>CM061532.1:228947244-229307458 GCA_030545055.2 Neoaliturus tenellus
CGGATAAAAGGTTCTCTCAGTAATGCAGTGATGATGAATTAAAAGGTGTCCATGACTTTCTGCTACTACTGTACGACCATTCATATTGTCAACTGATTATCGAATTGGATTGGAGACACATTTTCGTGGTAGAATGTAAAGAAGTTCTTCTACCTATAAGAGTTTAATGTGATTTAAATTTAAAGTAAATAAGTTAATTTAAAGTAATTAGATAATATTACATTTCTACTTTTATGTATAGTGGAGTCAACAGTCAAGTATAAGACAACACGTCTCTTGTTTGTGGTTGTACATAATAAAATGTAATAATGTCAAATTCTCATTGTATGTAACAAGACAATGTTATATAATGTTTTAGTGTTAATTTTAAAATAAAAAATAACGGTGTGATAATGGGATAGTATTATTCAAACATATACCTTAATTTGTTGCAACTAAAACATTTCAAAGATGCTTTTCACGGACGCGATGAAGTTCAAAATCACTGACAAAAATTCGTGTGAAGATTTCACGAGACGATCTATTTCTGTTTATTGATTCGACCAGTCTAAAAATCCAGCAACGATTTTTTTTCGTCTGTTTAAGACTCATACATCTCTGAGAGATGTATGTAAGAGCTAGAAAACTGAAGTTATTTATAATTCACTTTAAATTATCATAAGTTGTTCTATCCTAAATAATACGAGTAGAAGTAAATAATAATCTGAAAACAACAGAGCGAGAACTGCAAACAATTAATTAGAAGTTACAGTTAAAGTCCGCCCTACTAAACTGTTGTTTATTGGATTTTGTTCTTCTTCTCTCCATTCTAATCGGGCGCTAACTAATGACGCATTCACATCCACGCACCATGCACCAGCACGCAAACCGGCTCGCACAGGGGCGGTTGCTGAATTTCTAGAAGAATATTTTGCTTGAATGATGTTTTTAAAATTGATACAGTAAATAATGTAGAGTCCCTGACGATTAGTATACCATAAATGTACAATTGCAGCATATAATAGAAAATAGAAACAAATATTATTATGTTTAATGATGTTTACGTTTATGTACATCACTGGTTTGTTAACACAAAGGCACAAATTTTACTTGTTTCCTTCCGACAGAATTGCATTTATTACTTGGAGATACATAGCTTTTTGTAGCCTATCATCATGCAAACCCATAATAGTGATGTATCACCATTGTATGTTATATGTATCAATTAATCAATTGTGTATATTAAATGAAAAGTCTCTCGTTTGGATCATTAATTTTAAATTTAACTCAGCTCACTTTTAAAAATATATAAAGTATACAATTTTAATCACTCTACTCTTTAATACACCGCACACAGCAAAGTTAACTGGGTGATGGAAAACAAACAAATACTCCTTCTTTTATATGTACAGCATAACTTCTTTCAAGACGGCTGTGAACATACTCACGAACCAAAACAGATATTTAACATAATTTGACAAGAAAAAAGGACGAGCGCTGTCTGTAGGGATTTGGATTTGTGTTCCATGATCTCGAAATCTAGCGGCTAGATTTTGCTTAAACTTTGCATTTAAGAGTGTCTTTGCCCAAAAATAAGTTTATAAACAGCCTCAATGCCAGAAATATCTAATTTTGTCTAAAATACAATTTTAAAATAGTAGTTTTTTTAACATTTGTCTTATGGGTTGCTAATTTGGTAACGAAATAACAACGAAATTTGAACAAAAATAAAGTAAAAAAATGTTAAGCAGACTTTTTGAAACAGCTTTTTAACTGTGGAGAGGTATAGTTGGTTGTTGGTGGAAATTTAAAAGCTTTATTACCATGACACTATAAAACCAAAGTGAATTAAAACCAACGGGCAAGGCTCTGTTGACTACTTATGCTCTAATGTGGCCTATTTCTAAAGATGGCTGCTTATTTTAATAACGATGTGGCCGAGTGATTTGTATACGTAAAACTGGATAACGTCATAGACTTAAGTTTACAAGTAACTTTTACAAACTTGCGGATCTTGTGTAAGCCGCGGTCAAAACTGTCGCCGGCCCGTGGCCTAATTGACTTTTATGCCATGCAAATCCAATCACAAGAGATTTTCCAGTCGGCTGGCCCCCATCCTACACCCCTCACGATGTCATATAGAGTTACACATACCAGGGTGGAGACATATGACCTGTGTTATCTAATAAGTGAAGGCACTTGAAAACATCTTGTAATATGTTTCATGTACCTCCGAGTAAGTTATCAAGTATGGTGCGAATAAAATATTTTATATAGGTCGTTTTTTAACCTGATCCTTCTCAAGAATATTGGGGCGGGGGGGGAAATTTAAACTGTAATAATAAAAAATTTAAATTGTAAACAAAAAATTCAACTCGTGACAAACATGTTCGAGTATCAGATTTCCTTAAATAGTTTTAAATAAGTTATTATTATGTCCTTAAAGGACTTGGGAAAGCTGCTATAATGTAATGTTTTATTTATATGTTCTCTGCAGTCCTGATGTCTTTCAGTAACTCCTAGTCAGCTGTTATATTTTTAAGCCCAACCTATGTCTTCTTAAAAAGTAACAGTTCTAAAGTAAACTGACAAAAAAACTGATTAAAAAACAACTGCTACCAATAAAACAGTACGATATAAAATCGTATAAAATATAAAGTGAATATCTTCTTGAAAATTCACATTAGAAAAAATTATGTTAGGTTCACGAAATAATTTTTTACATTTCGAATTAAAGAGAAAAAACATTTTCGTTGAAGATTTAAAATCGAGGATTAATATACATAATGTTATTAAAATATTATATAGATTAAAATATTATGTGAGTTATTTTGGATGTGATAGAGAGGGAGGGTGAAATATATTCATGGGCCGAATCTACATTATTTAAATAATGCCACCCCTTTTTTTGAATTGATAAATAGGCTACTGTATACACAAAAGATGTCATAGTTTCAAGAAACAAATTTTATAGAGACAAAATCGAATTATAGTTTTCTGTACTCTTTTTAAAGCACGTGTGTAATGTAGAAACAGATATTTAAACAATTGCAAGTAATAGTTCAACTAGTGTGTTCCAACGTTACTTACTCCTACAGTATATGGCCATTCAAATCCCAGGTAATTTTTGTCCTCGCCAACTATTTGCCTCTACTGTGTTCTGTCCTGTGCTACCTCAAAACTTTCTCCCGAAACCTCCTGACGAGTCGCCTTCCTAGCGATCCTAGGAATATACCATACTAGAGTGTAGGTCTACATAGAAAAATATAATTCCCAAAAATTATAGAACTTTATAAAATGAATAGAAATACCATAATTGCATTAAATTTATACGAGAAAATATTACATATTCTTATTCAAACATCCAAAATTGTCAATAAAAATAAAGTAATCATAAAACACACTTGTATATATCATAAACCAAAAAGAGCCTAGTCTAAGAACCAAGAAGAAAAAAATATGCTACCAATCAAAAGAAAACAAAACTTATGTGTTTTATACCTTCTCTCCTCCTTACAATAATGGGTGAAATTGATGTCAACAAAGTCTGCACCAACATGAAACTTCACTTTATTTTTGGACACATGCAACGGACTATTTTTAAAACAAACAGTTTAATAATTAACGGGCCAGCATCGCGCCGCTGACTCTGCGTTACATTACGACTTCATTGACACCGCCACCACGATATAGGGTACGTGCGATGCCGCCGTGCTGGTTAAACATCTAGACAATTGGTGATAACGATTGATAAGGGAGCCGCTGCAAGCCGTGAACTGACTTTCAAAGTTATGAAAATGTCATTCTGAGATGAAAAGGATAACATGTAGTAGAGTTAGCAAGAAGTGTGTGCAGCCTTGCTTATTGTTCATATTGAAATTTAATTTCACTTGTTCCTGACGTTGAAAAGTTGTAAAACGGGTTTAATTTAATAAACCCCTTTGAACAAATGAAATAATGTTATAGAAAGATTCATATACTTCCTTGTGGTGACAGATCATAGACCTAATTTAATTTGCTTTCCATGGGACATACTAACCAGAATAAATTCCTCGTGAAACCGATCTCGTGCTGCCCTTACTCCAACACTACTCAGATTGAGTCTTCACGACATTGTGTTGTTCGGCGTCAAACACCAATATTATTAATTTTCTGGGCAGCAAATTTGTGTCAGTTATTTGATAGTTTATTTTAAAAGATGTTGACTTTTTGATTTTGCATATAAAATCCTCAAAATAATACCTCTAAAACTTATAATAAGCTTAGCAAAATGTGATATGTGAATTGCTTATGTTCAATGAAATTGGATTGAATACAAATGAATGCCTAATTAATCCTAATAGCAGTTTCAGAGTTTGAGGAAGCCGGATGAAAGAAGTCGGCGAAGGGGAGGCAAATCTATATTTGACGAATAGTTTGCAGTTTCCATCAACTGATAAAAGCATTATATAAAGAAGGAAACGCTGACTCACGATCGATCCCGTTGGCCGTCAATAGACGATATTTTCGGATACAGTTCATAATTTATAATCAATCTTCTTGACATTGTTCTTTTGATACTCAGGAGACTTTTTCTAATATTATTATTACCTTTTTGCAGTATTACAATAAAATTATTACCAATTTATGTGAAAATTTATTTGCTGAACATGTCTGCAACTTTTGCATACTGCCCCGCTTTAGTGAAGGGACATTAGTCATGTGTCACGTAATTCGTCCTATCCTTCATTTCTCACTCTGATTTTTTTTTTTTTGTCCCTTTTGGATAGATTTTGAACGAAAAGGTTCAGACGTATAAACACCACATTTTAAATTTAACCAACACACCTGCAGTTCATCTAGAAACATGCAAATTGCAAAATAAAAACAAAACTTGTGTTAACTTTTGTGGTATTTAGGTCTACATTGTTTTAACTTTCGACTTTCGTAAAGACGAATTAGCTGGTGGGAAGTATTGGGCATAAAGGTGGTAAAAGAGTGTTTCCAAAACTAATAAAAAGACTACGTAATCTTGCATTGATTCGGATTGATAAGTTGGGCCTAGGAACTAACTTGATCGAGCGTTAGGCTCTTATACAGATTGGTTGAGTAAGCTTCCTGCTTACTCTAATGTCCCAATAACCAAAAACTAAAGGACAAAAATATTTACTTTTCATTATTATACAAAATTTTAAGGCTACGAGTTGCCTAAAGATGTTTAAAATATAATTATTACATAGTTTGCGTTAAATTAAAAGGAACCTTCTTATCCTTGGGCAATATGGTGCTGGATAAATACTTTTTGAGTTTAAAAAGTTCACCAATTTAGGAAAAAAGGGTGTCTGATGCTCAGAGTACGCTGGGGATGAGGCCATCAAAGGATCTCATATTTATGGATCATCTCATCATGAATCTCACCTTAGGGATCATGTAGAATCTCATCTTAGGGATCATCAACGATCTCATCTTTAAAGTAGAGGTTCATTCAATAAACCAAGTACTGAAAAGATGCAAGTTATAAACCTCAAACCTGTTTGTATAGTTGGTTCGAAACTGAGTAATACATGTAGGCCCTACTCTACCATGCTTCGTGCTGTAGCCTATCCAACAATGCTTTTTGATCGCTTGCATAATACAGACACTCAGTGGTATCGTAGTTTTTCATCAAATGTCGAGTCCGAAATTACAAAGCGTGGCGCCATTGAATGTATACGTAGATTGTTAGGCCTCATAGCTAACATAAGCGTGTTTAAACTTCTGTTTACTCAAAGGCGTGATACATTATGGAAACTATTCTCATTGCCATGCATTGCACTTCAGGATATTAATTATGATGGGCAATTGTTCGTTGTTTCTACAGTCCTCCTAGTTTGTTAGGAACTTTTTATAGTTCACTTTAGAAATAGTTGTGCTAGGCTCAAGAGTACAGCACACAGCAACTTGATATGCAATTTTCACGGGTATTAGACTAGAGGGTGAAAAGGGTCCAAGTAAAGGGATGTTGTTTGATAGATAAAATTGAGCGTGTTAGTAAAATATTGTCATTGTTCATTAAAACTGTATAAAAAGTGAATAGGATAGTGCTTTTCTACAGGAAGCTATTTGAGGTATTGTTACAATGCTATAGTGATAAACAACTTGCATAATGACATTCAAAATGGTTTCGTGCGTTGCGTGATCTTAAGTAAAAAATGTGCATTAATAACCACGCTACACTAACTACTAAGACCGCTATTGTAGTAACAACACGCCTGTAGCGGTGGGAACGGAGAAAATCTTATAGCATTTCTCAGATAAGAATCTGGGTATAGTGTTTCTATTTTAATTTATGTTCAGGGAATGTGGCCATAGATATAAACAAAACATCACACTTCCAAATGTTCTTGTTTATAACAAATACATAAGCAGTAAGTATATACTTGTGAATAAATTTAAACACAACAAGAAACTTAAGGCAAGTTTAAACTGTGCAACAAAGTTGTGTAACATTGTTGTAGAACAACATGGTTGGAAACAAATTTTAAAAGAGCGTCTTTTTACTGTGATGTGTAACTTTTTTTAACATTTTCACTTTCTGATGTAATTGCTTTCTTTAGTAAAAAGTTACAACATTGTTTTACATAAAAGTGTTTATGATGGAATGAGTTTTGTTACATAAAAGTATAAACGCGCCTTTGCAGTTTATACTTCAGTGCTAACCAAGGAGTTGTATCAACCAATGTAGACTGAGTAAATTAATTGGTCTTTTGATAATAATTTAAAAACATCAATGTGCAACACGTTTTGTAGAATCCATCTATAACAGTTAACTAAACCACTTAAAAGACAATAGGTACGAAATAAAACAAAATAATAAAAATCAACGTACTTAAAAGTTGAAAAAAGTTACCGGAAGAGCCGTGTCGGGATCCCCAGCAGCAGACGAGCAGCGAGATGACCCACTTGAGGATGGAGGCTCGTGGGGGGTGCGCGGGGGCGGAGTCCGAGGGGTCGGTGGGCCCTCGGAGCGAGGGGCACACGAACACGGTGCAATGTCCCATCACCCGGACCCATCTTCCAGGGCTACACCGGCGAACATGAGTCTAGAACACGTGGTAGATGAAGTTCTCTATCATCGACAACAGTCCCATGCTCCGCGCCGCGCCGTCACAACTTGCCCCGTCACATGACCAGGATGTACCGCATGGTGGAGCGCTCGCCGCCGCCGCCGCGCTCCCACTGGCCCTCACACCGCCGCCGCCGCCGCCGCACAACCAGCTGATCAATCCGCCCTGCGCACCGACCCTCTTATCAATATTTTAGGTTTCATTTGCTCAAGAGCTTTCCTTCTCCGACTTCTGTCAACTGATCATCCACTTGATCGTCATACACGAGCTACACACTATGAGAATAATCCACTTAGACATGGTTTAGGTCGGTAATATCTTTATTGAGGTATAGAAATTGAGCAGTCTTTTTAGAGGAAATTGGTGGACGTTAGTCACGAAATCTGATTTTTAGTGTGGGGATTGGTCAGTAACAATTGATGGAACATATGAGGACGATTTGACTATATATTTATTAGTTCGTAAAACTAAAGCGATATTTAAAATAGTTTTTATTTATTCAGATGGTTGGTCCAATATAAGATTTTAATCCAGAACCTCTCTAACTTGAGCTAAGAGTGTTTTGTCTCTTCTGAGTTTCTCAATCTGTACATAACTTTAATACATATAATATTTTAAAAAAATGTCTGACCCATTCTCCACAAGCAGTGGTGGAAGTCGGAAGTCAAGTTAAGCCACCAAGCATTAAGTCACCTTGTCACCTGCATAGAAAACAAAAAAGTGCAGCCCTTTCAGGCGAGGAGATATTTTGTTTGACCGTTTGATAGTTGGGCTATGCCCGCAGTCACCTAGTATTATCGGTCCCCCTGTTAATTGTTAAGATACTGTCAGTTAACTGCTGATCTCCTTTCTCTAAAAGCCATATTTATTTATTTATTATTTAGAGGGGTGGGAACGCCGTTTCCACACTGACAAAAACCGGGAAATCCTTGAGCCCCATTTATGGAATTTGGCAAATATATAAGCGTTTCAAACTGGAAAATTTCCCACTATACCACTGTATACAAGTAACTCAGCCTAATGCCTAATACGACTGAGTAATAATGTTGTAGACGTAGACTATTTATTGAAAAAATTAACAGTTTGAAATAATGCCAAGCACCAAACACAATCAGGCACTGCTCTTAAATATTCACCACCACACAAAACATTTTACATAGAAGCCTACATAACATAATCAGTTTGTTACGTACGGGTGGATAATAGTCAGGGAACTGATTTGAAAACAAAATATTATTTACATTCAAAAAATTCTCTAATGGAAATCGTACACACTTTACAAGTAATTTTGCTAGCACGCTTGCTAGAGTGATTGGTCTAAAACTTATACACTGATCCTTAGGCCTGTCTTTGTGGATTGAAATTACTTTACCCTATTTAAAAACTTTTGGAAATATCCCTTGATTCAGGCTTTGATTTATTACAAAAGTGATGCAGGTATGTTGTCCGTGCCGGGGGCTGAGCCGCCTTTTAAACCGGCAACAATCTTCAGATTTGACAATCTTAAGTCAGACTTGTCCTCTGGGAAGTAAAATGTACCGGTCAGGTAATGTCTCTTTGGAGGTCATGTGTTGTATCCAACACTTCCAAACTCATCAGTGTTACAACTTACTTTATGAGGTAACTCAAAAAGTTTTTAAAATGAGACACTCATACACACAGTTACTGGAAAACAACTACAATGCATTTTTTATGTATACTGAGTACGGTATGTTAAATAGACAGCTATAACAGTCATTTTTTTTTTAACTCTGAACTATGGAAAATGAATATTAATCTAAACATAACATGATTTAAGTTTAGGACAATGTTTTTAAACATCATTTTAGAGGTACTGTACGTTGATATCAACATGACAACAAACTGACGAAACTCGTATTTGAGTTTGAATGGCTCCCTGTGCTGTTATCAGCAATGTTGGTAGTATTGACTGCAGCAAATCACCTGTTATCAGCAATGTTGGTAGTATTGACTGCAGCAAATCACCTGTTATCAGCAATGTTGGTAGTATTGACTGCAGCAAATCACCTGTTATCAGCAATGTTGGTAGTATTGACTGCAGCAAATCACCTGTTATCAGCAATGTTGGTAGTATTGACTGCAGCAAATCACCTGTTATCAGCAATGTTGGTAGTATTGACTGCAGCAAATCACCTGTTATCAGCAATGTTGGTAGTATTGACTGCAGCAAATCACCTGTTATCAGGTAAGGGGGTCAAGGTCATTGATTGTCCGTTTCCCACCTCTTATAACCAACATCAAGTGATGTTATCTTGTCCATGCTTGCGAAACTAGACAAACAACTCTTATAGACGTTGGATTTTTTCACCCACTTGTTCAGGGTGTATTTTTACATTTTTAGCAGAAGATTTGAAAACTTTATTTTAACTTTTTAAATTTTGCCTACCTGGATGGTCTTGATAAGTTACATTAAATGAATTGCAAGTAAATATGAGATTCTTGACAACTTTGAATAACTGGTAACAAAGGAATAAATTTATCTCACAATATCGGTATACACGTTTATAAATGTTTTCACTAAATATTGCAATACATTGATTAAACATTTGAACAACATTCAGCGCAGGTGGAACAAGTTGTTGTGTTTAAATAGTGTTCTGTTCCAACCAGTTTAATTAATCATACTGTATCAAGGTTTTTTTTTAACTTGTTCAGTAAACAAAGTTTACTGTCTAGTTGCCCATGCCTTCCTGGTACACACATAGTACAGTACATAAATAGACAGTACCAGGGGGACCGAGCTTAAGCTCGGTAAAATTATTACTTTCGTTTCTCACACAAAGCTCGTTCGCTCCGCTCACTCGCCAGGCGGAAGGTTTGCTGCACATTGGTATGATTTTCCTAAAACCACAGGTTAAAGATGTAACACATTGGTTTATTTTATCTACAGTTATCAGCTGATTTTTGTTCAGTTAAAAAATTTCCATAAGGATAACATGGGATCTTTGAAGGGCTCTAGCGCGAAAACCGGATTTTTCCCAGCTATGGGACCAGCTCCAATCGATTTCTGGTGGCCAAAACCCCCATATTCCAAAATTTGAAGGAAATCGTCGGAGCCGTTTTTGAGATAATTGTGCAAGCAAGCAAACAAGCAAACATTGCTCGTATAAGAGTATAGGATAACTAGTATAAAACAAACAATAATTTTTTACCAAGTACAACTCCCAAAGAATCCACCAATCTTCAACTTCAAATGCTAAATCGAGCCTGTTACCATTTTTTACAGATCAATAAAACCATCTACACATTAGTAGTGGCATGGGTGTGATTGTCACCATACGGTCCCTAACCAGGGCCGCTGAGAGAATTTTTGTGGCCCAGGGCAGAATTCACTGGTGAGGCCCCCCCACTCAGCCCATCACTGCCCTGTGAATGATTCAGATACGGTATAATAGACAAATTTCTATTTTCATCTCTTTGGATATTTATTTTGTATTTAGTACCAGGGGGACCGAGCTTAAGCTCGGTAAAATTATTACTTTCGTTCTCACGCAAAGCTCATTCACCCTATTAATTTTTAAGACGAGCTCGTTCGCTTCGCTCACTCGCCAGGCCGAGGGATGCTGTACTTTGGTATGATAAGGGTGGACCGATGCTTCTAGGTGTCAAACGAGGCAACTCAACCGTACATTCAAACCTCACAAGATAATTCTGTTATTCATAAACTAATTTTCCTTTAAATATATAACACATTGGTTTTATCTACTGTTATAAGCTGATTTTTGTTCAATTAATAAAATCTCCATAAGGATAACATGGAATCTTTGAAGGGCTCTAGCGCGAAAACCGGATTTTTCCCAGCTATGGGACCAACGCCAATCCATTTCTGTTGGCCTAAACCCCCATATTCAATCAAAAAATAAAAAATCCTTGGAGCGAAAAAAAACTTTGTTCGGAGCTGGTTTTAGAGTTTAAGATAAGATAAGATACACACAATCTGCTTTCTACTATTTAGTGATTCATAAATATGTAAATGTATTTAGGTCTACAGTATGTGAAATATTTAATCAAACCTGCACTTTGGCTGGGTCCGAGAACCCTTATTGGAGGGCTATCACAAGGTTTTAGGCCTAAGCATTTTGAAATTCCTAAGGTTAAAGGGAAAATTTTTTATGTAATTCATTTAAAATGGTTTAATAATTACCTTATTTTGTTTACAACTGTATTAAATGAAGTAATTTGAAGAAGACATGCCCATTTCAATCATACTCAGAAATATTCAGGAACTGTGACTTGTTTTTGGATGTACTACCATACTTCCTGAACTACTAGCGCACCACAATGTCACATCTACAGGTGGACTTTTGGCGCAGGGTGCGGGTGTGGTAGCGTAGCTGTCAAATAGTGGCAAGGGGCAGCGCGGCACCCCAGCGTCTGTTCACCAACACAGCTCACAAAAGCTGATCACAACTCAGGTCATAGACTATACTCTACGGTTTGAAGATTTGGATAGGTCTTAAAAAATAAATATATGGTGTTACTAAATAGCCTATGCAGCAATAAAATTATGCTATCGGCACCGTAAAAAAAACCTGAAGGTGAGGCACCTGTCTGTTGAGGCCCGGGGCAATTTGCCCCCCCCCCCCCCCCCCCCCCTCTTGGCGGCCCTGTCCCTAACGCCATCCTGGTGGGTGTAGTCGTTCCCAAGCTGCAATGCATTACAAAGCCAAGACTGAAGCCTCTGGCAGCACGTAGTGGCATCTGAGGAACTACTGCCCCCACCACCAGAGTAGGCTCGTAAGCATCCTTAAAGGACATCAAATTACAGCTTTGAAGGGACAATATATTTAAATAGAAGAGAACATACACCTAACAGGAAGCAAATGTAAGTTTAAAGAGGTCAATCAGGTATAATAAATAAAAAACTCATTTGTATAGTTGAAATGACTAGCATAATTTATTTTATATTCTTGTATACTAACACAAAATTCAACAATACCAATGTAGCATCAGAGTTAGAATCATGCCTTACCCGGTACACACATAATTTGACTTACTAAAAATAACTCAACAATATTAGATAATTTGTTCTCTACAGTATAGACCTTAAGTGACATCAACAGAAAAAATAGTGCAACCTTCCTAATATACTTGTGAATAAATAATACAACGCATATTCAAAATTTTATTTGGTGAATTATATATATACTTTTTTTCTTTAATACCTAATGGTATACTAGTGGCAAGATTAATAACAAAAGCTTAAATTTCCAAAACTTGATTTTTTATACAGAATAACATATAATTCTAACTAGTAAATATATTTTTGAATTACAGTTAATAACTACTAAAAATATTTACAACATTTACTTAATAACAATCTGCTACCAAACATACATATAATTAATATTAAACGTAACTACAAGAACTCTTTCAATAATTTAATGAATTTTACAATTACTTCTATTGTACAGATTCTATAATTGAACACTGTATTAAGAAAAAAGGTAACTACAACAAAAAATATATGAATTACTATCTAAAAATATGTAACAATATTATGTCCCAGAGTCTAAGTACAAATATTTTAAGTAAATAAATAGCATATCATAAAAAGATTTAGTACTCATCAGCTTATTTTTATACCCAAGAAAAATGTTTTTTTTTTGTATTCCTACTAAAATTGTTTGCTTCAATATTTTTCTTAAATTTTATAATTATCACATATTTATGGATGAGTTTTTATTTTTGTTAATTCTCTACATTTTTTAACCATTTAATATTTTCACACGTTTATATTTGAAATGACGGAGAAAATTATTACGTTTGTGCCTGTAATTTCTCTGAGATGATTTTTCTAACAACTTATGATTATCATGGCTTGATTCGCAAAAAGTATGCAACAATCCAGAGAAATCAAAGTTTTCATCGGACCAGGCTCTCTAAAATATCTACTAAGGCAATTAATTTCAAAGAGAGTCTATGTACAATGCGACCGCACACGACGATGAGACGAGCAATTCACTGAACACAGACATCGAGCTCTAAATAATCTATTGATGAAGCGAATACAAAATAGTAATACTTGGAGGACAACTAGATCTAGAACTAGACCATCTAGTGACCGGCAGCTTATCACGGTAAAACGGTGAAACATTCTACGAGCAAGACTGGATTGTTGAAAATTTAATGTACAAATCACTAATATCAGTTATTGTACAAATTATTTTATTGCTTGAAAACTTCTTAACAGTATACAAGACCAACTGAACGGGAACTTTAGGCTCTGAATGTAAAGCAGTTTTCAATTGCTTATCTTGTTTTGTTAAACAAGAATATAAAAACGTTTACAGATATTGAACATTTGGAAAATGTGACAGTACAAATATTTTAAGATTTGTATGAATATTAATGGTCAAAATATATCAACAGAAACTAACGAATTTTTAATTCTAAAATAAATTGGAACAATACACAATTTATTGGCAGACAATAAAAAATTAAAATCAGTAAATTAATTACAGTAATATTGTACGGTATGTCAACAGTAAAAACATTGAAAGTGACGAAAGCTAAAAAACATTTTTTTCAACAAATTTAAAAAGATGTAAAATTTTGTTATATAAACTTAACATATAATATGCTTTCAAATACACATGATAACGCCCACAAATAGTCCTGTTGTGTACTATACTACTGACACCCATGGTTACAAGCTAAACTACCAGAAATCCTGAGAAGGATAATTCCAAGCTTCATGCCAAAGCCAGTTCATAGACTACATCAATCCTCTTAGCTATTAATTTAATTTTTATCACGTATCCTCTTATTACTAAGAATGATTATAACCTAGCAATACTTTAGGGAGCTACAGAAAGAAATTTTAAAAACAATACATACAAGGTGTTTTAGAGCATTTTTGAAAATTTTTAAGTGATGGTTTTATTTTCAGACTGTTACAGAAAATCATATTATAAACTGATGGATCATTGATGTCTCCTCATTAAACAATAATAAGTTTTCAAATAGTCTAAAACTAAGTTTTTTTTGTAAAATGAATATGAATTTAAACAACTGCCTATGTTTATTTAATGTTAAGTTGATAATTTAAGTAGCATTTAAATATTAGTTTGCAATAAGTTTGAAGACTGCAAAAATAAAATCATACTGTAGATAAAAGAAAAAAATACAATGTGTGCTGCCATCATCATCTTGTTTCACTAGAATCACCAAATAATCCGAAGAAAATATGATGTTGATAAAGATTCTGTAGAATGTTACGCAACGGTTTAATTCGACCGATGTTACTTTTCTGCCTGTAAGTGACCTTCGTTCATGTTTCAAAAATCTAGATTCTGAAATATGAATACTATCATATTACATATTATGTCGGATGAAATATTGTTTATTGAACAATTTAGGCTCCATTCTTTCAAAAACACCCTGCTCTTACGATAAGCTGAAATAATATAAACATTAATACTACGTTAAGCAAAAATAACCGTGTAGAACATGAAGAGTGGGTTAACGACTGGAGGTCAACGGAGGAATGTTAGGATAACAATCGACAGTTGGTAGTGGAGCAGTTGGTAGGCCTGTGGTGGGCAGAGCAGCTGATTAGGTGCTCAAGTTGGCCAAGTTGCTCAGGAAGTCCTCCGGGGGCATAATATGGGATGCACCTGAAAAAATGTATTCTTTAAGTTGACTTAAAAAGAAGAGGATGGGGACTCAAAATTTTTACACTTTTGTTTATACTCATGATTTCAAAACTGACAATCAAAAGAAAGTCTCATTTTATATTGAGGAAATTTAGAATGTTCTCTAACAACCTGTATTACAAGCTGATCAGACCACGGCCCTATCAAAAATTCTCTAAGTTTTTAAGGCTGCGGTCTACCCCAACCAAAACAACAACAATGCCGAGTGCCGCCTCGCGGCCGTAGCTCTAGGCGAGTTTGATGGCTGCAGAGGTTTACGGGGATCGTGTTTCAGAATTAACCGATTAAGATAGAGATTGGCTGTTAACTTATTCTAAAAGTAAAAAAAAGGATCTAGTCAACTATCTTTTTAGAATTTTAAAATAAAATTTCTAATTTCAGTAATAATTGTCTAAAATCATCTGTTTTTTAGTTTTGTAAATGCAGAGGTTTACGGGGATCGTGTTTTAAAAATAACCGATTAAGATAGAGATTGGCTGTTAACTTTTTCTAAAAGTAGAAAAAAGGATCTAGTCGGCTATCTTTTTAGAATTTTTAAATAAATTTTCTAATTTCAGCTATAACTGTCTAAAATCTCCTGTTTTTTCTTGATTTTTAACTCAAGTTTTCTATTGGTTTTAATGAACTAATTACAAAAGTGTAACAGAGGGAAATTAGTACCGTTATTCTTCTTTAATATGACACTTTATTTATAGCTCTAGGCTTATAGCTTATTTGGCAGAAGATAACACGATTCTAAAAAACCCTTGCATTTGGGTGCGCGCCAGGGGTAGACCGGGGTGGTCCCGGGCTCCGGTCTACCCCTGGCGCGCACCCAAATGCAAGGGTTTTTTAGAATCGTGTTATCTTCTCCCAAATGAAGCCTAGAGCTATAAATAAAGTGTCATATTAAAGAAGAATAACGGTACTAATTTCCCTCTGTTACACTTTTGTAATTAGTTCATTAAAACCAATAGAAAACTTCAGTTAAAAATCGATAAAAAACAGATGATTTTAGACAGTTATAGGTGAAATAAGAAACTTTATTTTAAAATTCTAAAAAGATAGCCGACTAGATCCTTTTTTCTACTTTAAAAAAAAGTTAACAGCCAATCTCTATCTTAAGAGGTTATTTTTAAAACACAATCCCCGTAAACCTCTGCATTTACAAAACTAAAAAACAGATGATTTTAGACAGTTATTACTGAAATTAGAAATTTTATTTAAAAATTCTAAAAAGATAGCCGACTAGATCCTTTTTTCTACTTTTAGAATAAGTTAACAGCCAATCTCTATCTTAATCGGTTAATTCTGAAACACGATCCCCGTAAACCTCTGCAGCCATCAAACTCGCCTAGCGCTACGGCCGCGAGGCGGCACTCGGCATTGTTGTTGTTTTGGTTGGGGTAGACCGCAGCCTTAATCACTGGAGGTACAGTCATGATTTTGTAGTGTGTAATTTACGCCGGTGATATTATTTTTAACAACTGAAACATTTTCTAACTACACCATTTAAGGTACTCAGAAGTACTCCACTAAGATTTCCAATTATACAAAAATCTTATCCTAACTTTTTTTATAGTACAGGTTTTGTTCAGTCAACTCTGTAGTGAGTGTAGTGAGTGTTACGTACCGACAATGACTTCCCAGTTCTTATTGGCGGCAGTGACTTCGTAGGCGCATCGGATCTCGGAGAAACTCACGCCTCCCACGAAGAAGATGATGATGCGAGGGAGGTTCTTCATCGTCGGCTGGCCCTTGTCCTTGTGCCAGTGGCCGTAGCGCACGCTGCAGCATACGATGATGTTTAATCGGTGTATGCATTCAGAGGGAAGTAATTCGAGACATTCCATTCAGGTAGAAAACTCAGGAGTATAATTTAGTCATTGGCAATGTGGACATAATCAACTTCAAGATTCCAACCAATTTATTATTAATGAGAATAAAATTGAGTTGAAAATATATTAATATACTCCAGCAAAAACTTAGAAAAAAAACTTAGCCAATTTAAAGTTTACCATCTTCTGTTACATCAGATATTGTTTACAAGAGCATCAAATAATTGAATATAATTTCCCGTTGTTCTAAAAAAAGCAAAGTTGTTCAAAAGCAGAGTTAGTTCTCTTTTACAACAGTGAAAACTGAAAATAGTCGATTAAGTTAAATAAGCTTTAGCATGTAATATACTTGAGGTTGTAGGGGCAATTCAAATAAACAATAATTTCTCAAATAATACTAACAACAATACATATTTTTCATGACTAAATGGGTTCCTCAATTTATCTAAAGGGCAGTGTGACATAAGTATCTGACCCACCTGGTGGGGGCATGGTAGCCTGAGGAGGCCGCTCGGCCGCCGAGGTAGGGGAAATGTTTGGTGTCGAGCTTGTCATCGATGGCATCCTCGATGAGGTCCTTCACCACAGGAGTCCACCGAGACATCTGGTACGTCTGCTCTGTAATGCGCTCCTTGCGTGGGATCTGGTACATCTTCTTTCTGTTTCCCTGTTGCAACAATATACAATATAAGAAACATTTTTGTAGATTTACATTAATGAATCTTTTGAGCAAAAAGATAATCTTACATTATACAAAGTGACTAATCTTATTTCTTTTATGATGTGAAATGAAGTCAGTGTTAATGCTTTTTTAAAAAGGCACATTTCTCTTGTCTCTCAGACACCATTATGGAAGAACGTTCATTACCCAAGACTTTAGGGAGATTCTATAATACCAATCTAATGGGAGGACAAACATAGAGGATTCCACATTCTGGAATTCAGCAGCAATAGAAGACTAACTTGAATAACAAGAAGCCAAATCTGCATATGCTTAACAAGTTTTTTTAATGTTCTCTTCTTAGGTAGGAATGTAGAAGGTAGAAAAGTTGATTATTTACCTCAACTACAAACTACCCTCAGGCTTATGATGGGTGTAAGTAATTAAACACATTGGAGGAATAAGAGAAGAGGAGGATAGGAGAAAAGGGGACTACACTAGACTTGATTACTGAATAAAACAACCAAAATTTGAGATGGTGATCTGATGAAGATTTGGAGACAGGAAGGAAACCTCCTGGGTGTCCAAAGAACGGTGACAGAAGAAGGATGAAAAGTAGGGAGGGATTTAAACATTAGGGGAAATAGGATATTAAGGGATTGAGGGTGTTGGAAGTGGAGGTAGGGTTGGAGAAATGGAGGGTCAGAGAAATGAAGTCCAAATTCCACGGGAGGTACCGTTGGCCATGGCAGTAAAGACTACTCACCTCAACTACAACGTTGACACCCAGGTTGGCCATGTTGACGATGGCCTGCTTCTCCTGAGGCAGGATCTGCGCGTGCTGCACCAGTTTGTT
The DNA here is from genome assembly GCA_030545055.2 of Neoaliturus tenellus. Taxonomy (NCBI): domain Eukaryota; kingdom Metazoa; phylum Arthropoda; class Insecta; order Hemiptera; family Cicadellidae; genus Neoaliturus; species Neoaliturus tenellus. Next base: position 228,965,322 of record CM061532.1, read on the forward strand.
GAGATTCTCCTCGGAGATGCCGTTGCGGCTTAGGATGTACAGCAGGATGATCCGCATCTTGTCGTAGTTGGACACCCCCTGGTCCAGCAGTATGGGCACGATGTTGCGCATGTGGTCCTTGATGCGCTCTCCCTCTGCGTCTGTGCCCATGGCCAGGTCCTGCAAAGCATGGGTGGTAAGTATTGCATTTGAATGACATGGTCTATTCAAATTTTTTTCAACCCACAAATTGTTTATTCTTTATGGTAACTGATTGTTGCACGGATATTTTTTAGGCTAAAATTGTAAACATAAACTACATAATCATTTTATTTAGAAGCTGAATATTTAACCACTTATAAAACACTGCCAAACTTAAAAAAAAAAAAAAAAAAAAAAAAATCAAAAATGGCGAAAACTTGTGCGTCAACTATTAAAATATTGTTGACACTGGTCTGTGGTTAAGGCTTTTATTCACATTTCGGTAGCAAATGTGTTAATCTAAACGATCAAAAACATCTCAAATGACTATTCAACTACAACAATCAATTAAAAATTACATAGAATCAGAATCAAGTGGAGAAATCTGAATGCATTAAACATCAATACATCTTATAGCTTTCTTTTCCAGTAGACACACTGAGTGTTTTTTCGCGATTGCAATCTTTACCATTTGGATGGTTAAGTTTTTAAATTGCCTAAAGAATGCTTCAGAGTCAGGGCTACTGATGAATTGTTTGTGCGCTGACCTGCTCCACTTTGCAGAGTTTGTCCACGTAGCCCTGGTAGGCCTTCATGCAGTCCTCGGCGAGGTGCAGGTGAGTAGAGTACTTGCTCAGCTCCTTCTGGTACTGGGGCATCTTCTTGATCATCTGACTCAGATCTCTCATGGACTGTTTGTCCCCCGCCGGCATCCTCTTAGAGTCGATGAACTTCTTCAGGTTCTTGGTTACATTTCTGTTACATGAATGAAAATATTTAACCCTCCATCGGGCAATTGAAGTCTAAAACGCCATCAGGCGTAAGCGGAGGATGCCTCCGCAATCAGAACAAATTTTAAAAAATAATTCTTTCAGAGACTATTTTTTACACACATATTTTTCATTAAACAAGATTATTTTTAATGTATTTTAACACATATAATAACAAAGAAATAAATAAGAAACATATAAGAAATAAAAAGAAACAATGGACCAATTAAATAAACTATTTAGGAAAAATAATTTGTGCTAAAATAATTATTTTTGGTAGCACAATCGGGCGCACGCGGAAGCACTGAACACTCGAAAAAATCGACCCACAGATCAATACTAAAATTGTAATCAGATAAAACGACGCCTCACACAGTTCCTCTATAGTGAATTATTTTTTTGCAAGTGGGGAGGTAACCTCCGCTATGCGCCCGATGGAGGGTTAAACATTTTATGTCACTCTAATCAATTTTTTATAACTGAGAAGCAACAGCTAGTGTTAGAATCAGGCATAGCAGTTTGTTGTCTGTTTGTAAGCGTGTGAGTGATAGTAATTTGTAATAAGTAATAGTAAATTAATCTTCTCCTAATTTTTTTATATTTTATTTGCTTTATAAATATTTGTCTCATTACGTAGACTTTTCATTAATCGGGATTACCTTTTTAATTATTTGAAAAAATAAGGGTACATATAATTCAAATTAAAACTATTAAGCCATAAACAAAAGAAACCCACTTATACAGTAGAAGGTATAAGTTCGAGAACATGATGTTAAAAATATATTGTTATATATTTAATGTAATGAGAATTTTATTTGAATATAGATAATAATCTGACATAGTTCATAATTAGTGAAATGAAGTCTTAAGTGTGAGCAAAAGTTAAAAGCATGATAACAGTTTCTCTTCTTAGTACAGCTTATGTTTTAAGTTATGTACAGCTTAAGATCTCTTCTTAGCACACAGCTACAATTCAATCTCATCAAATCAATATTCCAATTCAAAAGCAGTGGTAGTTAGTGAAACCACTACGGTACCACTTGCAAGTTTCAATATCACTTTCAAGGAACGACAGGAGGACATATCCATAAAGAGCAAGATTCATAGCTTGGAAGGTTTGTTGAATGTTTACTCACTGAGAGACGACGGCAATGTGCTGGTGGCGCAGCTCCACCCACAACTCATCGTTCTCGTCCAGCAGGACTTCCTTCTCTGGGGCTCCGGCAGAGGCTTCATACCTGCAGGGAACAAATAATGTACTACACTTGGAATTTGACTGCATTCCAGCAAGAGGAAATTGGCAGAGTAAACTGCATTAAAACTATGTGTGCAATAATCTAGGAATTTGCAACAGTCAAAGTTTGGTTTCAGACCCGGTCAGTGGATAACATTAGCCGCAGTCATGGGCGCCTTTGAGAGCAGTAAATAAGCTTGGGCTGTGTTCATAGATTTGAATAAGGTCTTTCCTTCCGTTAAGATCAAGATCATTTTACAATATTCAGAGCCAGAATATAAAACAATTAGTTTATGAGTCATATCACTTTTATTAGTGACAACAGCTCCGATTTATTAACGGTTTTTAAACTCTAAATAAAGACCACAATAGACGCTATACTATCTCGAATGATGGGACAGTTGGTGAGGCTAAAATAAAGAAGACTTGGATAATAGCAGTCATAATAAAATAAAAAACATTTTTGCTAATGTCACTCCTTAAATCACAAGGCAAATTTAATCGCTCATGATATTTGAATAGCATAAAACATCAGTGACAGTAGAAACTATTTAATTTAGTTTTTTTTTTTTTTAACTAAGGATGTGTGGATTCTTTCTTTTATTACTTAATAAGACTTCCAGGTCTTCAGGGATTGCCCGAAGTGTGAATTAGGTGAATCTAAATAAAATAGGCCTAATCGAGAGATCCCATAGCCCTCCCATATAATATATATAACCCACCCCCCCCCTCTCCAAGCACTTACTTGTAGACATCATTTTCTATCGGCAGCAGATCGTAGGCCATGGCCTGCAGCGTTAGCTCGTGCAGCAGTGGAGACACACAGTCAAAACCACGGTCGAGAATGATCAACTGTGACCGCGCCTTCTCCGGGCCCTCCCCCATCGTTGGCTCGTCCGCCTTGTATGCGTCCAGCTTCTGCTGCACCAGCTGCGCCAGCTCTGCATTCTTCTCAAAGTCACTGCGGTAACAAATCACAATTTTAGCTTAGGTTAGGTCAAATTTTCTGCAACCATGCCTTCCCTTCTCATAAGAAAAATCAACATATCAACTGGATGATAGTCGTATTAAATTTAACTCTTGTGTAGACCTTGAATTCGAAAATCTGAAAATCCAAATATTCATTGTTTGCTGCAAGATATAAAAAACGACTTTTACCCAGATTGGAATTTTAAAAAATCATCCTGGCTCTATTAGACATTCAAGTGCAGGACACAGCCGGCAATTTTGGCTTTGGAGTTGTAAAAAGGAAAAGGTCGAGCCGTTTTAAATGACTCCCTGATGATTCCCTAGCTATTCCCAGGTTTCTAAGGACTGCAATGAAGAAAATGATAAATCAATGGTAAAGGACAGGTACTAAACAAGTTTACAATAAAAATAACAACAATTACAAAATAATGTTCATTAGAAATTGAGCACTTAACTGTTTAGGGACTATGTTTTGCTAAGAGTGAAAATGATGAATCCAGTTACTAAACAAAATTACAATAAAGTTCAGAACCAACAAATACTCACAATCGGAAGCGGACAGACGGGTACTCGCCGAGAGTGGCGCACAGCGTCGCGATCTGTTCGGCAATTCTCTCCAGGTTGGCCACCCGGTTGCCGGCAAACGTCGGGTTGTAGACGCACTGGAATGTCTCCGGGGAGTCCAGGGAGAACACCTGCAAAGTAGTTTAATAGTTATAATAAGCAGATATCAATGATTTCAACATTGTTTTACTTTTGAGAAAATTAAGGGACTATTGAACCACCTTAACTGACCTTTAGCATTGAAGTTCTATTGTACACTATCACGTAATCCATTTACACTCAGGCAAAGGCATAAGTTTGAAATTATGAGTGATGAATAAGGACTTTTAAACTATATACGGTACTCATTTTTTAGTTTAACCTAACGCCAAAATAAAAATATACCATGCATTTGTGGAATTTAGACTTCCAATGAAAAATAATGTTCATTATGAAATAAGCGGTTTTTCCTTAACTGTTTATCTTTTTCTGTGAGTGAAGGAGGGTTTTCATGAAAAATTTTTGATTAATTAAAAAAATGTTCAACTTTTGTTATTGAATATATAACCAAGAATATTCAATAATTTATGACGAAGAAAATAATGAGTCTTCAGTAAATTTGGAAAAAACTTCAGGTTAAAAAAATTACAATATTATAAACTTTTAATTAGCATGTAAAAATGGCTGTGTATAATTAAACCGATCTATTCTTATAATAATTCAGTTTTGAAAATCATGGCAGAATTGAATCTGGAGTTCCACTGGACCGATTTTAATTTTTAAGATGTCGTTGGAAAGCTCTCATCCTGTAGATTTGCCAAAAAAATATGAAAGTTTGATGTTTTTTAGTATTTATGGTGAAAAAATAAAAAAAAAACATGTTTTAAATAAGAAATACATTGGAAACAGGTTTTTACGATTTTTTTATTTGAAGGCAATTTTTGGCTGCCTTTATTGCGGTTATTAAAGAAATGTATAATAGTAATTTGTAGGAAATTTAATTCTCTTTCAGAAAATCACCATCCACTTTGGTCGATTTCCTCACCGTTCAAAAGTTATTTACAAAAAACCAAAGCTACTACCAGTTTTGTTTGCGCTTCAAAAATACCGAGTTAAGAGAAATCTTGGGGAAATCGAATCTGGGGTTCCACTGGACCGATTTTAATTTTTAAGATGTCGTTGGAAAGCTTTAATCCTGTATATTTGCAAAAAATATGAAAGATTGATATTTTTTTAGCTTTTATGGTGAAAAAATAAAAACGTGTTTTTCATAAGAAATACATTGAGAACGGGGTTTTACGAATTTCTTATTTGAAAGCAATTTTTGGCTGCATTTATTGTGGTTGTTCAAGAAATGCTTAATAGTAATTTGTAGGAAATTTAATTCTCTTTCAGAAAATTACCTTCCACTTTGGCCGATTTCCTCACCGTTATAAGTTATTTACATAAAACCAAAGCTACTACCAATTTGTTTGCGTTGAAAAAATACTGTGGTATAGATATTTATATTAAACTTTGTACAGCTAAATCTAGAGTACTGGACCGATTTTAATAATCTTTTATGTGTTGTCGAAAAGCTTCATCTATGTATATTTACTCAAAAATGTGAAAGTCTGATGTTTTTCTTAGGAGTTATGGTAAAAAAGTTAAAAAGATAAAAATTTTCTTCCTTTAAACTGTGTCTGATCACATGGAACACATGTTATTAATTTATCAGCTGATTGATGCATTGTTGTGTCCTTGACTTTTCTTTGTGTACATTTTGTTGTTTACATTTGGGATTTTTGGTTGTGAGTTCCTTACCTTTTGTTGGCGTTTAAATAAAGTTATGTGCTAAAGCAGATTGTGGTTTTAAGCGGTATGTGATTTTTACAATCATAAATTAATATTTGAAAAACTAAATTAAATTAAATCAAACTAAATTAATATAAAACTGAACTAAATTAAATAATTAAAAGTAGGGCCTATAAATTTTTAATTGTTCTGAAAATGAATAATTTCACCATTTATAATATAGATCACGATGGAAACTGTTTGTTTAGAAGTTTATCTTTTTTATGTCATTCAACACAATCTAGGTACGCTGAAATACGAACCAAAATAATTAATGAAGTAGTAAGTAACTGGGACTACTATTGCTCTTTTATAGTAGGAGATAAAACATATAGATTACCAATACAAAATGCAACAGATAATAATTTTCTTTCTCAAATAGAATTTCAATATTGAAAACAAATACTACAATTTTTTATTTATTTCACCGGAAATAGCATAGAGGTAAAATTTTTCTAGAGACCGTTGTATTTAACCACAACGGGCTTTGTTCCTAGTATAATATAAAATTCTATGGTACTAAATATCAATTGAATTAATTTGTAAAGAAAGTTCTTTTTATACTTAGTGATATAGTTGACATATGATTTTCAAATGTGAGTAATCTTATCTTTTTAGAAAATATGTACGTTTTGCTTTGCGGTGATATGATTTTTTCATTTGTTTTTCACTGATGTGATTTTTTTCTGAATCCTTCAAGATACACACAGCACATTTCATCTCCGATATACTTTCACCTGGGCTAATTTTCAAAGCTTCATTACCTAACTGTTTAATGACTAATTGAAGTAGGCTTACTCATATTTGCACACATGAATATTTTCTTAACGAAGAACATAAAATGTGACACCAACAATTTATTAGTAGAACAGTGGCATTACAAGAACAGCAATGAGCCAGAAGGACAGAGTGAAAAGCAGAAAGCAAATGATAAGACCACAAAAGTTTAAAAAACTACATAAAAGTTCTCTTAAAAAACTAGTTGAGTTTTATGTCTCTCTACGAGATTTACAAAATAAAGAAAATATTAATTCCTCTACAGATAACGCAGAATATCTTGGCCTCTAACATACTCCACTTCTGGATTCAAATTGGTAAACATATAGTACTAAAAAAAGTCAGTGACAATCTGAAACTTGTCACTCTACTCCAATTAATAGTTTGAACTATAAACGGTCATCACAGGACAAGATATTCCGTGTTATCTATAACCAAAAAGTGTTAATTTCTTCTTGGGCAGCCTGAAACAATTTATTGTGTTTAATTAATAATATTACTTGGCTTGAGTGGCCTTACCAAAGGTGAAGTGCCAAAATTACCCACCTGACTCTCATAAGGCAAGAATGCGATGTTGATTTCTTTTAAGGTCTTAATTTTTTTGGCAGCGCACGATTTGCAGAGTTCGTTGAACAACTCCTCCTGGCAGACTGAGAGAAAGAAAGAAGATTTGAGCACCCAAGCGACCAAACACAAGTAGACAAACATACACAAATGTTATTTTGTGAAACAAACACACCCCACCACATCTTGAACGATCCAAACTATGACATTCATAATAAATATAGGCTACTAATGCAGTATACTATCTGCATTTCTTTAGGTGGCAAAGAAAGAAAAATTATTAAATAGTTTTGGTACTGATTGAATAATTTAATAGGGGGGTACAGCTGTAAATTAATTAAGGTCACAGAAACATGCTTTAAGCTCTACAAAAGTTAATTCTTTCTAAATTTTTTGAAAATAATTTAAAAGAATTAATCCTGACAAGTATTGATTAGTAAAAACATAACATGTCCTTGTGAAATTATTTTTACAACATTCAACATTTCACTGCGGTATTTTTCAAGTAGGCCAGAAGGTTATTTTGGACAAGAATTAAAAAAAGTGTAACCAGCAGCTGAGACAATAAGGGCTATGAATAAGTCAGGGTTTCATGAAGGAGAAACCAGAAAATACTTGAAAGTTGGTGAACATTATAGAAAAACCTGAGGATTCCCAGACTGAAGACCAAGTGGCTTGTAAAGGGCTTTGGCAGGAAGATATTCTTCTTAAATAGGATAATCCCAGAGCCTTTCATATCCTTGCCAAGAAACATTTCTAGTGTTTCTTAGAAAACATTTAATTGAATTATGGTGTTTAAATTGTATATAGTCGTCAAAAATTGTAATTGTTTAAAAGACAATGTTGTACAGATTATTGTTGTATTGTTTATTATGTACATATATTGTTTTCAATGCGGGCACATTAAAAAAATATACATTTAACCATACCCATTTGGTGAAATATTGCATTGCAAGAAACCAAAGCATAAAAATAATTGTATGCACGCTCCCTTAGTGTTAAAGAATAGCAACCAACACCATTGTTAGTACCAACACCGAAGCATCCCAAATTTGAGCATTTTCCAGTTTACCTGAGACTCATATGGAATGAAAGCAACATTAATTTCCATCAAGGTTTGTATGTACTTGGCGACATGAGCTTTTTTCAAAGTTTCAAACAGCCAATCTGGACATGCTGAAAAATATTTTTATTTTTCAAGTAGAATATGAAACGAAATAGCTTAACACATCTAGACTAATCTATTGATAACAAAGGTAGCAATTTGATTCTATAGTGTTGTAATAGTAAGAATTTTTCAAAGCCTGGCCTATTGGTGACACTGTGTTTTAAGACTTTTAAAAACATAAATAGCTGTAATTCTAAGCCAACTAAACATTCAAATTAAATTTAAAGCATAATAAATGTTGCAATTTTAGACATATTAAAAAAACTAACTGATTCAATATAAATGTTTTTAGCGAATTTCCCATAGGGAATAAGCTATTACCGTAGGTCTCATGGTGAGACCTAAGCCCGGGACCATGTTACTTTTTCGTTTTGAGGTGCCCAGAGACCAAAAATAATAGTCATTAAAATTTTTATATATATATATATGTATATATGTATATATGTATATATGTATGTATGTGTCCCTAGACACGATAACTCTCGTAAAAATGGTCCGATCGAAACCAAATTTGGTAGAGATGTGTAATCCTACACTTATTCGGATGAGTTCGTAAACCAGACATATCGACCTATCGGAAGGGGTAGTTTTGGGGGGTTTTGTACCCCAAAAATGGGTTTTTTGCATTTTTCATATGTAATTTTTAAAAATTTCTAATTTTTATTTTGACCATTGGATTTAGCTCAAAAAAACACACAATTTAGTATTTTGAAGCTTTGCTCTATCTCCATTGGTTACCGAGATATTAAAAAGTCTAAAGACAGTACATTGTATTTTGGGGCTCCAATGTTAATCTTATGGAGAATAAGAATGTGTTAATATTTCACTTATTAACTAATATTTTTTGATGAAACTTGGTAATCAGCTTCATTTGGTTGAGATTCATCCATTTATAGTAAAAAATCTTGGTTTTTGTGCTTATCATGGCAGCAAACCTGCATACTCTTTTCCCATGTTAATCATATGGAGAATAGGCAAACTTCATTATTTATGAACAGATATTGATGAAACTTAGTATATGGCTTCATATGGTCGAAATAAAAAATTTTTATGCTAAAAACCTACTTTTGGTGTTTCCCATGGCAGCATACCTGCATACTCATTCCCTATATTTATCATAAGGAGATACACATTTATTTCCCTATTTATGAGCTTGTGATGATTTTTGGTTTACATGTTTATCTGGTCATAATTAATACTACCAATTTGGAAATTCGCTGAGTACGCAGGTCTGCTGCGACGGGGGTATTTTATATTTGATGCTTTTCATTTGCACGAAAATAGTCTGATGAGAGTTGATGCATTGTTGCCAAATCTATACAGAAACAAATTTTTTAACTCCTACACAGCACAAAACGTTTCAGTTAAGTTTCAGTTCTATTACAACCTTTCATGTTGTTGGTGGTGGATAAGGAGACCGACGAACCATTAACAGGTTCGCTACCACAATATAAAAAAAATTGTAATCACAGACTGCCGCCGCAATTTTGAGGCGGGCGAGTTCTACTCAGAGCCCACAGCCGCAGATCTGCCGCGGCTGGGCTCATTAAAATAGACTGCCGCCGTAGATCTGCGGCGATGGTTCCATGATACTAAATACAAAATTTCTTCGGTACGGTCTATTTTAAAGGTTAGGTAGCTTAGGCACGGTTTACAGGATTGTCTGCCGGATGTGTGCAGCGCTTGGTCTGTGGCTATGACGATCACTGATGTCTCTGGACAGTTGGCAACACTTGTAGACAGATTCTATTGATTCTATTCGTGGTCTGTGGCGTAAGTCACAGCCACTAGGGCCGGTCTACATGGAAGTCCATGATTTTGTTGGTGGGCTGAGGAAGTGGCTTGACTGCCGCATATATGCGCGGCGGCTGGTAGCGAATGTGTTAAGCACGTCTTACAACCTTTCATATGAATAACAATATTTATGTTACAGTATTGTTTCAGATTTGTAATTAAGTAACGTATCAGTTTTGTATTCTGTATAATGTTACAGAAACATAACTTACGATATTTATATTTCAAAGGTTACCATTATAGAGCGTGGATAAAAATTCTGTAAACAGTATAATATCTTTCAAATTATTTAATTAACAAACTTAAAGAATAGCAAACTGATTTTGAGTATAAAAGCCTACTTTCTAAAGTACTTATTGTCCTTGAACCTACAAAAGTTTCCAAAGTACTTACCACTGCCCTTAAGCCTAAAAAAGGGATTGGTCTACAAGGAGTCAAGAGAAAATCTTTTAAAATGTAAGCATAGGTCAAGATGTACATCAAATTAAAGGTCTCTATGAATCGTGAACAATGCTGCAAGCCCGACCTCACAAAGACGACCGACTAAAAAATGGCAGGCGATTAAACTTTGAATTAAAATCATGTTGACGAAAACAAAAAATGCAATAACTCAATCAATATACATCAACAATTTAAGTTATGTAATAAAAAGGATATCTCAGAAACATTACTAATAGATAAATAATGTGTTTAGTATCATAAAACATAAAGAATATGTATATCATAAAGAAATTGAATTCTAAGGCTTTATCAGAAAAAATTCAATATCATTTCTGTCAGTAATTTTAACTTTGTAGTGTTTCACAAACATAACGTTCCTTATTTAAATAAAAATATTTTAATAAACATAACATTAATAGATGTGTATTGTGTTTATATCAGCAATTGTACTTACAAGGTACACTTAACAAAAAATGACAGCATTACTGGACGAGAGAGGGTGAGGGGGAACACAGCCGTTAAAAAATTTCCATCGGACTATTTTTATGCAAGAATTAATTTGTAATTGTGTAGGCGCTTCTCTTTAGTGATCAAATAGTTTTAATAAATATAAACTGTTAACTGACCTTCGGTAAAGTAAACGTGAGCACCACGGTACATGGTGCGGTTCGGGCTACCAAAGTCGTTCATGAGAGAGTGGACTGACTTCTCGCAAGGAGTGATCAAGTAGACTGCCTCCATTGTGGAGAGTGGCTCTCTCTTCTTGTTGATGTCTTCCACAACTGCAATGCAAATGGATATTTGAAACACTGATCTGCATTTTAAAGGCACACATTAAAGATCTAAAGGTGTAGTTAGTGAGTAAATTTTATACAAGAAATTTGTTAGAAGAAAAAATCTAAACTTTTACTTTATTTTATAATGGCCATGCAGTATAAGATCATAGCTTTGGATCCTGGGTGGCACTCTGATAAGTAAAATATTTGAAATTTAAAAAATCACAGATCAAATCACAAAGTAAACTATCAGGTGCAAAGCCCACGGTTAGTTTGAAAGTGTATATTTTTGAAAGTCCATAGGCCTAAACATAACTTTTTATTTACTCCTGTCCTGATGACTGGGCAGGATATGTCAGAAGCCAAATAAGTCTGAGCGAGGACAACAACTGAGAGTGTACTATTTTTATTTTCATTTAGGCTTACATAACCAAATAATGTATATTTATTTGTTGAAGCCCTCCACTCGGGCTTGTGACACTCACTTGTGATGCCCTCGGCGGATATCTCGTGCATCTTGCAGCAGGCGGAGACCATCCTCATAGCCAGCTGGTCGACCACCAGCACCCGCCACTGGATCTCCTTCGCACCCTTCTTCTGCTTGATCACCTCGTTCATGATCTCTGTGACAAACAGAATTCCATTAACTCATCAACTAAAGGTACAGCATGTGTCTAGCTCATGACCTCTTCAATGCTATTTACATTTAAAATTTACACTTTACAAAAATGATTTTTCACTAGAGTTGACTCCAGTCTATACTCTTAGTTCAGGTATACCGTTAATTAGGCTCTAAGAAATACAGTATTATTACGAATTAAGACATTATTAAGACATTGAATTAAGACATTAAGAATTAAGAAGTAAGAATTAAGAAGAGGGTGCAAGAGTCAATTTCCCCAGCCCCACTCACTACTTTGGCCAGCGTTAAGCGGGAAAATGCCTGAACAGATTCTGTTCATGTTCCAGACAATAGTTCTCATCTGCAAATAAAAATGTACAGAGCCTACAATTCATTCAGTTGGTGAAACATGACAAGTTCCCTACGCATTCAGAAAATACAAAATTATAAAATTCACACAGGCCTAGTGAAAATTATATTATTTAAGTACCAGTAACACTAAACTAATTCCTCTAGATTATTTTAAGTTAAAATTTATCAAAAATACATCACACTAAATTGATAATTGATTTTAAAATTCAATGCAATATAGAGAACTGTGGGCGAAACTTCATTATTGGACTCCACCGTTATTGTTATTATAAAACAAAACTAAACTTTGCCTCTTTCTTTTTCTCAGTTTCCTAAGTCCATGCCCATAAATCCACTTCTTTCTGACTAACTAGTAGATTTAAATAATTTTTTTAGGCTTAATGTAATTGTGTAAAAATCTTAAACTTGGACTGATGTCTATGTGACATAACCAAACTCTGACAATTTCTAATGTACCAAATGATGTATCAAATGGAAATAAACTTCTTGATCTTGATCTTAATTGATTGATTGTAGATGTGAAAATTTTTATGTTGCGATAATATTTCTGTGCACTGAATAATGATAATTGTAATAAATGCAAAAAAATCAATTCTACAAATACTTTTAACTAAGCCTACATAACCATATTTCGTTTTGTAAACCCATCAAATGAAAAGTAGGCTTTTGGTAACGCAAATAAGTTAGTAAAAAAATAAATAAATCATAGGCCTAGAATTCTTTTACAAAACCCTCTACTTGTAATAAATTGGTACGGTTCAAATAATATTATTCTTAATATTTTTTTAATTAAATTATTAAAGCCAACAACTCAATGTTATGCATAAGAAATGTAAACAGGGTAATCCACTAAATATTTAGTGTTGTCCAAGGTATAGCCTGTTAGGTATTTAAAAACTACTGTGTCGCTTGTCAAATCTTGATGATTTCGAATAAAAGATATTCTCTCTCTTCTCTCTCTCTCTCTCGCTATGTGTATTATTAGGCCTAACACTTCTTTTGGCAATAAAAGTACAATACAATTTGATGGTATTTAACAATATAATACATTAATATGCAATTCCTTCAAACATAACACTATAGTTTGTGTTTTATTGGAATGTCTAATTCTTTGAAGTTGGAATAAGTACAAGCTATTTCGACCAGCATCAATGAAAATTAAATATAATCTCTAGGCAATACAGTATAATCAATTTTCTCTCTCGCCAATCGGGGGAGAGATTTTATTTTAACGAAGCTTAACTTAATTTCTGTTTGATGGTTTTACCAATGGAAATTGGCAAATAATTAATGACATTCATTTCCTATTATTAGCCTAATATTAGGCAATTTCAACTCGCTATCAAGCTGAAACCTTCGCCATCAAAACAAAGCGAGACGACAGACGACAGACGACAGTATTCGTATTCGGAAGTCGGAATGAGCGAGCAGCAGCAGAACGCAGAACGGCAGAACGTCGATTGCTAAAGCTAAGCTGACTACCAACATAACCAACTAAAATATTGCAGTGTTCTCAGTTGCACGATAATTATCGTACTTAACTTGCATTTATTTAGGCTACGATTTTACTATACTGGCGGGGTGATACAGCATCAGGTAATTTTATGTCGTAGAATTAGAATGATTTGTCGAAATGTTTCAAAACTTTTATAGGCGGATGCAACGATAGCTTCTTTAGCAGTTGTACTGGTCTAAATAGGTGTAGCAATTAATTATAACTTTTCAAGTAATTGAGTACATTGTAGTACACTGTGCTAAAAATGCATACCAAATAATTATCTTGAATTTAATAAAGCCTCGTACGTACATGATGCGACGGTGAGTTTATGGTATTTACGCATAATTGTGTCTGTGCATCATGATATTAACGGCAACACTCGGTTCCCTTTGCAGTTCCTGAGTTCCATTCCGAATTCCGAATCCGATTCCATTCCCCAACAACTAACTGTCAATAGGCAACATTATCATTGTCGCTGTCTTACTTCGCTGTGTTAATTGAGTTAAGTACTTTAGACTTAATATCATTCCATAAAATAGTTTTGAAAACATTATTCATAGTTTTTTGTAGTGTTTGAAGAGGGATATGTGACCAGGAAGAAAAATTACTACTTGTGTTTGAAATAATCAGACATAGTACAACGAACACAACAAGTCTAACCTAACATAAACATTCAATTCATACAGTGAAATTTCTCAACTAGTCCAAGTAAAATTTATATTATAAATAATGGGTTCTGACAGTGAAGATGATTTTGTTGGTCCTCCAGTGCCAGATATGTATAAAACTAGCAATGTAGAATCAAAACAAGAAAACAAATCAGATGATGAAAAATCTAAAGCGGATTCCAATGATGAAGAGGAATTAATAGGACCTCCTATTCCTGATATGTTTAAATTGAATGTTCAAGATGGAAGTACTCAAGGTAGCAGTAAAGCTATAAATGAAAATTATAGGAGGCAAAATCAAACAACCAAAGGCCTAGGCCTAGGCAAACCCACCAGTGCTAAAAGTACTACGAAAAAACAGAAGGATTCAGATTCAAGTGGAAGTGATATAAGTGAATCTGAAGAGGAAAACGATCAAGTTTTAATACCAGTAAGTGAAGAGCTAACAATAAATCATGGTACAAAAGCTGTGGTTGCCCTAGCCGTTGACCCTGCTGGAGCGAGGTTAGCAAGTGGTTCTGTTGACTATGATGTAAAATTTTGGGACTTTGCTGGCATGGATAGCACTCTTCAAAGTTTTCGAGCAATGACTCCGTGTGGTAACTACCCAATAAAAACTCTTCAATATTCTTCTACTGGAGATGCAGTATTAATAGTATCAGGCATGTCACAAGCAAAGGTATTGGATAGAGATGGTCATGAATTAATGGAGTGTGTAAAAGGCGATCAGTACGTAGCTGACATGGCCAGAACCAAAGGCCACACTGCCCCATTAACTAGTGGTTGCTGGCATCCGAAAATTAAAGATGAATTCTTGACAGCTTCAGAGGATGGGACTTGCCGCCTCTGGGATGTGAACAAACCGCTTCACCATAAAAGCATAATTAAATGCCGAGCTAAAAATGGTTTAAAGACTGCCCCCACTGCATGTGCATTTAGCAGAGATGGGAATTTGATAGCCAGTGCATGTGTAGATGGATCAATACAAATGTGGGATCATCGGAAAATGTTTGTAAACACAACTTTACTCCTACGTGATGCTCATCAGTCAGGAACGGAGACGTCTTGTATTGCTTTCTCATACTTAGGCAATTGGATTGCAACAAGGGGATGTGATGATACATTGAAACTGTGGGATATACGAGCATTTAAGAAACCAATTTCAACAGTTACTGATTTATTTTCTCGGTATGCCTCCACAGACTGTATGTTTAGTCCTGATGATGCCTTAATTGTTACCGGACAGTCAAAAAAAAGAGATGAAAGTACTGGTAAGTTACTTTTTTTCAACCGAAACAATCTTGAGAAAGTTAAAGAGGTTTCAATCACTGATTCTCATGTCATTAAAACTGTGTGGCATCCTAAACTCCAGCAAATATTTGTTGGCACTGGAAATGGAATCGTAAAAGTATACTATGATGAAACAAAGAGTATTAGAGGGGCAAAACTCTGTGCATTGAAGACTCGCAGGAAAACCAAACAAGTTGAAGTTGTCGCAGCCCAACAAATTATCACTCCACATGCATTGCCGATGTTCAGACAAGAAAAACCTAAATCTATCCGGAAGAAAATGGAAAAAGAACGTCTTGATCCAGTAAAATCTCATAGACCAGATTTGCCAATCAAATCTGGCCAAGGGGGAAGAGTAGCAGCATCTGGAAGTACATTAAGTTCATACGTAATAAGGAACCTAGGATTAAGCAAGAAAATAGAAGATGATCAAGATCCTCGAGAAGCAATTTTGAAATACGCTAAGGAAGCTGCAGAAGATCCCTACTGGATCACTCCTGCATATTCAAAAACACAGCCAAAGACAATTTTTCAAAATGAGGGAAAAGAAGATCCAGGAGATGATGAACCATCTGCCAAGAAGAAAAAAGTTTGAAGGTCACAAGGACTAACCGTACCGTACTTGTACTGATGTGTTGTAAATATAATTTTTATATAAATTATTCAGGACGTTTAACTCCTCTTCTTTTAGCTCATGAAACATATCAAGGGTGCATCCTATTGTTTTATAGCCTATTTGTCTGATACCAGGTAAATATTTAAAACCCAATAGGCCAATAATATTATAATATTTCATGATATTGTATATTTACTCTTTGATATTTGAAGTGTTTTATTAAAATATTTGGTAACTTAGGTTATGATTTAAATTTTTCATTTAAAAACAAACACATTTGAATTCTCATCCTATACATAATGAATAAGATTATTATAACATTATTTTTATGAATAAATTCAGGCCTCTATTACAGACTTAAAAGGATGAAATGATTTAAGCTATAACATCAATTAAGCATTTCAAATTAAATTAAAGTTTTTGTATTATATCTTTCAAGACGACCTAAAATAGCCTGTTAGCCTATTCAATGTAGGCGTAAGTTTATCACTTGTTTATCATTAAATTGTTAAATTTTTGTTGGCTCTAGGTTTTTAAACCATCTTTATACAGAATAAATTTGATAAAATGTATGCTTAGTCAAATTACAGTACACAGGTTGAATACAGTTTAAATTTAAACCTCAATGAATATTATAACCTATTTCTCGCTTTACACTCTATTACATTTGAGAAAATGCTCTTTTCACTGTCACATCCTGTAGTAGTAGGTACTTGTTTTAGGCATGCCACTAGTTAACAGTGTGCTGAGGCGGTTAGGTTAGGTATTTTAGAGCTCAGTTTGTCTGAAATACCTTCCCTGATTTAAAACAAGTAGGCCTTGCCTAATTTTATAACAATTAAACATAATTCCGGCCGTCTGGACAGCTTAAACTAGGCCAAATTCGAGTTGTTGACGGGAGCATCCTCCTGCCATTCTGTAGTCATGGTGGATTTGCCGAGTGATTGTGTGTTATTTTCATTGTAACTTTTTAAACTAGGGCCTATGGTATTTTGGCTTATTTACCAATAACATAGTACTTAACCTAACTGCCAGTTCGCTGTAAACTTGGCGGAGTTTGTGTAGCGGGCGAAAATACATTTGCAGAGATCCTCAGGATGGATAAATATTCATACCATGCTCATAGATTATTCTTCTTTTTGGATTTGTGTGTTTCTTTTAAGGTTCAAACAAAAATAACTTAAACTAGGCCTAACTGAATTTGTGTAAAAAAAACAAATACCGACTGAATCTAATAAAAATTGATAATCCTATTTATAATTTTTGTAAAGGGCATAAAAAATGGATAAACAGTACAGTAGACTCCCTCTTAACCGGCCACCTTTTAACTGGTCTCCGCTTTAATCGGCCTACACTGGCACAAAAATAACATCTTTTTTACCGGCCATTTTTTATCTCAATTTTGCTTTAACTGGCCATGTTTCGCCGGAAACTTGGTTTTCTTATCTATCTTATGTATCATTCAATTCAACATTATATCATGATGATCAAACCACCTAAAATTTACCGTCCTGGACGGAAAGTGTATGCCACCCGAAGTGAATGTGTTTGGATCTGCTATCCAGTAGACAAAATAGGAAACGAATTATTATTAGTTTATTTTAGTCACGAATTTCATGGGTGTCCGATGTTAGCTATAAGTTATATAGAGTAATATATTTAGAGTTGTTTTTTTTTTCAAACCATAATTGCATTTAGGCCATATGAATTGTAGGTTGGCATTTTTAAATGTACATCGGTTTAACCGGCCAAATCATTATCCGGCCGAGGCCTGGTCCCGAGTTGGCCGGTTAAGAGGGAGTCTACTGTAATATAAACCATTACATGAAATACGGACCTGATCACATTGTAATATGAAAGCAGCTTATGAAAGAATTTTTATTAATTGTTAGTAACGGGTATTGGCTGCAGTGGCAGTCATAGTTCCCTTGGAAGACAGCAATTAATGTAGCAGTTGAAGCGAGGATGGTTAATGGAGTATGCATATTTCCTCCTACGAAGTATTAATGGATAATAGTAGTGCACTAATGGGTGACCTACTTGATCAAGCAAAATGAGCATCCACACAGCATAGAGCATATGAATGGATTAGCAAATGTCTAACAATTGTCTTAAGATGACTGAATTTAATGAATTCGTTAATAGGTTTGACCATTTGAGAATAGAGAGATTAAAGCAAAACTTCTGATTTCTGAAAAGGCAGGCATATCAATACTAATCAGTCGATTGGAGGCCATTAAAAGATCTAAAATGATTGAAATTGATTTTTTAGCAAATTTCCCATAGGGAGTAAGCTATTAACGTAGGTCTCATGGTAGGACCTAAGCCCGGGACCATGTTACCTTTTCATTTTAGGTGCCCAGAGACCAAAAATAATAGTCATTAAAAATTTTATACAGGGTGTCCAGCTTCGACTGTCCGAAACTTTTCCATGCTGTTCAGCAAGCCAAAATAAACAAAAAAGTTCATATAAACATATGTCCTAAAATGCTTCGTTAACCCGCTAGCCGCCATTTTGTTTTTTACACCTAATAATTTTTATTTCCATAACAGATAAATGGATTGGGTTCATATTTGGCATGGACCTTTACTATAACAATGTTTATAAAAAGAAAAAAAATTAATTTTTTCGGTCATACATTTTCAAAATGGCGGCCATTTTAAATTTTTAATCTTAAATATCACAAAAACGGTAAATTTTATAAAAAATTTATAAGACACAAAAAAGCTGGAAAATTAAATTGTCTAACCAATGATACCAAGTTTGTAATGATTTGCCAAAAAATAATTAAGTTATTAAGATTTTTGTGTATAAAATCACTGATTTTCCATCATAATGCATGCAAATAATAGTCTATTAGACTATTAGGGTGAGTCGGTGGCGTAGTGGTTAGCGCGCCGGACTTCGGGACCATGGCAGCGATGTCGTGGGTTCGAATCCGCGTTCTGCCAGTGACTTTTATCAGTACCTTTCACCTTGTACTGTAGCGGCTCACCCCCTTACTTTGTCTAATACGATCCACGCACAAATCAATAGTCTATGTGGATGGGGCAAAGTAAGGCAAAAAGAGGTCCGCCAACCTCTTAAAAAAAAAAAAAAAAAAAATTTAGGTTAATTTAGAAGCAAAATCACAATTACTCCGTTATTTTATTTGTTGTTAGATCATTACAAACTTGGTATTCTTGGTTAGATAATTTAATTTTGCAGTTTTTTTGTGTCCTGTAAAATTTTGATAAAATTTTCCGTTTTTGAGATATTGATTTGAGATATTGATTTGGCGGGATTACAAATTTGAAATGGCCGCCATTTGGAAAATACACGTAGGAAAAAAATCATTTTCTTTCTTTGATTAAACATTGTTGTAATAAAGATCCATGCCAAAAATGAACGCAATCCATCTATCAGTTATTGAAATAAAAATTTTTAAGTTTAAAAAACAATATGGCGGCTAGCGGGTTAAAGAAGCATTTTAGGACATATGTTTATGTAAACTTTTTTGTTTATTTTGGCTTGCTGAACAACATGGAATAGTTTCGGACAGTCAAAGCTGGACTCTCTGTATTTGTATACCTATAGTATACAGGGTGTCCAGCTTCGACTGTCCGAAACTTTTCTGGTTTACTGAGGACAAAGTGTCATGACTGTCTTCCGACTTAGCCCCTAATGTAAGACCTAAGCCCAGACCATGTTACTTTTTCGTTTTGAGGTACCCAGAGACCAAAAATAATAGTCATTAAAATTTATATATATATATATATATATATATATATATATATATATATATATATATATATATATATGTATGTGTCCCTAGACACGATAACACTTGTAAAAACGGTCCGATCGAGACCAAATTTAGTAGAGATGTGTAATCTCACCTTTATTTGGATGAGTTCATAAACCAGATATATCAAACAACCGGAAGGGGTAGTTTTGGGAGGTTTTCTACCCGGGTGGGATTTTTTGCACATTTCATATTTAATTTTCAAAAATTTTAAAATTTGATTTTCACCACTAGATTTAGCTAAAAAAATCTCAATTTAGTATTTTGAAGCTTTGCTCTTTCTTTATTGATTACCTAGATATTAAATAGTCTAAAGACAGTACCGGTACATTGTATTTTGGGGCTCCAATGTTAATCTTATGAGAATAAGGATAAGTTAATTAATATTTCACTTATTTACCAATATTTTTGGATAAAACTTGGTATTTAGCTTCATTTGGTTGAGATTCAACCATTTATGTTTAAAAAAATCTTGGTTTTTGTAAATATCAGGCAGCAAAACTGCATACTCTTTTCCCATGTTAATCATATGGAGAATAGGCAAACTCTTTTATTTATGGACAGATATTGATGAAACTTAGTATGTGGCTTCATATGGTTGAAAAAAAATTTTTTTATGCTTAAAATCTACTTTTAGTTCACCCATGGCAGCATACCTGCATACTCTTTCCCTATATTTATCATAAGGAGAATAGACATTTATTTCCCTATTTATGAGCACGTAATGAAATTTTGTTTACAGGTTCATCTGGTCAAAATTAATATTACTAATTTGGAAATTCACTGAGTACGCAGGTCTGCTGTGACGGCGGTTATTATCACTTTAAACCTTTGAGTTATTTTCATTTTAAAACCATCATATCATTTTGCCGCACCCTGTAGTAACTTAAACTTTTCATTGCAAGATTCAATATGAGGTGTCAAGCCACTTAGGGGTACTCCAAAGATAAACTGTAATACTTTACTCATATTTTTTTTATCTGCTATGATATTTTTATTTTAGGCCTATTTGAGTTCTTAGTTTTGGTACACATACAAGCAATTTTTTATGAAGAAAAATATATATTTCAGGCTATTTATATTTTGATAGTCAGGTAAAGTTCGAGAAATGGGATAGAAAATACATTTCTTGATTAGCATTGTATGTGTTGGTACTGATATTCAGGTTGAAATAATAAAATATCTTTCAACACTACTCGATATATTTACACTTATACAGTAATTGTTTACAAGGTAAATCTATATATTGATACGCAAGCATGTTTCATTTCCTCCTTTTTTTCTCAGCTTGTGTGCATCATAGGATAAATCCGTGCATACCGTTAGAAAGGTATAGTCCTGTAGATGAGCAGAATCACATTCTAATTCACATCAATCCCCAGGGCTACACCCCAAAGGCTTTCATAGTTTCAATGTTAATCTTATGGAGGAAGGAGAATTGAAATGAATCATTAGACAGCTGTTGTAAAAACAACTGTTAGAAAATTAGTAAGAACAGATGTTTTAGTTCTAAAATGTTTTTAAGCTTCTTGGGTCCAGATCAACTGAAATTTTGATCGAATTTCAATCAGGAGGCGATCTCTAGTATACATAAATGAATTACATGAATTACCTCTCTAGTATACATGAGGAGGGTGTCTAGTATACATAAATGATCTTATAATAGCGATCGATTTTGACCAGTCACACTGGTGTTGGAAGACATTTTATAATTTCAACTGAATAGAAAATACAACCCAGCGTTGTATTTAAGGAAATTTTTTCATAGCTGTGACCTCGCTTTCATTGTGCACGAACACACAGAGAGCAACGCGATTGAATCAAATCCGTGTAGTCCCTCGTGTCTCTAGTGTGTTCGGCTCAAATTGATAACATGGATTTGATTCAATCTTCGCTCTCTGTGTGTTTGTGCACTTAGTTATTATTCACGAGTTTTCCTTAGTGTAATTTATAGTTATTTTTTTTCTCCGCCCAGTTGGCCAGTCATTGGCGTTGGGCGTCGTCATGTGTGCGACCAATGGCCAACGAATGTCGGCCTCAGTCAGTAACAAGACTACAAGATCGCACCACAATCATCCTACACTCATCTCTCATTCATATTCAGGTTAAAATGCCCACTATGTGAGGTCTCTGTCTCAAAATAGTGCTATAGTGATAGCCACCTCTGGTGATTCATGAGGAATCAAGAGGCGGGAAAAGAATGTGGGTTTGGGCTACAGAACTCAACAAACTCACTCAAGCTATAGAAATTGTGTTCAGTCAAAAAAATATTTTAAATCTTCTTTAAATTTATTTATTTTAACTTGATCTCTGATGTGAATAGGCAAAAGGTGAAAAAAATTTAAACCAGAATATATAGGCGTTTTTTTTTTTTTTTTTTAACAATAACAGGTTGTGTTGAATTGCAAATTTTTATTTTTAAATCTGGTATTGTAATTAATTATGTGTGTTGTTAGTGTATTCTGTTGTGTGTGTTTTGATGTAAGTTGTAACCTAAACATATATGGTAGGGTACGGTAAGAATTTGAACAGGCAGTGTTTTTGGCTTCGGCACCGGGCTTAGGTCTCATTGTATGGAAAATAATATATGTTTGGTCATAAGATACTTGGAACACACAAGAATTAAGGCATACTCAGAGATTCACAATTTTATTAGGCTAATAATCTTACCAGTTTAAAACTATAGACTTAAAGCTAAACAATTTTCCTTTAACTTAAATTCTGAGTTTGTTAAAAATCACGTTAGGCCTATTGGTAGACATTCGCTCAGGTCTCACGTAATATGGTGTCCTTTTTGTCATCTAATAGGCTTAAGGCTGCCACTTTTTTAGTTGTGTTCAGCTGTTATATTTGGTCCAAGGGTTGGGTGTATCGCTAGCCTACCAGGAGCCTTGGACTTTAGTATGGGTACCATAGTAACTTTCCCGTTTGTAGTTGACCAGCAAACCTATCGGACGGTAAAGTAACATAGCAAGCATTACATGCTGCAAAACACTAGGAGAGCTTAGCCTTATGGTCAGAACACAGCACTTATGTCTTACCACAGCCCGACTATATGGATCACTTTTCCACATATCTATGGTTTGAAATCGTCGGAGAGTGAAATCGGTAACAACCACAGTCGGGTCTGATAGTCCCTCAAAGTAGAGTATTGTCACCAAAATACATTTAGGCCTACCAATTTTATTTGTCTTGTCAAGGAAATTAGGCCTGACGGACGGAAATTTTAATGAATCGATCACTGCTTCAAAAATATCACACATTTCCACTATATATTCCATTCTATGGCGAAACTTCGTTATCCGACTCCACCCTTATTATCGATGTGTAAATTTCGATGTTGTGATAATATTGCTGTTCTATCGGTGATATAATTACACGATACGATTAAGATTTTATCACCTGATTTAGTTTTGTTCTAATATAATTAAGCAAACCTTTTGACAATAAAGCAAAAATATGGCAAGATAGGGGTGCAGTTTCATAACTGGGCTATAATACTATCAAATTGGTTCAAGAGGTCACGGGTTCGATCCCCTGGATGTCCACCACACTTGGGTTTTAAACGCTTTCCCGTAAAAGGTGCATTAGTACAACCATTGCAACACCTTTAAATAAAATGCCTCTGGCGTAGAAACAAGAAAAAAAAAATGAAAATATCAATTAATCATACTTCAATGTTTTCACTATGGTACTGTCAAATACAAATTTTAGCCAACAAAATTTGTTCTGATCCTAATCTAACTATAATAACATAAACTAGCCTAATATCCATTAATATAAAGGACCAACCTATGCCCAGGAAAGTTTTAATGTAAGAGTAGGCCTAGACCACACTTAAGTACGATACATTGGAAACTGTTTTCTTACGTACGTTATGTTATTTTGTTAAATTTTGGCGTAAGTTATCATTATGATAATTGTTGATTTGATTTTTTAAATATAAATTAGAGCTTATGTTAGGTTATAGGCCTTACTTGTTTTTTAATGTAAATATGAAAATAAAAAGCTAAACAAATTAGGGGTACGCCTAATTAGTTACAGTAAGTATTGTCTTTGTTATTTAGGTCTAGATTGAATCAATAGTTAATACGATGGATATATCGATCAATATTTTCATTCAACAGTATTGTAGGCCAGTTATGAAACAACTGCTCCCCAGGAAGATTGTAACTGAAAATAACAAAAAATAGTACAAATTTTAGCTCATGTAACCTAGGTTTACGGTTAGGCTAGATTTTTTAGGTTAGATTATTATTAGGCCTATAACACATTTGTGTTGATATGGTTCAATAAAACAATTTTTGTATTGCATTTTATAAGTTAATGGACATATGATTGTATTAGGCCTACGCATATCTTAAATTCAAACGACTACGGCACTCAAACTCACACTCAGTCCTATCAAATAATCACATATCAAAATTTCCACATTGATAATAACGGTCGAGTCGGATAGCGAAGTTTTGCCCATTCTTCTTTCTTATCTGCAGCTCACAGATGATTTTAGAAGCACGTCCTTCTTTCCAGCCAAGGCTAAGCCTACGTTGTGCAGTGATGGATTTAAATTTTCAAAATACCAGCGTTATTCAACATGTTATTTGCCATTTCAGTTCATGTTATGCTTAACAGAATCAATCACCAGCACTTGGCCCTCCCCTTAGAATGTTATGTGCTTAGCTTACCAACCAAAAGGTATAGCCTAAGCCTTTTACCTTTTTAAGCCCTAAGTATTCTTAGGTATATCCATTTACCTATATTCAATAATTAAATCATTCATTTGATTTTACTATATCTACCTCAGGAAAACCTAGTGAAATTACGAGTTAGGACCTAGGTGTGTGAAAGTAATAATGGGTTGAGCTTAAGTTACATTGTCAGCCCACACTCCATAAATGACATCATCCACAAAGAAAGTGCATGCATTGAGTTTTTGCTTTTTAAAACTTATCTTAGGATTATGATAAATATATTAAACAAAATATTAGGATTACAAATTTACTTACTTTGACCAACAACTGCTTTAAGTGACATTTTTATAAGTTGTCGTCTGCCTTTTGTCGATCCAAATTTTGTGTACTTCTCTATCTAAAACTGATTCACAAGTGACAGATCTATTCCAGTGCCTTCAAGTATAACAATGTTCAGAAGCTAAGTGATACTGTAAAAATGTACTGACCTTGATTTTGATTTAAGTTTTGTTTATGTTTGGTTTTCAGAGGGAAATACAAATTTTATGAGTAATTATTATTATATATAATTATATTCCACGATATCAAATTGTTTGAAAAGCAACCTTTCTATTTTTGAAACAAAATATAACTTTCTGGGGTTGGTATTGGACGAGAGTTTAAACGGGGGCGAGCAGTTGGTGAAGATCAAAAATAAGAACCACAGAAGAACTCAGTGAAAAAAAAAGATAAAAGAGTTATAACGGCTGCGTGGAAGAATCCGAAGCCAAGCCTTTTTGGCAAAAAAGAATTTAAAAAAAAGTTAGCGAAGGGTCGGGTGCCTCAGGACACTTGAAAATCTGAGCCTTTTCAATTTCAACAAAGGTATTTTTTACCACTGCTTTCTCTAGTCGCTTCTTCTACTCCATTACTCTTTGAGTTGCATCAGAAAGCCATCTCAAGAAAATTCTCACTTGTCAAAAAAGTTTTGAGAACAATGCTTAAACTTCAACGAAATGAATATTGTAGGAATCACTTTGCCTCATTTGAAATTTTAACAGTTCCGAATTTTTACATTCTTGAAATAGCAGTTTATGTCAATCATTCCTTCCCAAATATGTACACTCAACCCATAGTTATAACAAAAACCTTTAATATAGTAGTATACAACATACCCGAGTGAGCTAAAGTACCTACTTAATTATTCTCTAACACTGCTTTTTCAGTTTGGAGGAGTTTTTTTAGGTAATTGCGCTTCCAAAGCTCTCTAAGGAGTCTACGGGTTAGAAGAAAAAGTATCAAGGAAGTAAATAAATCAAACACACCTTTCTCACCGGCACCAAACACATTACCAGAATCAACTGTTTAATTAAGTTAGAACTAACTCAAAAAAGTTTTTAATAGAAAAATCTGTGTATGAGCTGGATGAATTGTGTAAAATCTAAGAATCTATATTCTTTAAAAGTCCATGCCCATAGATCCACTTTCTGACTAACTAGTATATTTCAATATTTTTTCTTTTTTTAGGCCTAATGCAATTGTGTAAAATCTTAAACTTGGACTGATTTTTATGTGACAACCAAACTCTGACAATTTCTAATGTACCAAAATGATGTATCAACATAGGCGTCATTTCAGCATTCTGATTGGGGGGGCAAGATTTTCATAAGGTCATACCCCCTCCCCCCCTTCCCACAAATACGCCAAACATCTTAAATTCGCTAAAAACTGTCAATAAAAGCTAATTAAGTTTACATTGTGACAAGCTATCCATAAAATGTGAACTTATAATAATATAATCTCACAAACCCATGAAAACAATACCCTAATGCATGTAAAATTTGATTATATAAGTTAACATGTTTCTATTTGTAGAAAGTCATTATCTTCTGGAACTGCCAGTGGTTACTGTGATGTAAAACACCTTAAGAAATTTAATGGCTTTAATTGGTTAATGGATACTAAATAGTTAAAATAAAAAACATAATTTTATAACTATTTAGTTATTTTTATTGTCTATTATTTACAACTCTAAAGTTTTACAGTCGGATACATAGACAAAAACTCCATAGGTTTGTATGGTAAAACACATTGTTTTATCTTTATCAAAAAATAGTTTTTGACAAATCACCTTTGCAGTCTGCTGTATAAGGGACAAAACTATTTATATTTTACTATTTTTATTTTACTCGAGATAGCTGTTTTGGGTTATGCCCGTAGCTATCACAGAATGTGATTGTTTTGTGTTAATTTTACTTGTACATGTATATTTACAAATAAATAAATAAATAAAAAATCATTTAACTACTGTTGGTTTGGATCAGTACAGCTACGGTATATTGCAGATTACATTACCTAAAAAAATTAAATTGTTATTTAGGACAAAAGAGGTAAAAAATTACTAAGTGATTAAAAAAAGATTAATAAAAGATTTACAAAATCATTTATACATATTTAATACGTGATACGAGTTTTTGTACAAGAGCGATATATACAAGAAACTCCTCCCACACTTTGCAATATATTTTAATGATTTTAGTCAGGGTTCCCAAACGTCCCGGATTTTAAGGGACAGTCCCTTATTTAGAAAATTTGTCCCGCGTCCCGGAGAGAAGTCCTCAGGGACAGTAAAAGTCCCTTATTTGGCCGAAATAATAAATTACTCATATTAAATTTACTTACAATGGAAGTTAAAATCTAACCTCAAAAATTACAAAACTTCTTATTGACCTTATTGTGCATACCAACAGCATCGGCCACCATAGCAAGTGTCTGCCGTCATTATAATTGTCTTTGAAAAACTCTACTGCCTGCACACTGTCAACACCTGCTACTAAGACAAAGCCGGAGCGCTCTGACGTCAAATGCCTTGTGACGTCACCTAAAAGGCAATGTCAAAACAATAATTTGTTTTTGTTTACATGGGTTGTTTTTCGTAAACTTCAATAAAATTTTCTCGTGTTATTTGTAAAATTTGTAATGTATGGTGTTTTAAAACTGATTATTTTTCATTTAATAACAATTTTGTTCATAAATGTGGTTATTTTATATTGACTCGAAGTTCGATTTAAATATCTGAGTGTTCTGAATAGTTTTTTGTGTTGTATTACGACCAAGCTAAACAGTTTTTACTTTGGAAGATTAGAAAGATTGTACTAGCAACAATGAGGAAGAGAGAGGCGTATTTAATTTAGCTAATAATCAGAAAGTACCTTCTAGATGGTTGGGCTAAACGTTATTCTTAACATCAATTTTATCAACGAAGCCATGGTTGCCTGCTAGCACCTTTTCTTTCAAAGATTCATGGGTACCGAGATTGAGCGTGTGAAGATTCATTTCCAGCCTACTCATGAAAATTAATTGAAAGTACCAGGCGCTGATTTATAAATTTTAATGAAGAAACTACAATCAATGATGTTGCTGTGAAGAATTAAGATGATACGCCAATAACCTAACTCAGAAGTAACGAAAGTAGTATTCAAAAACAGACATTTTTCAATCTAAATCTAAGCAGCACAAGTTTTAATTGCATTTATATACAGTATTTCATTGATTATAACGAATAGCCTATCAGTTAATATGTTATTTTCAAATAAAATGTTTGAATCGTTGTGGTTAAATATTTGTACACATTTCATACTCATAGTTTAGGGAAGTAGGCCTACCGTGTGTAGGCTAATTAAATGGTATTGCCAACAATTTCATTAGAGGCCAAATAATAGTTAGGCCTACTGCTAGTCAACTATTCTAATTTTTTAATTCGTGTATATTATCATCACTTTGTGTCCGAAAACATTATTATTATTATATAAAATTATTTGAGTTAGACAATTGTTTAAACTTTTTCATGAAGTGAAAGCAAATAATTCATAATATTTATTACGATTGGTACCTTTTTAAAAATCAAATATTAAAAATTAATACATTCCATTGTGATACATCTCTAGGTTAGTTGTTAGGGTTAGGGTTGAGCGGAAAATGTTTTTGTTTTCGCTATCAGCTGATGCTAAAAGGCAAACAAAAATGGCAGCACTCCGGCTTTGTGTTCTAGGTGGTGTTGACACTGTGCGAACTGTGAACACATTTCGTTCCTTGCGTCGTCGCCGCCGCACCACCATGTTGATAGGCGAGTGCAATTTTTATAACAACAACAACAGTCTCTCATTTACAGTAAGTATTAAAAGTGTAAGGATTTTGTTGTAATATATCGTTTTAAAATAAACCTTTTTTTAACAATAGCCTAACCAACCGTAAATATGAACAAGTCCCAAATGTTGAAATGTTAAAAGATTTCGGTCTTCCTTTTTCTTTAACCTACTAACTTATACAGTAGTTTGAAAACTGTTGATAATTGGCTAATTGAACCTTAATACGTTTATTGGATGATAATAATCTACAATTAAAGCAATAAAATAAATAGTAAAAATTTACTTTTATTTAGTATTAAGTGCTGATGTTGGTATGTTTTCCTGGAGATTAAAATTTTCTTTTATTGGTAACATTAAAAAACCTAATATCTTATGGACAGCACTAAAATATAATTTAAAATAACAATTTTAACATGGATATTAAAAAAAATTTAGTTTTCAACCTCTATTTCGGATTTGGGAGTGTTATAGGTTTGATTACAAAACCCCGTCCCTTATTTTCGGGTGCTTTATTTGGCAACCCTGATTTTAGTGCCATTGGATAGAGCTCGGCGTGAAGTTGTTTCTAAAGTGAATCGGTAAATTGTCCATTAAAAAGAGGGGACCTACAAGTCCTTAAAGTTTGTTATTTTCCCATTTGATTACCCATCAGTAAGGAAATTGATTGATTTTCAAGTAAACAACAGTGTAAACATCGAACATCAGCGAAGGTACTATATCTACCTTTTCACACGAAAGAGGTTATGTTTAACCAAGGCAAGGCTCCGGTCTACTGAGCCCGAACGACGTTACCGAATGCCGCCTCGCGGCTGTAGCGCTAGGCGAGTTTGATGGCTGCAGACAGTGCAGAGGTTTACGGGAATCGTGTTTTAAAGTTAACTAGTAAAGATAGAGATTGACTCTTAACTTTTTCTAAAAGTAGAGAGACGGATCTCGTCTTCTCTGGTTTTAGAATTTTTAAATACAATTTCTAGTTTCAGTTATAACTGCATAAAATCATCTGTTTTTAGTGGCAAAAAGTTTTATAGATGCTGAGGTTTACGGGGATCGTGTTTTAAAACTAACCAATTAAGATAGAGATTGAATCTTAACTTTTCTTAAATTAAAGAGACAGTGGTCTCTTCGGCTCTGTTTTTAGAATTTTTAAATAAAATTTTTAATTTCAGCTATAGGCCTAACCGTCTAAAATCATCTGTTTTCTCGATGCAAATGCAAGGGTTTTTAGAACCCTATTATCTTTTGCTAAATCCAGCCTAGAGCTACAAATCATGTGTCATATTAAAGAAAAATAACGGTGATAAATTTCCTTTCTTACACTTTGGTTATCTCACTTTGGTAGTGTTATCAAAACTAATAGAAAACTTAAGTTAAAAATCGAGAAAAAACAGATGATTTTAGACAGTTATAGCTAAAATTAGAAATTGTATTTAAAAATTCTAAAAACAGAGCAGACGAGATCCGTCTTTTTACTTTTAGGAAAAGTTAAGAGCCAATCTCTATCTTAATTGGTTAGTTTTAAAACACGATCCCCGTAAACCTCTGCATCTTTAAAACTTGCCCCTAGAAAAAACAGACGATTTTAGACAGTTATAACTGAAATAATAAATTTTATAAAAAAATTCTAAAAACAGAGAAGACGAGATCCGTCTTTCTACTCTTACAAAAAGTTAAGAGTCAATCTCTATCATAATTTGTTAATTTTAAAACACGATTCCCGTAAACCTCTGCAGCCATCAAACTCGCGGAACTCGCCTAGCGCTACGGCCGAGAGGCGGCATTCGGTAACGTCGTTCGTGCAGGTGACGTGAGACGGGACTTCCTGCTACAGATGACGATTGCAGAATGAGTCAATTTAAGAGTTTTGTGTAAATAATACAAAGTAGACATTTTGTTAAAGTCTGATTCAGAAGTTTATAATTGTTATATACAAATATTTCACCATATTACAGAACCTAACATTTTAATTTCCAATTAAAAAAAAAAAAAAAAAAAAAAAAAAAACCGAAATTATTGGGGGGGCAACTGCCCCCCCTTGCCCCCCCCAAATGACGCCTATGTGTATCAATGGAAATAAACTTCTTGATTCTTGATATTAACAGGCAAGCATGTTTCGTTTAATCCTTTTTTCTCAGCTCGTGTGCATCGTAGTGTAGGAGCAGAAATCTGTGCATAACATTAGAAGGGTTGAGGACATTGAGCACATTGTGCTCAATGTCCTGTAGTTGAGCAGAATCGCATTATAATTCCCATATTGTCCCTCGTCGCCCAGGGCTACGCCCTACATGCTTTCAAAATTTAAATGTTATTAATATGGGAGAAGGTGATTAATATTGAATCATAAGACAGCTGTTGTAATAACAAAATGCTAGCAAATCAGGAAGAACAGATGTTTTAGTTATAAGATACTATTGTATTATTACGTTTATGTACAGGATCCTTGGGGCAACGGGGCAAATGCACTGAGCTCTATGTAAGGCTCCTTTTATTCACCGCGGCATGTCGCAGCGGGCTCGGGCTGTCGCTGCGGCCGATCGCTGTGCCAAATTTTCACGCGACAAGTCGCTGCTGTCGACCGCTGTCGTGTGGAAGGGGTAACAGTGCTGCCAACTACATTTGGTAGTCGCTCAGACAGAAAGGCAAGCACGTGTTGTGATGTTCGGGGCCGCTTGGTTTGGCAGCACTGCGAGAGTGAACGCGGGCTGCCGCTTTGAATAAACGGCCCAATACAAACCAATGCATATAGAAACCGCTCGTCGCCAGCGATTTCTAAGTGCACGCGACAGAATTTACAAAACGACGCGACACATCGCTACTTCTGAGACCGCTCATTTCTGAATAAACTTCCCTATTTAGAGCAATGCACTTACAAAATCGCTGCGGCAGCCCGCTGCGACATGCCGCGGTGAATAAAAGGAGCCTAATATGGAGTCACTACTCTCTTTATCCAACATAGGAGAAAAGCGTGCCATCAAGATGGCGGCCAAAATGAGCTTTTTTGTGTTGGTCACACTGCTAATGGTGGGACGCTGTCAAAATGCTGATCCAAGATGGCGGTTTGTTTATTTATGTTCAGGGCTCCGAATGTATTGGTGTTACTGAATGAATATTTGAAAGTTTCCTATTGTTTTTAATTATTTTATTAATTTTACTAAGCCTATGTTGGTAAAATCTTGTGTTGCTATTGGATGATTCGAAGGAAAGCAACATCGAGGCCTAAATATACACTGTTTATACATCTCTGGGATGAGGTAAAACCAAAGTTTTTTGTTAAGCCCATGTTTACTTTGTCATATTACCTTATTTAAAATGAATATAGCGTATTATATCATTTAAATTAAGCCGTGTGATGCTTATATTGACTAGACCATAATGTAGTATAAATTGGCAATGTGTAAATTATTGTATGAAACAGGGTAAAGCTTGGGTCTAGGCCTCAGGCCTACTTACCATGGGCGGATTTATGGGGGTGCCAGGGGGTGCCTGGCACCCCCTGATTTTTTTTGATTTAAAAAAAATTTCTTTCATATTTTTGTAATAATGTTTTTGTATTGGATAAAAAAAGTTTTTTTGGACGGTAAACATTTTTAACAAGTAAGACATAAATGTTAGTGTCAAGGAGCGTAATCGAATCAACTATTTTAAAAGATAATTAGGCCTAAACCACAATATTTTGTATATAAAACTACGCATATTTTGAACATAATGCGGTCGTGTGTGTGCGACGCCACGACGTTTCTGGTCAACTACACTGCACGGTTTCCGGCAAAGGCGAGTACCGACCCTGCTCTGACGATCTCTCTCCCTCCCCCCTCTCGACCTTTACCTCTAGTTACTTAATTTCTCGGAATATGATGCACATCTGTGATATAGTTATTTTTGTGTACTCTACAGGACAGTAGCATCGTTGCTCAGTGGCCTGTATATCTTGGTTATTATGTTAGTGCAGTGTGTCCAAATTTTTATTTTAATAGTTATTTTAAATTTTTTACATATTTAGTTACTTCTAGACTTGTATCTTTCAAAAGGTCGACGAATATAAAATAAGCCTTATTGGTAAAGAGACATTAATAACTATGAAATATAAAACGACTCGTTATACAGTAATCACTATCAGCTCACAAACAAAAAATTATTTTGATATCCCCTTTTTTCTTGTTTGAGTTTTTAAAGTAGGCTACGTTATCAATTAAAATAATTTTACTTTTAACTTTGTTATGACCATTTTTATATTCCTTGGTCCTTTGTACAGCAGTTGATTAAACAAATCAAATTAACTGGAAGGTTAAATATAGGTTAAAAAACGATCTTCATTAAAATGGAATAATACTTTTTAAAGATTTTTAAAACGCTTTTCTAGTAATGGTGAACATTCAAAATTCTAGAGTGGTTTTCATAACAAAATTCCAAATTAGAGAGACAGTTTTCTCAACTGGAATGAGCTACAGTAAAATTTTAGGGGTTTATTTTTGTAATAATAAATTGAAACACGGTACTTGTTTGTTATTCATAAGCCACTATTTTTTGGTTATTTTGACTTGGCGCGGTCTTAAAAAAACACATACATTGAAGGAAGACTATTTACTGAACATTGTGTGAAAATTTAATGTTTCTAAGTTTTACAGTTTTTGAGGTGTATGCCACATATGATAGTGGCGAACGCATCTCCTCCCGAGACCGCGACGCTGCGCGCTAGCCCAGCAGTAGCGCAGTAGCCACTTACGTTGTAGCTGTTTTGCTGTCTAGACGTATGGTCTTTCGTATGACTTATTGCTACCGTGAGGTTTGTTTGGAGTTAGTGAAAGCATTTCTGACCTATACTATATATCAATAACAGAAAAAATAACAGCGCGCTTTGCTGTAAACTTGGCTGATTAGGCCTATATCCAGCCCGCGGTGTCGCGGCCGTTTGCGGAAATGCATTCGCCGCGATCATCGGTGACATGACTGAGTTTAAGGAAGCAGAACTCAAAAACCGTAAAACTGAAATGTGTAATTCGTGCACAATGCTCAGTAAATACTTTTCTTTCAATTTATGTGTTTGTTAAAGATCCCAGTTCAAGGTAACATAAAAAAGTAAATGGCTTATGTATAACAGACAAGTAGGCCTACTTAAACAGCTAAGGCCTACTTGGGATAGGCCTTAAAACCTGCCATTTAAATAGGATTTTGGTGTTTGGATGAGCATACAACGACTCATACTTTAGGATAACTGGCACCCCCAAAAATGTTGACCTAAATCCGCCCATGCTACTTACATACAATAGGCTAGAATAATTTCAGATTAGGCTTAATTAGTTATAATTGTTATTAGTAGTTATTGATAATACATCATAGTACAATGACATTTTTTTAAAATATAGGCCTATTGAAACTAAGTAAGTTAGGCCTATCATTAAGTTAGGTGGTTAAGGTAAGATATCAGGAATGACTTTTATGATCATGTTACACAATTTTGTGGAGACATCTGCATTCCATTCTGTAGGGTTTGCACCAAGATATTTAGCTTATTCAATGCTCTGTGAACACCATTGTAAAATTTAAAAAGATTAGTGCATTTGGGACTGCCCTCAAGACATTAAGTTACTAAAGATCGAAAGCCTTACATTACTAAAGATTCAATCTAAAATTCATTTTGACAAGGACCATTTGAATCTGCAAGTGTACTGTTTTGATAATAGTTTAGTTAAACTGAAACATATGTCAACATAAGTGTGAATGTTTCAAGTTTAGAACTGCTGACGGAAAATGGTAATACAACCTATATTTTTACTGAAGATTCTTCGAAGATGAATTAGTAGATCCGGTCTCTAATCCATTTAGGTTAATATTTTAATAGTTACGTTAAAATCAGAAGTCTTGGTTTTATTACTGGTACTTTTGTTTTCGTCACGACCTATCCGGCTACTATATGCTGTTCCCAGGTAATTTAACATTTTTGAGTGCACACAAAGTACACCAAGATAAACATATTTGCTTGATTTATGAGGAAAGTAGGCCTTAGAAGTAATAGTACAAATAGGTATAGACTTAGATTTAAGTTTTTCTTTGAAAACCCTGAAAGCCAACTTACTTATATTGTTAAGAAATTTTGGGTTGCAAACGAGAGTAAGTTTAAGTACCCAGGAGATACAGTAATTTACCCTTTTTAGGCTTTTTGTTTTAGTTCAACGTTTTAGTGTACCTAGAAATGCAAATTAAAAAGCAGCCTACTTTGTACAGTTGTGTTAATTTATCTCAGTGCTACCGTCAACTGCTACACAACTTACCTACAATGTCTTCCCTCCACTTAAAGCCCAGATATTTATAAGCAGTGTTTGTCCTGTTATTATTGAATTCAGGCAATCACATGTTTATATTTCTGGATTTGAACCATTCAACGAAAGCCATCGAAATGTCATCACCATCACCACTCCTCATCTATACTTATTTATATGTTTGTGGCTTTTTGTAAGCAAGATTTCTTTAATTTTTAATAAGTTTGAAATGTTTCTGTGTCTAACTTAAGATAGAGCCATGTAGCCATCTCAAGTAATAAACCCGGTGCTACCGAATTGCATCACCGTACTTGAGAGTTCAGCGGATGGAGCTTTTTGCTGTGTATAAATTATTTTTTCACATTTTTAGTATGTTAATATTATAATGTTTAATTTTTCATTCAGTGTCATGAAATATTTTCTTGAGACATGAAATATACTGCTTCTCAACTCTATAAAAACTGACAGAAACAGCTAAGTATTTAAATCAACAGTTTTATTACACTGATAGTGAATTTAGAATACACCTCCTTCTCTTTGCTTAACGATTGGCTACTTGGATTCAGCTGGCGCGCAGCGAATTGATTGTTAGAAAAGCTTTGCAAAGCGGTGTTGCCAATATAAAGGCCCAGCCTTATTACTGAGGTGGCTGTTATAGAGCTCCGAGCCAAGTTATCATCAAAATATATGACTTATGTTTAAGTAGGACTTTTCCTGTATCATCAAATGTATTGTGACATGTATTTTGTGTATATGAATAATTAAAAAAAAATGTAAAACTCAATAGTAGGGCCCAAGTGACTAAGCTCTATGTTATATTAGAGTTCATGTTCATAGGCTCAATCAACCCTCAAGTTTGTACTTTTTTACACATCAAAAAAAGTTATGTTCAGAGAGTGGTTGATGTTTTCATAGCCATTATTGTGGAATTTCAAATAAATTGTTGTTAACAACATTTTTGTGTACAATAAAAAATCATTATGGTTCAGTAACATGTTATAAAAAATGCATACCTGTACCCAAAAAAATACTGACTAGGCCTATTAGGCCTAAATAAGTTATGGTGTAATATATTGACATAATTGCTGATTTTAAACAGCATTCAATCAAATAGTTTATAATTTTGCTGCCATCTTCTATAGAACTACAAGAAACTGTCAACACAATAAAGTTCCTAAGTTCGTCATAAGATGGTTAAAACAGATTCCCAATATTTAAATGAGTTATTTGATATAATTAATGTTATACAAGATTGTATCACTTAGGCTAGCCTATTAATTTTGAGGTTTTTTAAGTGGGTGTAAAAAAAATTATTTCTTGTAAAGGATTGCCTCGCCTGCAGTTTTAATTTTAAACCAGGTAATGCCATGGGTGGTGGCCATTTTATGTAAGTCCATGTGTGGATTTTTAGGATGCATTAATGTTTGTATATTTTTCAACTAATTTGTTATTCAACTGAAGTTTTATTATTTATGTTACCAACAATCATTAGCCTATATTTAGGAATTTATGAGTCTGTTTTTAATTAGCTATCTAATAAGAATTGCATTATTAAATAAAACATCAAAAGTTAATAAGGCTTATGAATACTTGCAACTTCACAAGCATTGTGTCCAGTAATAATAATTTAGTGGTTACCATTAGTGCATAACAATAAATAACAAAGACTTAAAAAATAATATTTTATTAGTAAGAATTAACAATAAAAAATTTAAATTTATGGTTTATTAGGCACAATGCAATTGTAAAATCCGCATAAGAGAAGGTAAACATAAAAAAATTTTGTGTAAGGGAGTCACATGACACCTCAAAAACATTAATGAGAACATAAATAGTAACATAATGTCTACTACTACTAATATACTATGCTAATTGTAAATATACACTAGCCTAATCTATATTAGGTATACTTAACAAGGCATTTACTACAGTAGAACCTCGATACTTCAACACAGTCCATTACAACTCAACACGATGCCAAACGACAGATTGTGTCCATGTTGGAGACTGACAAC
Source organism: Neoaliturus tenellus (assembly GCA_030545055.2). Taxonomy (NCBI): domain Eukaryota; kingdom Metazoa; phylum Arthropoda; class Insecta; order Hemiptera; family Cicadellidae; genus Neoaliturus; species Neoaliturus tenellus. Next base: position 229,002,309 of record CM061532.1, read on the forward strand.
AATGAAAATGGAAACATAGTGGCGATCTATGAGAAAATTGATGATCAAAAGTTCAATCAAGTTATTTATTGTTTGATTACAATTTAGTGTTTACTTAATTAAACTCATGATTTTTATACTCCCTTTGATAAAATGTTCCATATACTTCCTGTAGTTCGACACTCCCGAAGTTCACAAAGTGTCGAACTATCGAGGTTCTACTAAACTATTAGCTACTAATATGTGCTAGGAATACTATACTAATATTTCTATATTATAATTCATCTATTTCAACCTGGAATCTTTACAATTTATATATTCTTCATCTACGTTTTTATACTCTATAATTTTTTTATCCACGCCACCAACCCTTAAAAAACTTTCAACCAGAACATATTTCTAACCTTCCTAATGCTCCAACCTTCTTCATCAAGAAAGTTTTCCAAAATCAATTTACTAATCAAACTAATAACACTCTGAGAACCCGTACCAAAAAGCTTTTATGAAAAAATTGATTGTTTCCAAAGCCAACTTTGAAGAAGAGATCAGGAGATAAAAATTCTCTAATTTGATCAGAGAACTAAAATTAACTACCGGTACTGTAATATAAGTTCTGATCTGGAGTCCAAGCTTAAAGATAATTTCAGCAAATATCAATTTGAATGAAAAGAAAAATTCCAAGATACATAAAAATGATATAAGATATACTGAGCTCATGGACAGTTTTTAAAGACACGGCATTTTTATTCACCATGTGCCTACAAAATTTTGAGAAATCACTTCCACCTGCCACATAGTCCTACCAATTGAATTAACCATCAATTTCTTCTTTTGATTGTAAACATGAATATCTAAGTCAAGTGTTCCTGTTTTTGAAAGAAAAAGGCAGATCCTATCATTCCTCTTCACAAAAAGATGCATGTTATTAACCCTATCCCTTGTGCAATGCGCTTAAATTGAACAAACACTACAATAATAAAAAAATATTACTACAATGACCTAGCTTATATTTAACTTAACTGTAAATTAGCTACTCACAACTATAGCTATTGCAAGCTACATCTGTAACAATTAGCTGTTCTAACTGTAGTGATTACCAAACTATAGTCGGGGGCAATAGAACAGGCGGGTGAAGGTCAATCAAATTAACATGTAGTTAAATGAGAAAAAATCAGCTGGCTTATTGGAAGATTTGACCTTGACACGCCTGTTCTATTGCCCCTGACTATAACTTAGCTATCAATTAATTATAAAGTAGTTTCAGACCATAACACATTTTAAATGAAAGATGTTTAAATTTAATGATTCCATAGAATTACTAACATCTATTGTCCAGCAGGATAATTCATCTATATTTTTGTACTCTATGCTGAAGGGATATTATTAATCCAATGTATTTTTTATTTATAACAATCAATTGAAATATAGTCCAAACTCCTTTGTTTCAAAGTGTATCATAGGCCTAAATCTTGTACCATTCAACTGGTACTTTATTTCAGATGGAAGTTCACTTTAACATTCATCCTTTAATCAATTTCACTACTAACAATGCATGTTTAGAGAGCTTACAGTTCCTCTTCAAGTCAGTCACTGAATTCACTAATAATGATTTGTTCTAATGTAACATAACTTTGAAATTCAGTCTTTCCTTCTTGTAGGGGAAAAATAGACTTTGACCTCGGACAAATTGTACTCCCAAATTTTAATGTTTTATTGAGATATTAGGTGTTAAATCAATAACATATCAAAAGTTTACCGAAATTCCTCCATGGGAAGTTCGCCATTTTGACGAATTTTCAAAATGGCGGACAATACCTATTTTTATTAAGTTATTACGACTTTACTTCAATAAAACCCCACTGTAAGTCAAGTTTCTTGATTCATCTGAGTACATAAGGCTGAGTAGTAACTGTATATGAAGCAAAAAAAAGCACCCATGTAGCAGCAGACCTGCGTAATCACCAAAATTCCAAAACAATTTTAAAATAGTTTTTAATTTTCAAGAAATCACAAGTGCAGGTATGTATATTTTTTCTGAACTTGGAGAGTTTTATGCAATCACAATTAAATAATAACCAGTAAAAACACCACTCATGTTTTATTAAAATATATTCATTAATTAGATAGATGTAGCATTTTATTGATTTCTCAAAGGAATAACATAGGAATCACCATATTCCGATTTTAAGGTACTTCCTTCTTTATAAACCTAATTAAAAAATTTAATGTATCAAATTTTACATTTTTTAAAGACTCCCGAGTATAATGAAATAATAATCTTAATAATACATGTACTCCCGTCGCGTCAGACCTGCGTACTCAGCGAATTTTCAACGGAATTCAGATTTTTTTTGTTTTCTTTATAGTCACCATGGGAATTAGTAATTAGGTTTGCTGCTATGGAAGTGTAGCCAAATATAAGTCAAATCCTTCATAGTGGATATACGTAGAAAATTTTATTCAGTTATATTAATAAATAAACGAGATACAGAGTTGGTTTGATTTCCCATTACAATAACATGGAAAACATAGACTATTATTCTACTTTCATTATGATTTTTTTTGTATTTGTAATCAGTTAAGCCACGGTGCAAGTTTAATTTGTAAATTTCCTGGTTTTCAATCCCTTTTAAATGGCTTCAGTTCAAATTGTTATTTTTTTATTGAGGAAGAATATGTTTACAAATCTTTTTGACCCTTTTGAAAAATTACCCCCGTTCGAATAATTCAAGTATACTGGATAGAAAACTCATTTGAAAATAGATTTGGTTTTACATCTTCTTGGAGTATTTGATTAAAATCAAAAGTACCTGTTAAAAGTTATTAGTACCATCCGGACACATTTATGTTGCATATAATTTGTTATTACTTTTTAATATTTTTGTGAAGGATATGATTTAACTGAAAATTTTGATCGTCTGCCATTTCGGGCTCGGTTGTCCTTTTTAGGTCGGGTTTGCGGCTTTGTATTCTACTAAACAAGACCTTTAATTTGATGTACGTATCAACCCGTGCTTACATTGAAGATTTTCTTCTGACTCCTGGTGGGCCATCCCCCATTAGGGCTAAAATGTTATTGTCTCAAAATTTAGCATTGGCGACCCAAATAAGACATTTGAAGTTTAATTTCTCTAACTAATTCCACACATGACCTAAGAAGGGTGAGGTGCTTTATAAGCCACCCAACCCATTAACATGGTAGGTATATGACATTTTAGAAATGGTGGTTTTTTCCTAATTTCCCATGGTCCGATTTTGGTAAACTTTTTTTTCCCCGTTTACTACTTGTCACTTGACCCATTAACGACAAAATTTTTGGGAGTACAATTTGTCCGAGGTTCAGCCCTATTTTCTTGTATATTTCCCTGACTATCTTTCCAATTGCATATTTTAATTTGTCAGTGTAGGCGTGCTAAAACATACAAAAGAAAAATACAAAAAGCATATTATACTTAGCATTAGGTATTATATAGTATCCAAAGGTAGCCAGTTCCAATCTTCAAAATAGTTGGTAGCTTTTAATATGTTTGATTTTGAACTTAGTCGCTATTTCTCATTAGGCAACAGGTTGACTTTAGATAGAAACAAGGGTTAAGGTGTACCATTTCCAATCAAAAGGCAAAAAATGCCACAGGGTTGAAACACACAAAATAAATTAAACACCCTAGTTATGCAAAATGGCACAGCCACATTTCTTGGCACCAGGAAAATTTCCTCGGATGCCAAGTTAAATAATTTAGTTACAACTTAATAAACAAAATCACATCAGGTCTGAAGCTATTGCACTGAGGGAATATGTATTTGGCTTGTTTCCATAAACCTTCGATTTTGTTGGTATAAACCTTCCAGTTCACCTTCCACAAAAGTGACGGAAATGGTTTACAGTAAAATGGTTATAAAATTACCTATCTTACAATATCTTACGTATACAGTTAGTACAATTGAATGATACAATCACGATTTAACACCTGATTTTTATTTGTTCTACGATAAATAAAATATATCTTTTGACAGTAAAATAAAATACCCCCATTGCAACAGACCTGCGTAATCAGCGAATTTCCAATAGAATTTTGAATATTTTGTATTTTCCCGTAAAACCCATGATGATGAGAGTATGTAGGCTTGCCGCCATATGGGTTTCATTGGTAAATATGAGTTTTAAAACCCTACATAGTGAATGTACTTACCAAATTTTAATGTTATGGTGATCTTATTATTTTCCCCATAAACCCCATAGGAGTACGTAGGTTTGCCGCCATATGAGGTGTGTAAGCAAATATAAGTTTAACACTCTTCCTAATGAATGTACATACCAAATTTTATCAAGATATGTTGATAAATTAGCAAGATAGAAGTTTTTGTTGATTTACCTTAAGAATAACATGGAAAAGATAGTTTTTGTATTTTCTCCGTAACCATTTAAGCTAGGTAAAAATTTCAAAATACTAAATTGTTTGTTTTTTTAAGCTCTTTTAAATGGTTTAAGTTAAAATTGTCAAATTTTATAAATAAAAGCAAAAAAAGCTAAAAACTCATTTTTTATCCTTTTGAAACCCCATAAAACCCCATTCCCATGGTCCGATCATTCTGGTTCGCAAACTCATTCAAGTAGAAGCTGGCTTACACCCCTATACCAAATTTCATCAAGAATCAAAATAGTAGGATCCGTTGAAAGTTATCATGTTCACGGACCCATAGATCAATTTGATTGAACGGTGTTTTTGGCTTCTAGAGACCTCAAAACGAAAAAGTATCATGGTCCCGGGCTTAGGTGTTAACGTGACTACTACCGTAATAGCGAAATTCGCTAAAATAAGTAAGCCTATTACAAAAACAAGTAAGCTTATATTAGACTGATACCAGTAAAATGTAACATTATCACAGAGCAACAAAAAATTAATTAGCCCTAGGGGCCTGAGTTTATTTTTTAGGTGTATTCTATTGTAGTAATGCCAGTTTAATGTAAACCTTGGCTGAATCTCTTAATAATTGTGAGATGATGCTCTGCATCATTAACCCTAAAGCGGCGTCACATCAATGTTGCCAAATACAAATCTAAAATCATTAAATCGGAATGGTAACCATTGATAATAACAATGGAGTCAAATAACGATATTTCACATTTTTCAACAAAATTTGACCTAATTACCAAATAGACCTATTAAATTTGGACAAGGTATTTAACTTAATATGCTATGAGGTTTTCCTGAATTAGGCAAAAGTTTGTTATCCTAGCCCATCATCTTTATTATGGATGTTAAAATGTTGATATTAATTATGATTAGGCCTATTCGGTTATTTATATCGATAGACAATGTAAATTCCTAGTCCTAATGATACGATTTTAACAATAACTTAACTTATGTTATTTTAGTGATATAGGCCTAGTTGAATAACATTAACTTTTTAATATATAATTAAATAAGAACATTTATTGTCCACAGTTAACACTTATCATTAGGTCCTATCTGATAATAAACCAAATTTTCTGTAAACCATTTATGAAGACTACTCAAGTTTAGATAGTTTTTCTAATTCAACAAAGATAGACAGATAAGTTAATAATTAAATAATTAGGCCTAATTGCAATATTGAAATTTTAATACCAATAATAGGCCTAACGATGTACAGTAATAGGATAATGAACTTTTGCCCTGAATTAGCCTATCCTAAGCTTTTTAGATGTGTCTTCAAATATATCAACCAATCTTGAAAATTCTTGCTTAGTCTTGTTTGCTTCGCTTCAATTCACACTATTAACCCCATAACTCACTTTGAATGCAAATTTTTTTTCTGGCCATAAACAGTCAAAACAGGGTACAGGTAAAACAATGTTGTTTTCTTATCTTTCCTACATTTAAAAACAAAATCAAATCCAAGAGAAGCAAGGCTTTGTAGGGCTGCACTTCCGCAGACGCCCGGTGGAACTATCGAATGAAAATTATCGAACGAGTTGATCGATATATTGGTCGTATTCAAAAGATAAATTTTTGTATCTTTTATGAATAGGCTATAGGTTATTCGTAACTCAATGTATCATATGGTAATTATTAATAAGGTAAAAGTTTTTAGCAAATATTTTATTATATTGTAAGTAAGTTGATTAAAAGTATATACACCAAACATGATTAGGTTCAACGTAAGCTACAGTCAAAATTAAAAAAAAAAAAAATAATAATAACAAAATATTCAATCTTTAAAAAACATCTTATATTATGAAGGAAACATGCCTCTTTTTCAATTACTGGAATATAGACTTTTTGTGACATTAAAAAAATGCATAAATGGATCAGTTTCTGACATTTAAACGTTTCTTTTAAAGAGGTAATCAGCTAGGCCTAGATTCGGTCGGCTGGATGTTAGATGATTTGAGTCCTGTTTTCAATTAAGTTTACTTTTTATGGCCCTCCATGACAATTCTATGGTTTGAGTGATGGCAGATGTTATTGGATCTTTTTATTAAGCTACACGATATTTTTATACATGAATTATGAATAAACTCAATTGTACATCTCGATAATTTTCAGTCGTTATAGTATCAATCGAATCGATTGATACCTAATTAATATTCATTCGATAGTTCCACCGGGCATCTGCAGAAGTGCAGCCCTTAGTAGGCTTCCTGACTAGATATGGTAGGCTAAATAACTTTCCAATAAGACCTAGGCCCCACATAGCGCCTAGCACCAATGTATACAGAACCCAATAAGTAGGGACATCCCATGTTAAAAAATTTTAGTTTTGCCCCCGAAAACCAGGGGAAAATAAAGCGCTGATGCTAGGTTTACTTCTCCTTACTGTCACAGGAAGCGCTCTTTCTACCTCTGAAATGTCAAAATGAGCATATTTGTTTACAAAAAATCAAAACAATAACAAACTTCTGTAAAATTATTCTAGTCATCTGTTTACATTTAACCAATCAGCATAAGCCTTAACATCTTGGTGGTGCTATCTGTGTGTCAGGGGCGGCGTTTTCACTTCCCCATAAGGATGTCCCTACTTATTCGGTTCTGTATATATTGCTAGCACCTAGCAAAACATCATTGTCACAGCCCATCTGACACCGGCCTGGTGATAGTGATTGTGATAACTTAGTGAATTACGTTTTTAATAATGGCTTTACAGGGTTTGGGTATGTAAAATAATAATGAAATAAATTAACTTACCCAATGCTTGTTGATGTGCCAAAGTCTCCAAACAACTCGTTTCTTAAAGCAACACAGCAAGACATCTATCGCATATCATTAAGAAACTTAAAAAAGGTTCAAATAACTTACTTGCAGGTTTGATCTTTAAAACAACTGATGATTTTGAAAAATTCAATAAATTAACATTTATTTATTTATTTATTCCAATGGGAAACCCAACATAGATTTCGATGTCATCTGCATTAAGCACAGGCAGACGACAAACAGCCATCTTGGATTTGAATTTTGACACTGACAGCGTCCCACCAATAGCAAGCTTGCAACATAACAACAAGCGAAATTCAGCAGCGACAAGCGTCTCGCTTGCTTTTAAGACACAGAGTGGTGACTCCAGTTATTACATAGAGCTCAGTGGGCAAATGTAGTGCTCTAAAGCCGCGTTTACACCGGAGTTGGAGACCGGAGTTGCAGACTTTTATCAGCAATCTCGATTGCAGACGCACTAAAACAACTGCAACTCGCGTTGCCGACCGGAGTTGCAGACCGAATTTTCGAGTCGGAGACCGAATTTTGGTTTTCCGACCGGAGTCGGTAAAGATCAAAGGCGGTTGCCAACCCCGGTCGGCAACCCGAGTTGCAGCGCCTATTTGATCTGCAACTTGAGTCTGCAACCAACCCCGCCACCCCTCCCGCCCATCGGCTACGTCGCTTCGTCACTTCCTCTCCCACCAATCGGCATTATACAGGGTTAGGCAAAAGTCTGGACACCCCCAGTTAACTTTTTAACGCGTTGCAGTAGGAAAACCAAACTCGGCACATGTTTACAAAATCAAAATCTGCACTTTTTCATCAACTACACAACTTTGCCCCTGCCCCCAAAATGGGGTATTTTGGGGGCAGCCCCAAATTTTCAAATGTAAACCCCTATCGAGTGACCACTCATTTTAAACGGTTTATCAAGAGAAATTAAATGGCGCAAACCGGAGGTCGATATCTCGCCCCTAAACAAAATGGCAGCCATTTCAAAATTTGAGATGGGCAAGCAAGTATAAGTCTGGACACCCCCAGCTAACTTTTTAACGCGTTGCAGTAGGAAAACCAAACTCGGCACATGTTTACAACATCAAAAACTGCACTTTTTCATCAACTACAAAACTTTGCCCCTGCCCCAAAAATGGGCTATTTTGGGGGCAGCTCCAAATTTTCAAATGTAAACCCCTATCGAGTGACCCCTCATTTTAAACGGGTTATCAAGAAAAATTGAATGGCTCAAACCGGATGTTGATATCTCATCTCTAACCAAAATGGCAGCCATTTTAAAATTCGAGAAGGGTAAATTGACATTTGTTTAAATCAAATCGGAAAATAGCTTTTTAGAATTTATAATTTCTTGAATTATTTTAGAATTGAACCTAGTAGTAGAAATGAACTAGTAGGTTCAATTCTAAAATAATTCCAGATATTCTCAATTCTAAAAATCTAATTTCCGATTTAATTTCAACAAATGTCAATTTACCTTTCTCGAATTTTAAAATGGCTGCCATTTTGGTTAGAGATGAGATATCGACATCCGGTTTGTGCCATTCAATTTCTTTTGATAAACCGTTTAAAATGAGGGGTCACTCGATAGGGGTTTACATTTGAAAATTTGGAGCTGCCCCCAAAATAGCCCATTTTGGGGGCAGGGGCAAAGTTGTGTAGTTGATGAAAAAGTGCAGTTTTTGATGTTGTAAACATGTGCCGAGTTTGGTTTTCCTACTGCAACGCGTTAAAAAGTTAACTGGGGGTGTCCAGACTTATACTTGCTTGCCCATCTCAAATTTTGAAATGACTGCCATTTTGGTTAGGGGCGAGATATCGACCTCCGGTTTGCGCCATTTAATTTCTCTTGATAAACCGTTTAAAATGAGGGGTCACTCGATAGGGGTTTACATTTGAAAATTTGGGGCTGCCCCCAAAATACCCCATTTTGGGGGCAGGGGCAAAGTTGTGTAGTTGATGAAAAAGTGCAGATTTTGATTTTGTAAACATGTGCTGAGTTTGGTTATCCTACTGCAACGCGTTAAAAAGTTAACTGGGGGTGTCCAGACTTTTGCCTAACCCTGTACATGGCTCGGTTGTAGGTTGCGGTCGCAGAAGCAAACTGTGTACAGTTGCAAGCACAGGTTGCAAACTTCTGTCTGCAACTAGCGTCTGCAATCGAGATTGCCGATAAAAGTCTGCAATTCCGGTCTCCAACTCCGGTGTAAACGCGGCTTTAGACATAGGCCTATATGCTGACCGGACTATGCTTCCGCTTATGCTGGTTTTGAGGTATGCGAGTGGCATGCTTTTGTTTTGGAGTGATTATTTTTTCCCCTTTTGTTTGTGCATGGTGTGCTGTTTTATAGACTTTTCTGGACTTGAATGCTGCATTTTGCATGGACTTGCCTGGTTTGTGAGTCAAGAGGATGTGCTTTTATTGTTTGTTAGTTTTATGTTAGTTTTAGTGACTTAGCCTATTGTAACCACTGAACGGCTGAATAAAATCTTGAATCTTGAATCTATATGAAAAAATGTGAACATCTTATTTCTTCCGTACTCCTTTCTTCAGATAAAGAGCTGTCAGCTGCCAGCTCCTGTGCAGCTAGTGATGGCAAAATAAAATCGATTTTTCGGAAAAATCGATTTTTACCATTCGATACATCGATTTTTTGTTCACGATTTTTTATCGAAATCGATTTTACTCTTTCGATACATCAATATATCGAAAAATCGATTTTTCAAGAAATTTTGCCTTTATAGTAAAGGCAAAATAAAATCGATTTTTCGGAAAAATCGATTTTTACCATTCGATACATCGATTTTTTGACATCGATTTTTTGTTCACGATTTTTTATCGAAATCGATTTTACTCTTTCGATACATCGATTTATCGAAAATCAATTTTTCAAGAAATTTTGCCATCACGATGTGCAGCTCCTCTCCTCTCCCGCTGTCCCGCTTTGCCGGGAACTAACAAATTTGTTGTTTTGTTTTGTTGGTTGAGCTGTTGCTGTTGGGCTATCATCGGCTATATTTATTTATTTTATTTATGGTAATTTTTCATGTTGTTTGTTTAGGAGTTAGGAGTGTTCATGTCTTATTTTATAGCAGGTATATGGCAAATTATGTTCATGCCATTTACTTGTTTTTAATTTGTTTCGCTCAGTGACAAGCGTTTTGTTCTAGCCTAACTTAATCTTGTGAAGTATCTCTTTCAAGAGTAGTTAGGCTACAGTAGTTGATGGGTTTAAATCAGTTGCCTTTGGCATTTAATCGACTTAATGTGCAATGAATAAACTCACCACATACTTTTTATGGACAAGACTTTACAAACTACTTTTAAAAAATAAGTGGGCACACAAAATTAATCTTAGGCCTAACTTGTAAGTCATCAAACAAGGCTGTCGGTCCAATCAGTAAACCTAGGCCTATACAGTAGAAGCTCTCACTAAAATGTGGAGTGCTGTTAATGTTGAATATTGCTTATAACAGTGGCTAAAGTATAATAATTTAGATTATAAACCAAGTTAATGAGTCGAATGCATCCAAAGTGTTATCAGAAATCGCTAGGCCTCCATTTCAGTCACTAGGCCTATTGTCTTCCGGTATGTCTATTGATGTAGGTAGTCCGTCGGTGGCACTATTCGTGTAAGTCACCGAGGATGGAGTAGTCAGTTTAGTGCCAAATTTGTTTGTAGAAGAAGCACACCCTTCAGTCCAACGAGGTTCAAACTAGTTACTGTATAGAGTGATAAACATTAATTTGTTGCCCTCTTTCATCGCTGCCATTTGCAACCAACCCACACTTAACCCTCATTTCCTTGATTACAAATTATAGCTATACTGATTGTTCCCAAGCATGGATATAAATAAGAACAACAACTGGATAGCTAATTGAGGTGGTGGAATAGTGTTAGAAGCGAGCAGGCTTTTCTTACCACTTTAAGGTGAGACCGCCGCCGCCACACCGCATGTCAGCTGACATAATTATTATTGGTGGATCCCCTGCATTCTTGATGGTTTGCAGTCTTTTTATTTACTGTTTTACCACCTACCTAATCCACCTTTATGGTGGTGGGGGTAACGGCTCGATCTCGCAGCATGGTGTTAGCGATCCAGTAGTTGTTATTAACCGGGGATCACTCGCGGTATTGGATTGATTCTAACATTTTTAGTTCCTCTGAAGAAATTTTTTTAATAAACTTAATGATTTCTTGCGACTGAGCTTTTAAGAATGCTTTCCTCAGTATTCTGTCCACCCGCTACAGCAGTTTGGGGCGGGTAGTGTCGTGGGGAGGGTAGTTTTGGAGGGGAGAAGACTCACACCTCCATCCTTGTTAATGCCCGCCTAACTTCGCGAGCGTTTGCGTGACTCTCCTTGTTAGTATAGTTCTAACGGCGCGAGTGACTGTGGGACTGTTGATAGCACTAGTTGTCCAGGGTTAATATCTATATGGTCCCAACTAGCTTAAAAAATCACATTATACTTGTAAAACATCTGATTGGTGGTTTTTATTAAAATTAATAGATTTAGCCCTGGAGCTGCGATTTGACATATTATGAGATTAATATTTTACCTCCGTCTGCAGTTCCAACTTGTAGTGTTTACAGCTACTTATGTTTCGGCAAATCTGCCGTTATCAAACTGTACAGGAACAATAAATTAATCCGCTTCAAGAGTTTCGTTAGATGATTTTAAATACACACACACACATTTCACAACACACAACACGTGGCGAAACTTCGTTATCCGTCTCCACCGTTATTATCGATGTGGAAATTTCGATATTGCGATAATATTGCTATTATATCGATGATACGATTACAATTTTATCACCTGATTTAGTTTCTCATTCTAATTTAATGAAATAAACCTTTTGACGATACAATAAATACCGTATATATTCAAAAAAGTAACTGAAAAAAGTAAAAATTGTAGCTAATGTAACCTGTAACAAAGAACAACACAAAATAAACTAGACCTAACCAAGTTTGTTGTGTAGCTGTATCTAAATTCGAACTGTGAGAAGAGGCAGACTTCGTTAGATCTAAAATGGTGTCACACAAATCTGAAATGGCTGCCAAATACAAATACTTGATACTTGATACTTGGTAGAATCCCACTGGAATTGCTTATGCAACGTGGTCGTCAATTACAGGATACTAGGCCTCTTGGAACATATCTTCCCAACTGTAGTAGGCCGCTTCAAGCAAATATTCCTTCAAAAGGCTTTTGAATTTCTTCAAGTTAGGTTCGCTTGTTATTGATCTTGGAAGCTTATTGTAAATTCTTGCACTATTATAATAGGGACTTTTCCCGGCCAATGTAGATGAGATTTGAGGCACATGGATATTATTAGCTCTTCGAGTATTGTAATTATGAACCATACTATTGGTAAAAAAGACTTCCGGATTGTTTCTGGCAAGTAAAGCTGACTCCATGATGAAAAGTGAAGATAGTGTAAGAATACCCAATTCTTTAAAAAGAGGTTTACAATGGGCTAGACGTTCGGCACCACACATCCTCCGTACAATGCGCTTTTGAAGGAGAAAAACTCTCTTTGCTGATGTACTGCTGCCCCAAAAACAACTCCATATGACATTAGGCTGTGGAAGCAACCATAGTAAACTTTAAGTAAAATTTCAATGCTAACAAGCTTATGAAGTCTATAAATCAGATAAATGACAGGGGTTAATCTTGCACATAAGGATTCCACGTGGTTGTCCCAGGCCAGGTTTTCAGTGATATGCAGCCCCAGATACTTGACATCTTCACCTGGCACTGATGGGGGTCCCATTAAGGCTCACTTGTGGAGGTAGTTGTGGCTTTTTTCTATTATAAAAGTCAATAATTTTTGTTTTTTTCAGTATTTAGAACAAGGCAGTTATCATTACACCAATTGGACATTTCATTCAAACTTGATTGTGTTTTATTGATTACAGTGTTCCGATCATGGTCATAGATCAAGTGACAGATGTCATCAGCGAAAAGCCATACTTTCCCTATGGATAAAGTACTAGGAAGGTCATTCACATATAATAGGAACAATACAGGGCCTAAGTTGGATCCCTGCGGAACTCCGACATTGATGGAGGGAGAAAGTGCCGACATATAAGTTCGGAGAACATTGTCATTATCGAGGTTTTTCAGAGTGACAACAATATGACGATCTCTTAAGTAGGAGAAGATCCAGAGGAGAGGCTTGCCAGCAATACCAAAGGCTCGTAGCTTATGCAGCAACTCACTGTGATTCAGAAGGTCAAAGGCCTTCGTCATATCATAAAAAAGGCACAACAGACTGTCAGAAAGGTCAAGTCGACTATACACTTCCTTAAGCAAGGCAAATACAGCGTCGCAAGTTGACATATTCTTTCGGAAACCAAACTGGCTTTTAGTTAGGATGTCATTTGACTCAATATACTGCAGGAGGCGCTTCAGAAAAATTATCTCAAAAATCTTACCAAAGCAGGATTGGACTGCTATGGGCCTATAATTACTCACAACAAGTGGGTCAGACTTTTTGAACACAGGCACCACTTTGGAGGTTTTCAATTTTGCAGGAAAACATCCGGTTTCAAAAGATTTGTTAATGATTCCAGCCAGGGCAGCTGCAAAATGGTCGCCACAAGACTTCATCAGGCTACATGGGACCTCATCGACCCCAGAGCTCCTCTTCGTTCCGATAGAACAGATCACATCGCTCACCTCAGCAGCACTTGTCGGCCTCAGCACAAAACGTCCCTCCTCCAAGTCATCAGGAAGCGCAGGGGCGGAGCCACCATTCACCAGTCGAGCAACCTCATCGACAAAATATTCACAAAAATGGTTCACCACGGTCTGGGGGTTAGTTACCACCACATTGGAAATCAGAAAGGTATTTTTTTATTTAGGTATTTATTTATTTTTTTGCTATTGTATTGAGGGAATATGCATTTTAAATGTTTCCAAACACCATTGATTTTTGTTCTTATAAACATCGCTGTCAATTAAAGAGACGGAGGTTTACGGTTACACTGTTTGGTTAGATTATTATTATGATACATATCTTTTCTCAGTATCGTTGTTGATTCGATTGTTTTCATTGCTCAATTTCAATCGCAACATCGAAATGTCCACATCGATAATAACGGTGGAGACGGATAACGAAGTTTCGCCCAACACGTACACGGTAATGAACGAAAAACAGATAGGCCTATCCACATAAAGCGACATGGCCATAGTCACGAGCAGGAACAGACTGCCACGGTAGCTCAAGTCATATCTAAATCACTGTTATTGACGTTATCAGTGGCCTGGCGTTCAGCTGATATTCAATCTCTTCCTTGGTTTAAAAGGGCGTTAAAAATATAATTCGACTTGAACTGCAGCTTGTCATTTAAAATTATATTTCTTGTGTTTTGATCCTTTAGTGACTTATAAATTTCAAATTCTTCTAAAATGTCTAATCTTTTACCTTTTCGGCAATGGTGTAAAATATCCAGTCCAGCATTAATGTCAAACATATCATGGTTATTGTTGTTAAGGTGTTGGGCAAATGTTGATTTTTGGTTGCCTGTTCTCGGATCAGGACGGTGTTCTTTGTAACGGGTTTTGAAAGCCCTGCCGGTTTGTCCAATTTATTTTGTATACACCAGTGCTATTAGTTTTATCGCTCTGTCTGTTTCTTGATTTTAGAGCATTGCTAGTTTTATTGCTAGTTTTGAAGGATAGTTGTACATTATTTCTACGTAGCTGTCTTTTAATACTATCTTGTATAACACCGCTAAACTCTCCATAAACATACTTTTTCTAATCAGTGTCATTAATCATCTTGTTTTTGTTTTTTTTTTCAATCAAAAATAGTTTTGATCAATGTATCAATAAGGCTGCTGGCATAACCGTTAGAAACAGCGATGTGTTTTATTATATCAAGTTCTCTATCATAGTTGCTGGGTTCTAAAGTCCCATTTAATAATCTATAAACCATGCTATTGTGTGGTGTGTGAAGAGGTTGTTGGCTTGCGATAAATGCTGTATTGGAACTTATTATCTTTCTTTTGTAGTGTTAAATGTAGGAAATTCAGTTTGCTTGACTTCTCTGTTTCGAGAGTGAACTTGGAGAGTGAAATGTGGAGTAATTTTCTCTTATGTATACTAGTGAGTTATAAACATATTGGCTGTAAACTGTAAGAATACCCAAACGTTGGAATATAGGCATGCAGAGATCTAAGTAACCAGCTGAAGCAATGATGCGTAACGCCTTTTTCTGAAGCAGTAATATTTTGGCACATGCCGGGGAGTGGCCCCACAACAGTATCCTGTATGATAAATGGCTATGAAAAAGTGTATGGTATACTGTAACCAGATAATGTTCAGTGACCACATGCTTGAGCTTGTTGAGAAGAAATATTACTCTAGGAGAGTTTAATACCTATCTGGGTTACATGATGGTCCCAGCTCAGTTTTTTGTCTAGCCAAAAACCAAGAAGCTTGACTGCTTCAAAGTTTATATCAGGGACATCGCGCTTGAGGGAACAAACAATATATTGAGTTTTGCCTTCATTTAATTTTAGCTTGTTGGCAGTGAACCAATTTTTGGCCAATAGCAGCAGATCTTCAGCTTTCTCAAGGACTTTGTCTGCAGTTTTCCCTTATGTCATCAGAGTAGTATCGTCTGCAAACAGTAGGGTCTTTAATTACTGTATAGAGCCGGCTCGAGGACACTCCAAGAGTGTCCTTGAGGACACTCCAAATGGACACTCCAAGAGTGTCCTCGAGCCGGCTACCGCGACGGTACTTTAAAGTGACACGCGAGTTGACCGCCGACCGTCCGTGCAAACTTTTTCGTGTTTCTTAATATATGTCTTGTGTGTGTATTTGGTTTTTAACTCTTTGATGATGTCCTTTTCGGATCGAAGAAATGACTTTCTTGATTGACATCTGCGTGAACATGGTGCAATTAAGCACCGAAACCAGGTTGTAGTCTTCGAACACAACTCAAGAACTGGAACAATCAAGGTAATTTAATACCATTGTTTGGTTATCACACCAGTTCAGGGGCAATATACTCAGAAATGAGCAAGGCTTTGCTCAAATCACAGAGCGATAAAACCATAGTGTCTCCATCCTCAAAAGCGGCTACAATTTAAGAAGCTAATGAAAGTAGGGCAGTGGTTGTAGAATGCCCTTTTCTGAAACCATGTTGGTTATCATTCAGCAGGTCATTTGATTCAAACAAGCTTGTTAATTGATTCTTTAAAATGGTTTCAAATACTTTGGACATAACTGGAAGCACAGAGTTAGGACGGTAATTTTTCAGTTCCTCGGCATTTCCCTTCTTATGGATTGGAACTGTTTTTTCAACCTTGAGAGCATCTGGAAAGACTCCTTGTCTCAAGCATATGTTTAATACAGAGGTAAAGGGGACTGCTATGACATCGATAACTGCCTTGAGGATGTTACAAGATACACCATATAGCCTATGTCTGGGCACAATGGCGAGGTAATGACCTTGACTGCTGGAACACCTGGGATGTGCCAAATTGAGCCATTCAACAATATAAATTACGGTATTATAGTCTTAGTCTAAGTCAAAACTGAGGTTAAACAAAATCAGGCACAATAATGATAAAGAAAAAGTATAAAATAAAACAATGAAAATTGGACTAGCATAATAATAGGCCTATGTATAAGCAAATAAAATACACAAATAAAATACAAATAAAATAAAATAAAAAAATAAATATATAAAATAAATAAAATGTAAATAAATAAAATAAATAAAATAAATATAAATAAATAAATAAAATGCAAATAAAATACAATACAGTAATACACCTATCAATGGGGCTCTCTGGAGAACACTCAGTTTATGCTACCAAGAAACATATTCTGCTTATTAATAAAATTTCCCAAGGAATAAATAAATTTAGCCTAAGTACTCAAGAATAAGCGTGTAGTTCAAGATGCTTTTTAAGACTAGACCATCATTCTAAATTGGGTAGGCCTATCAGGAATTGTGCCCAACTTATTATAAGGTGTAGTGTATGTTCAATCTAAATCAGCTGTCCATATGTTTAGTTTTGTTTATATTATTGTTTGTAAATAAATGATTCATTCTTGACCATAATTCAACCAAGTTAATTCACAATAAATGGCGACGAGTAAAATGGTGATTTAAATAATGAGTGTCCCCAGTGAAAGTAATAATTTCACCATTAGGATTAATGTGGAACCTTACAACAGTGAGTTGTCCTGGAATGTTTACATTCAAAGGCCCAAAAATAAATTCCAACTCTATGATGTTCCTACTAGTAAGCAGGTACTGATTTTACTAGATGTAATAGGTTTGAATACTTATGAAAGATTAGTAGATTTGTGTGAGCCTGACAAACCTGAAGATAAATCATTTGAGGAACTGGAAGGTATTTTAAATTCATTTTTTGAAAAGAAACGAAATAAATATGCTGAAAGGTTAAAGTTTTCTAAATGCATACAGGAAAGTACTGAGTCAATTCAGAACTTTTCTGCAAGATTAAAGGGGGCTTCGAGGTATTGTAGATTTCCAGAGAGTTGGTTAAAAGAGGCTCTTATTACACAGTTTATTAACGGGCTCCTTAACGAAGAATTCAGACAGAAGATCATCTTTTCTTTGGAAGAGATAAAAGATTTTAATTTCCTTGTAGAATTCACCAGCAATTTGTAATTAGCTGATGAACTTTCAAAAAACAACAATGTTCCAGTTCCTCAACGTGCAAATTTGGAAACTGTTCCTGTGCTTAAATTGGAGACTAAAGTCCACCAGAAGTCCCCTTGTTTCAGATGTGCTAAGAATAATCATTTGCCAAATGCTTGTTATTTTAAAAATTCTGCATGTAGGAATTGTGGTGAAAAGGGCCATATTTCTAGGGCATGTAAAAATGAAGAGTCTGATAAATCTGACTTGTCTAAAAAAAATGTGAGTTCCCACAAGAAAACTCACAAGACGTTAAAGCGTAATGTTCGTAATGTAGATTATGATTCAGATTTTGATTTAGATGAAAATGAGTTTTCAGTGAATGCATCTTCATCTGCATGTGTGAGGGAAAAGCCACTTTATACTAAATTGTGGCTAAATGGAAAAATGTGCAGGTTTATGGTTGATACGGGGTCAATGTTAACACTGATGTCCGAAGAAATTTTTTCAAAAAAATTTCCTTTCATCAAATTGCTTCCAAGTAATATTAAGTTGTCAACCTACACAGGGACTCCTATACGTGTTCGTGGTAAAGCTCATGTTAATGTTAAGAGTGCTGTTAGTAACAAGATCAGTACTTTAGATGTGTATGTTGTTGAGGGTAACTTGAAATCACTTATTGGTCGGGCGGGAAATACAACTTGATTGGACTAAACTGCTGCGAAAAAAAGTGGCAGACTATAGAGTAAATAATGTCCAGGAAGCTAAGATGGATAGGTCAAAGATTTGGGAATCTTTTAAAAAAATATAGTCCTATATTCCAAGAGGGAGTAGGTAAAGTTCCCAGCGAGTTCCAAGCTTCATTACATTTCAAGTCTCACGAACCGGTGTTTAGGAAACCATTTAAGGTGCCACTTGCAATTGAACCCTTGGTTTCTGCTGAAATAGAGCGTTTGGAAAGAGAGGGTATCATTACCAAGATTTCTCATTCTGATTATGCTACACCAGTAGTCCCAATCATAAAGAAAAATGGTTCAATTCGTTTATGTGGTAATTATAAAGTAACCTTAAACCCTTTATTGAGTGTGGACCAACATCCAATCCCAACCGTAGATGATGTAATTTCGCGCATTGGTAGCCGAAAAATTTATTCCAAACTTGATATTTCTCAAGCATTTACCCATATTGAAATGACAGAAGAAGATAGAAAAAAATTGGCTATCAACACTCACAAAGGTCTGTATAAGATGAACAGACTTCCTTTCGGAATATCATCAGCTCCAGCGATCTGGCAAGAGACGATCGAAAAGATTCTTGTTGGAATCCCTAATATTGTCATAATGTTCGATGACATAGCTGTCGGAACCGATTCTAAAAGAGTTCATTTTGATGTTTTGGAAAAGATTTTTTATAGACTACTGTAATGGTAAATAATGTAAGACTGAATGTGGGGAAATGCAATTTTTTTCAAAAGGGAATAGAGTATTGTGGGTATTACATTGATGAAAATGGCCTTAATAAATGTAAGGATAAAGTAAAAGCAATCATTAATGTTGCAGAACCAACAAATGTTACGGAGTTAAAGTCCTTCTTGGGGTTGGTTAATTTTTATGGGAAGTTTTGTCGTAATCTTAGCGAAGTTGCATATCCTTTGTTTGATTTGTTACAAAAGGATGCTCCATTTGATTTCAACTGGGAATGTAAGAAATCATTCAATAAAATTAAAGACATCATTGCTTCTGATACAGTTTTGTGCTCATTTGATTCTACAAAGAAGCTTGTCCTGGCAACTGATGCTGGTCCAAGGGGGATTTCAGCAATTTTGTCTCACGAAATCAATGGTAATGAAAGACCCATATGCTTTGCAAGTCGAAGTTTGAGCAAGGTTGAACGAAAATATTCTCAAATAGATCGAGAAGCATTGGCTATTGTGTGGGGTGTTACAAAATTTGTAACCTACTTACACGGTAGAAAATTTACCTTGATCACAGATAACAAGGCACTTACATCAATATTTAACCCCAAAAAGGATCTTCCTGTTTTTTCAGCGATGAAGATGCAACACTATGCGTTGTTTTTGCAAAACTTCGTTTATGATATAAAATTCAGAAAAAGTGAAGATAATGGGAATGCAGATTGTCTTTCTCGGTTTCCTTTGCAGAGCAGCGAAGATGATTTTCTCGATGATTGTTCAATGGATTATGAGGTTAATCAAATCGAAACCGTGTACCCAGTAACATCAAGGGAATTGAAGAAAGGAATGGACGATGAAACTAGAGAGCTAATACTGGCGTTGATGAGTGGTACAACAATTGATAAATCTAAATGTTTCGGACATAAATTAGAAGACTTCCATTTGTTCGATGGTTGTTTATTCTTGGGCCAAAGAGTTTTTATACCAAAAAAATTTCGTTCAAGAGTTCTGGCTGAATTACACAGAGGTCATCAGGGAATCGTAAAGACAAAATCCTTAGCGAGAAGCTATGTGTGGTGGCCAAGGATTGATGCTGATATTGAAACGATGATTAGATCATGTGAGTCTTGCCAAAAAGTAGTGAAGAATCCTCCGAAAACCATCCATGTGTGGGAAAGAGCTTCTGCTCCAATGGAGAGAGTTCATATAGATTATGCCGGCCCATTCAGGGGATATTATTTCCTCATCATTACTGATGCATATAGTCACTGGGTGGAGGTAAATGTTGTTAAATCAATCACTAGCAACGTCACAATTGAGTGTCTGACATAATTTTTTACATCATTTGGTGCACCTCATGTGCTTGTGTCAGACAACGGAACACAGTTTACAAGTGATGTTTTAAGACAGTTTTGCAAGGAAAATGGAGTTCAGTATAAGTTAATATCGCCTTATCATCCTTCGACAAACGGCGCGGCAGAGAGGTGTGTTCAAACACTCACGTATTCTCTGAGGGCAACGTTAGGACATTCAGATGCGAATAGCTTCAAAGATTTAAAAAAAGCTGTAAGGGACTTTTTGGTTAGTTACCGAAAAACGCCACATTGCACAAGTGGTCAACCTCCAGCTGTCCTGTTTTTAGGACGAAATATACGTTCTAAGCTCGATTTAGTTAGGCCAGTGGCGAAATACGATCCGGTTGTCACATACTTGAAGAGGAGTTTTGAACCGGGAGATCGAGTTCTGGTGAGGTTTTATAATGAAGCTAAATGGAAGTTGGGAAATATAATAGAAAAATTAGGGAACTTACACTATTCTGTTGAAGTTGATGGTAAACTACACCGGAGACACGTAGACCAAATTAGGAATTTTGGTGAAAGGGATCTTGTGGAAAGACCATCAAGGAAACTAAGGACTAAGGAAGAGCGGAAACTGGAGGATGGAAAAAGTTCCGAAATAATCCTACATAGAAGTCCTCAAACCCAACCAACACCCATAAGAGGAGATGTAAACCAACGTTCTGAATTAATCCTGAACAGAAGTCCTCAAACGCAATCAACACCCATAAGGGACGATTTAACTCAACAACAACCCAATGGTGGAAATAGAACAAGAAGTGGGAGAGTTGTCAAACACCCAGTCAAATTAGATTTGTAACTATTGTTTTGTTTGTTTTTTTTCAGGGGGAGATTTGTAGTGTATGTTCAATCTAAATCAGCTGTCCATATGTTTAGTTTTGTTTATATTATTGTTTGTAAATAAATGATTCATTCTTGACCATAATTCAACCAGGTTAATTCACAATATAAGGTATTGGTACTAAATAATAAATTTAGACCAATTTATTATTAAATCTCTTATGATTCTTTTTTTATTTCATGTTCCAGTGTTATCTTTACGATGAAGAATCTGTGCAGCCAAGCTACTCGCCCATGTTTAATCAAGGGAGTGATAAAATGCCCAGACAAGGAGCTTCAGCTGAGACCAACATTAATGGGTGGCCAGTGCTTTAGGTACAGTAAAGTAATAAGTTTACTTTATCTCTTCTCTTGCATTACAAAACGCATCGATCCCAGACTCTACATTGGCTGTTTAGGGACTGACTTTACACCAGTCCTACACTGTTCTGCTCAAAATTTGATTGTTTTACTTAAATCAATCAAACTTGCTAAGAATTAACTTTAACTTTAGGCAACGTAGATCACTATTAACTGTAATCAATCGTTCTGAATAGCTCTGACAGTGACACACATTATTTGGGCCTATATTTTATTCATGAATTTTTAAATCCTTGTCCATATCGGCAGAACGTTAGTGGCAAACTCGATTGATGAGCACAAAAATCATCAAACCATTTTTAACGTACATTATCTATGACCATATGATTCATATCCAACAGCAAAGAAACAAAACTCTAATAGGTTACTTTTCAAATAACTAGCCTACTTGTTGCTCGAAACCAAGCAATTTATTTTGAGACAATACTAAAGTAACATTTAGTCCTAAATCAACGACATCCGACCGACCAATCCAACATTTTGAGTAACAGTAATCACAAAAAACTACACTTATTTACTGCTGTACATTAACAGATGTTTAAACTGTTCTACCCAAACGTAATATTATTCTTATGGGAAAATTTCAAATTTAATTTGTGTATAGCGCTCTTATTTTATGTCCGATTTTCATCAAGTTTTGGCGGAAACAACTACAGACCAAGCCCAATCCAACGACACCAAAAACTTGAATATTGGTTGAAAATTGTAGGAGGAGTTCTCAACACAAAAAAAAATTTAATGTTTTAAATAAGTATAGATTACGTCTCATTTTTGTTTACACAACAACGTTCTCTTTTATCGTTTGTCTTACACATTTGTCTCATTTATTACATTTTATTTGAATATTAATAGTTCAGGTAGGCCTTGCATGTTTTTTTGAGGTACTGTTATGACTGTTTTCTTGGTTTTACTATGTTGGAAAATATTGCCTATTTTCAGCATCATCTTGTTGAAGAATAGTGCCCATTTTCTATGGCCAGATTTAATTTACGCTTACTTTTTAAGCAATGAAAAGGTTTAATACCATTTTACAAAGTATGGGTTGTTCAGTAATAATTTAATGGATTCTATGTGTTTATAATATATGAATTAATCCTAACTCTGGGTTCAAGTAATATTAATTATTTTTAACTTGTGTTATTTTTGGAATTGGCATCCATTAATGTGAAATTAATTACACTTTTTTCTTTTCTGGTTCTTTTTTTCCTGTGGGTTCTTTGATTTCTGATGGTTCTGTCTTCTCTTGGGGATTTAATTCATTGTCCTCTTCACCCTGCAAAGCATTATGTAGGCCTAAATAAATTATAGTTCTTGGCTTTGAAGAAAAAATATGAGGTTAAGCTAGTAATTCATCAAAGATATGCAACTAGTAAAATAAGAAGAAAAAAGCCTTATAGTTTTTAAATTATAGGCCTAGTGAAGTTTTTTGAGACATCTTAAAAATTATAGAAAACTGTGTTCTCAGCTTATGTTATTACTCACCTAAACTTTAATCCTGATGACTTAAAATGTTAAGAAATTCTGCTTAAAAATAAACTTGGAACAAGTTGTTAGGTCAATAAGGGTACAAAATTCTTTCATGAAACCAAGCAACAATTAAATCGTGTTACAAAACTTTTTATATTACCTTCTCAGGCTGAATGCCAGGTACATTTGCTTTGAGTAACATTTCCTTGAGGTCCTGAGGATCCATTCTCTTTGAGGCTGCAAGTTCTTCAACAAATTGGACAAACTCGGGATACTGGATACTTCTGGAGCGGAATTTGTTGAAGGCATTGCCAGTGTCGGTGTAGGTTACCCTCTTGCCGTCCAAGATGGCCGCTTGCTTCATCCACTTGTCCGCTTGGGTCAGTGTGATGTGAGTGCCTCGACTATCCCCTCGGGTGTCCCCTAGGCGGGCGAAAGCCGCAAACCTTTCCTCCAGTGTCGGCTTGGGTGGTCCTTTTGGCGGTTTGGACATAACTGACTGTTTCACACCGAGTCAATGTTAAGGTCGCATCTAGCCTATTGGTTAAATTTTACTTGAAATTTTTTAAACAAAACTTGATAAACTAAAAAATTACCATGGAATTATTTCAATTATTGGTTATTTGTAGGTGTTTATTGTTATTTTGCAAGTCTACAAAAGCAATTTTTTGCATTGTTTCTTGGCATATTTTACGTGGTATTTGTACAGTGCATATACAGCTCTGATTATAGAAAACAAATATTTGTTGTTTGTGGCGTGTGGATCAAGCTGTTTTGGAAGGATGCACAAAGACTGGTTGAAAGCCTTGTGGAGAGGCAACTGAAGAAAGCCGATTAGTTAAATCTACACAATATTTGATTTGTTTTAAGTGGTATTATGATAACTTAAGTTATCAATAGTTGTTTTAAGTGGTAACTATGATAATTAAAAATGTAATGTGACAAGTTGATGGTAACTGGGCAAATAAAATGAATTAGATTGGCAACACCATGAAAATGAATGCAGCTCAAAGCTGTCACCTGTGGAAGAAAATAAGTCCCTATTTGCCCCTGTTGCTTCACCTTGCTAACATTTATTTAAAGAAATTGCCGAACATAGAATTTGTTTATTTTAGTTAAAGTTATTATGAAATATGCTTTATTATTCAATCATGCATTTATTAATAAATGGTAGTGCAAATATAATTACTACAGTAGTTGGTTGTCGGTACCTACGTACTCTTTGTGAATTTATGCTCAGATATCTTTTTATTACTCTGTAACTGATCTGAACTGTGACATGTTGTATTTAGAGCCTTGTTTTCCCTCTGGAACAGACGTAAAACACACAGCCTTGCTGTTGCCCGTAGTCTCTCCAAATTTCTGTACACTTCAGTGGACAATAAAAATGGACGTAGACAAACAGACATCATTAGCTATTATATGCAACCAGCTTTAGGCGCATTGGCGCATTATGTTGAGAATAAAATACCCCCCGTCGCAGCAGACCTGCATACTCAGCGAATTTCCAAATTAGAAGACTAATATTAATTTTGATCAGATGAACCTGTAAGCAACATTTCATCACGCAAGGGAAATAAATGTCTATTCTCCTTATGATAAATATAGGGAAAGAGTATGCAGGTATACTGCCACGGGGAACACTGGAAGTAGGTTTTTAGCACACAAAAAATTTCAACCATATGAAGCCATATACTAAGTTTCATAAATATCTGTCCATAAATAAAGGAGTTTGCCTATTCTCCATATGATTAACATGGGAAAAGACTATGCAGGTTTGCTGCCATGATAAGTACAAAAACCAAGATTTTTTTTACCATAGGCCTAAATGGATTAATCTCAACCAAATGAAGCGAAATACCAAGTTTCATCCAGAAATATCCGTTCATAAGTGAAATATTAACACATCCTTTCTCTCCGTAAGATTAACATTCAAGCTCCAAAATACATTGTACTGTCTTTGGACTTTTTAATTTCTCGGTAACCCAATGGAGAGAGAAAAGCTTCAAGATACTAAAATTTTATTATTTTTTTAGCTAAATCCAGTTTAGAAAATAAAAATTAAAAAAAATTACATATAATAAATGTAAAAACCCCATTTTTTAGGGTACAAAACTACCCCATTCCGGTAGGTTAATATATCTGGTTTACGAACTCATCCGAATAAACGTAGGATTACACATCTCTACCAAATATGGTCTCGATCGGATCGTTTTTACGAGAGTTATCGTGTCTGGGGACACATACATACACATATATATATATATATATATATATACACACACACACACTTAATATATATATGTATGTGTCCCTAGACACTATAACTCTACGATGTATGAGTCTAGGGACACAAACATGTATATATATAAAACCAGGATGAACTCAGAAGTCAACTTCGACTTGAGAAATGGCAAAGTGTCTATGAGGCTCCCTCAACTAAGGAAAAAGTAAAACAATTTATGGAAACATTGATTTTCTACTTTAATTCCTCCTGTCCCTTAAAAACTTATAAAATCAAAACTGACTCTCCTTCCTGGATTACTGACGACATTAGGGACAAAAAACAGGTACTGACTGCAGCTTACTTAGCCTGGAAACTGCTCAAATAAGACAAATATAAATTGAACTATTACAACATCAAAAGACAATACAGATCTATGATTGAAGCAGCAAAAACAAACTCATTTTCCGAACAACCAACCAATGCTAACAATTTTTCTAGTGAAGCTTGGAAAATTGTTAATCAATCGAGAGGCAAGCCCAAATCGATCCCCAAAAACAGCTCTGCATTGATGGGACCCTCAAGTGATGTTTGCAGCATCTTTAATGGCTTCTTTGCTTGAGTGGCTGAGAGTGTCACATTGGAGCAAGTCAGAAAGCGATTTCAAGATTCATTCTAGAAGCGGATAAACTTTTCTCCCAATTCAACCCTGTGATTCTGCATCTGTTTGGAATATTCAATCTAAGTTCAAAATAAAACCTCATGTAGAATAGATGGTATTTCTATCAAGACCCTTAAATTTGAAATAGCTCCTCCCTTATCTCATGTAATTAATTGTTCACTGTCTTCCGGCCATTTCCTTCAAATGTTCAAAACTGCTAAAGTTAAACCAATTTTCAAGAAAATCCTGATAACTTGGCTTCTAATTATTGTCCCATCGCTCTGCTGCCAACAGTCTCAAAAGTGCTCGAGAAAATAGTTTCAAATCAAATAGCAGACTTCCTGGAATCAATGTCTCTCTTCTTTGCTAGGCAATACGGATTTAGAAGAAATAAATCTACAAAGTCAGCCCTGATCCAATTCATCGAAGACTGTTTCGTTACTATGTATGGCGGGGGCGGTGTGATCGGATGCTTCCATCAATATACAGTATAATGAGTAACAGTCGTTTGGCACTTCTCCAAATAAGAATATATATAATAGTAATATATACTAATTTCTATACCTTATTAAGTGGTTTTTTAAGATATGTGCAAGTTGCATTTTTATTTGTAATATTAAAAATATAGTGCTTAACAAATAAAATTTTATGATTAAAAAATAAAATGTTAAATATAATTACATATAAAATAAAAAAATAAATAAATCTCTCAAAATGATATTTTTTGTATATTTTATCAACTAATGTGAAATAAAAACACAAAAATCTGCTTTACAAAATTAAAATAGACAACAAATAAATCATGAAGTAAAAAGCTTTACTCTAGACAACCATTTAAATGCAAGTGGATAGGAATAGGCCAGTCCAGAAAATGTGAGTGGAAAGGGGTAAAGTGTGTATAAATACAACAAATAACCTAATCAAACCACAAATTATAATTAGAGAAAAGATTATGATATTAGCATATAATTTACCATAATCAATTTCTATATTAGGCTATATCTCATTATTAATCTATATCTATACAAAAGGAAGTATGTATGTGTTGCCTGTGGACTCTGAAACCACTCGACAGATTGTAATGAAACTTTCAGGCATTATTAAGCATTATTCAAGGATGGTTTGTGTGAAGTTTGGTGCAAATCTGTCTAGAGGGTCCTGACCCAGAGGGCATACAATAGTTTGTAAAAAAAATCTGAAAATCTCTATTTTATCTACAGTATTTTTATTGGTTGCCGAGAAACAAATTCAATGAACAATTCTAATTTTAGGTATTCTAGTGATTTTTTATATATAAGGTGAGCGTAGCGAACAAGCTTAATTACCTATAGAATAAATCCAATCACGGGCGAAGCCGTGACGGGAAACAGCTAGTATCATATATATATTTTATTATAATTAAAAATTATATATATTATCTTACATAAGAGACTGTCATACTTATTTTTTACTTTTTACATAAAGATTAATGGAAATAAGAACATTACTACTTAAGTAAGAAAATGAAATGAGACGTTATGAAATATAACGGAAGCTAGATAAAATTAGGCTTACTATAAATAGCTGTGAGCCAAGTAGGCATTTTCTAATGTTCTCCTACACGGGGATTGAGAAATTAATAATAGAACTGGGCCTGAGAGTTGGCAACAGATGTGGATGTCGCATCTGGAGGGGTGAGCGACTGCCGCTGGAAGTGTATTAAGACAGTGGCCGATGTGATGGCGAACAGGCAACAACTACCAGGAAGACTAGTGGTGTCGGACCCCATATTTGGGCCAGAGAACGGGAAGGTAAACTGGAGCGAGTCATGGATTAACCCAACCACTGGAGAAAGAGTTGTGAGAGCTTATGGAGCCTCCTATGCCACATACGGGAGGCGATTAACAGCTAGGGAACGACAGGCCCTAGTAGACCTCAAGGAACGTAGGCGCACGCAACCACTGGACTTGGGCGGCAATAACGCCAAGAGAGTCATGGACCAACAGAGGGAGTCCGACACTCGTCTATTCTTGAATAGGCAATTGGTACCCCTCTCGTTCATGGGCCGGCTCCCCTTGGGGGATCGTCTGAGCTCATCAGGGTGCCGACGTCTAGCCTTCCTTTCTGGTTCCCATTTTGTATTGTAGAAATTGCTTTTCTTTATAATATTAACCCGTTAAATTAATTAAACTCGTTAAATTTTAAATGACAATTTTATTTTATTTTTTTTGTTGAAATTTTATTTTATATTATTATTAAATATATCCCTTAGTTGAATAAAGTATTGTCCCCTTAATTAACTGAAGAGATTAGTGACCTTAATTAGTGACTTTCTAGTACCTCAGCTACCATGCTCCACAAGACTCATAAATAATTGAGATTGGGATTAGACAATCTGGCCCGTTACGCGACTGAAAAACTCGTCGCCGCGACAACACTTAAAAACTTAGAACGTTTTGATCGTTTTTGTTCCGCGAAACGTCGTGTAATTGTGTATGTGTGTGAAGTTCGCTCCGGGTATATGTGTGTGTGTTTTTAGTTGTTCTGACAACGACCACGTCTAGAGTCATCGCATTCTTCAATGGTGAGTGTTACCCAAGAATAAAAAGTACCCCCCGTCGCAGCAGACCTGCGTACTCAGCAAATTTCCAAATTAGTAATATTAATCTTTACCAGATAAACCTGAAAACAAAATTTCATCACATGCTCATAAATAGGGAAATAAATGGAATTTCTATTGTCCTTATGATATATATAGGGAAAGAGCATGCAGGTATTCTGGCATTGTTAACACTAAAAGTAGGTTTTTAGCATTAAAAAAATTTATTTAGACCATATGAAGCCATATACTAAGTTTCATCTATATCTGTCACCTATAAATAAAGGAGTTTGCCTATTTTCCATATGATTAACATGGGAAAGAGTATGCAGGTTTGCTGCCATGATAAGCACAAAACCGAAGATTTTTTACCATTAATGGATGAATCTTAACCAAATGATGCTAAACACCAAGTTTCATAATATATATATATATATATATATATATATATATATATATATATATATATATATATATATATATATATATATATATATATATATATATATAAGAGGAAGTATATATATATATGTTTGTTGCCTATAGACTCCGAAACCGCTCAGCCGATTGAAATGAAACTTTCAGGCATTATTAAGCATTATTCAAGGATGGTTTGTGTAAAGTTTAGTGCAAATCTGTCCAAAGGGCTCTGAGCCAAAGGGCATACAATGGTGCAGTGTCAGGTTTTAGAAATTTAGTGTTTACAAAATTAACTGCTGTAATTAAAAAATTTGAAAGTTTCATTCAAGCAGATGCTTATAATCATAGAAGTAGCCAGGCGTGAGGTATAATGTTGACGTTTGTGTTGTCTTTAGGGCTCCGCCCTACGGAAGCTCACAATTAGACTAAAAGCCTACAGGTGGTGAAATTTGACATGGACAATTCTCTTTATTCATAGGTGCTCACTAAGAAACGGTTTTGCAAATATAATTTTTTAAGCACTTCAGGGCTCTGCCCCACTGGACTTCAAAATTACTTTAGGGCCACCGGGGTTGAAATTGGATGGACGATTCTTTTCACCCATAGCTACTCACTAAGAAACGATTTTGCAAATATAGTTTTTGTAGCTTTTTAGGGCTCTGAGCGACTGAACTTAAAAATTACTTTAGGGCCACCAGGGTTGAAATTTAAATAGACGTGCCTCTTTGCTCATAGGTACTCACCAAGAAACGGTTTTGCAAATATAGTTTTTGAAGCTCTTTAGGGCTCTACCCCACTGGACTTCAAAATTACTTTAGGACCTACGGGGTTGAAAATTTACATGGACGATTCTATTTGCTCATAGGTACTCACTAGGAAACAGTTTGGCAAATATAGTTTTTTTAAAGATCTTTGCACCACTGGACTTAAAAATTACTTTAGGAGCACCAGGGTTGAAATTTAACATGAACGTGAATCTTTGTTCATAGGTGCTCACTAAGAAACGGTTATGCAAATATAGTTTTTTAAGCACTTTAGGGCTCTGCCCAATGGACATCAAAATTACTTTAGGACCTTCGGAGCTGAAATTTGACATGGACGATTCTCTTTTCTCATAGATACTCACTAGGAAGCGGGTTTGAAAATATAGTTTTTTAAGCTTTTTAGGGCTCCACCCTACTGGACTTCAAAATTACTTTAGGGCCACCGGGGTTGAAATTGGATGGACGATTCTTTTCCCCCATAGCTACTCACTAAGAAACGATTTTGCAAATATAGTTTTTGAAGCTCTTTAGGGCTCCGCCTCACTGGGCTTCGAAATTACTTTAGGGCCACCGGGGTTGAAATTTGACAGACGATTCTCTTTACTCATAGGTGTTTACCAAGAAACGGTTTTGAAAACATAGTTTTTAAGCATTTCAGGGATCCGCCCACTGGACTTCAAAATTACTTTAGGACCTACGGGGTTGAAAATTTACATGGACGATTCTATTTGCTCATAGGTACTCACTAGGAAACAGTTTTGCAAATATAGTTTTTTTTAAAGATCTTTGCACCACTGGACTTTAAAATTACTTTAGGGCCACCAGGGTTGAAATTTAACATGGACGTGCCTCTTTGCTTATAGGTACTCACCAAGAAATGGTTTTGCAAATATAGTTTTTGAAGCTCTTTAGGGCTCCGCCCCTCTGGACTTCAAAATTACTTTAGGACCTCCGGGGTTGAAAATTTACATGGACGATTCTATTTGCTCATAGGTACTCACTAGGAAACAGTTTTGCAAATATAGTTTTTTTAAAGATCTTTAGGGCTCCGCCCCACTGGACTTTAAATTTAAATTTTAAAGGGCCACCAGGGTTGAAATTTTACTTGGACGTGCCTCTTTGCTCATAGATGCTTTTGCATTTGCAATTACAATTACGATCAATAATACATATACATGGCAAACTTTGAATATTCTGGGTTTAAATTTGCCTAATGCCTGTTTATACTTTGGCCTTACAATAATATTAATACAGGGTGATTGATATAAGTGTGCCAGCTGTTTTACATGGAAACTGTAAGAGCTACCGAAAAAAGTTAAATGGTAACCCCCCTGGAAATTAAGTCTAGTTTATTATAATGATAATGAATTTTTTTTTTAAATCGGCCATTTTTCCAATATGGCGGCCAACTTTAAAATTTCTTATGAAACACCCTACATTTTATGGTGTTTATGAAATTTTCATAGAATTTTAAGACTTTTTTATTCTTTGCCATTTTTCTCTAAACCTAACGGTTAGGGAGCTAGAGTCAATTAAAGTTCATTTTTAGTTCCATAAGAATAACATTGGGCAAACTTTATCTGCCCATATCTCCGAAACCATTGATTAAAATAAAAAATACACAAGAATAAAAATGTCTTAAATTGATGTTTTAAGAACATTTCACTCATAAAAATTATAATTAACGCATTAATTAAATTCTTTCCAATATGGCGGTCAAAAACTTAAATTTTTCAAAATTATTTTAGTTATTATGAAAAAAATGTTCTTAAAACATCAATTTAAGACACTTTTATTCATGAGTATTTTTTATTTTAATCAATGGTTTCGGAGATATGGGCAGATAAAGTTTGCCCCATGTTATTCTTATGGAACTAAAAATGAACTTTAATTGCCTCTAACTCCCTAACCGTTAGGCTTAGAGAAAAATGGCAAAGACTAAAAAAGTCTTAAAATCACATGAAAATTTCAAAAACAACATAAAATGTAGGGCGTTCCATAAGAAATTTTAAAGTTGGCCGCCATATTGGAAAAATGGCCGACTTTAAAAAAAAATCACTATTATTATAAAAAACTAGACTTAATTTCCAGGGGGGTTACTATTTAACTTTTTTCGATAGCTCTTACAGTTTCCATGTAAATCAGCTGGCACACTTATATCAATCACCCTGTATACTTACTTTCTATTCCATTGATTTTTTTTTATATTTAAAAAACTTAAAACTTAACTTAACTTTTTTTGTTATATTAAAATAGCTTTACTTATGTAAACAACTTAATTTGAGCGCAGCAACACGCGCCGGGTAACTGCTAGTATATGTACTGTAATCAGTGCCAACAATCATTCGAATATTGATTTTATAAGTGTTGGTAGGGTGAGTTTCTACGAATTTGGTTGATTGATGTACCCAAAATACACAATTATAATACCCCCGTCGCAGCAGACCTGCGTACTCAGCGAATTTCCAATGGAATTTTGGTATATTTTCTATTTCCCCATAAAACCCATGGGGATGAGAGTATGTAGGTTTGCCGCCATATGGGTTTTGTTGGTAAATATAAGATAAACCCTACCTAGTGAATGTACATACCAAATTTTATCAGGTTATGGTGCTTTTTATTTTCCCCATAAACCCCATAGGGGTGAGCACGTAGGTTTGCCGCCATATGGGTTTTGTTGGTAAATATAAGATAAACCCTACCTAGTGAATGTACTTACCAAATTTTATCAAGATATGTCAATAAATAAGCAAGATAGAAGGTTTTCTTGATTTCCCATAAGAATAACATGGAAAAACAGTTTTTGGATTTTCTCACTAACTATTTAAGCTAGGTAAAAAATTCAAAATACTAGGTTGTTTGTTTTTTTAAGCTCTTTTAAATGGTTTAAGTTAAAATTGTTGAATTTTAAAAATAAAAGTAAAAAAAGCCAAAAACCCATTTTTTACCCTTTTGAAACCCCATAAAACCCCGTTCCCATGGTCCGATCATTCTGGTTCGCGAACTCAATCTAGTAGATGCTGGCTTACACCCCTGTACCAAATTTCATAAAAATCGGAGGTTCCGTTCAAAAGTTATCGTGTTCACGGACACATACATATCTATATATATATATATATATATATATATATATATATATATATATATATAGATATATATATATATACATATATATCAATTTGAACGAACGGTGTTTTTGGCTTCTAGGGACCTCAAAACGAAAAAGTATCATGGTCCCGGGCTTAGGTCTTACCGTGACTACTACCGTAATAGCGTATTCCCTATAGGGAAATTCGCTAAAAGTAAGAAAATCAGCAAATAAAGTAACGCACTTTGCTATAAGACCAGTTTCAAATATATTTATAACTGTAAATATCTAAACAAGTTTACTAAACTTTATCGTTAAGTAATTTAGGTATAATATGCTAGTAATATACAGGAATTTATATTTATTTAGATGGACTGTTGTTGCATGCTGAGGTTTTGAGGCTCCTCTTAAGACCCATATAGGGTACTAATAAGGGCTACAAATGTGTTGCACTGTTTACAGTTAAGGTTCTTTAAAACCAAGTAAAAACAAGTAAGTCAGGCCCGTGCTGGCCCACCGGGACGTATCCCAGTGCGCCCTCCGCCTGGAGATTTTTGGTGCCCTCCGGTTCCGAAATAGACAAATTTTATTCTGAATGTCAACAACAACAAAATTTACTTAATTGAAATGTCTCTCTTATATATAAACAGCATTTAACAACAACTTGAATAAAGAAAGCGTTAGTTTAAAGTAATATTTTTAATCCGGATAATTATTGAACTAGGATTATTGACTAAGGCCTATTCTCCATGAACGTTTCTATCGCGGCGTTTTGCTTGCGTCTGAAACGCGCATGAACTGGAACCATGGCGAGTAATGGGTGAGTCTCCTTTTAATCGTCACGACAGCAGGCGACGCGGCGTTTCTGTCGTTGACGGACTTGTCAGAAATGCGACGACATCGTCTTGATCCATTCTCCAAGTGGCATTTTCCCGCGACTGTCGCCGGGCTGCACTCCTGACCATATCGGGTACTAAAATAAAACCATATTAATCGAGTTTTTTTGCTAACTTCACTCATGTGCAAAACCTTTTTAGTAGCTACAAAATAAAATAAATATTATATGATTTAATTAACAAATCGAGTGTTCGAGTGAAGCCTACTGTGGCCGACTGCATGTGCGGTCTACACTGTGAGTCTCCGCGGCATATAATGACTTACGTAATGTCTTCATTTGCATGGAGACCAAAAAATTCGGGTGTGTCTGTCGCAGGTAAACTGTTCACATAGTCTACATATCTCTGGAAGATATTTTCAATATTTTTTTACTAATTTGCACCCTCTCCTATCTTTTTGTGACTTACCGGACACCCACAGTTTATTCCCGGGTTTAAAGTTAGTGAAGTTGTGTCAATAAATTCTGCAGAATTTCTATCAACAGTATAAATAATGTATTGAGTTTAAAATATGATATTTTGCCTTCTTTCAGTTTAAAACAAGTTAAATCTTGCTTCTACATGTATAAAAAGTTATATTTTAATATTAATAAGTGTTTTATTCTAGTAAAATTAATCAAGACAATGTAGTTTAATTTACAAAAATTTATTGAAGTTATTACTAATTGTTACATGTTAATTTTATTAATAAATTACTAAAATCATGTTTCAACTAGTTTTGTCTCTTATTCTGTTTTTCCCGGAGAAATTAGTAATATTGACTGGGCACCTTGAAGCCATAAATTAGTAAAAATGGAAGTATTTGCACATAAATAAAGTATAGATTTAAATCTATAAAATCGTTTAAAATGTGTATTTTGGGTTTTAAATTTCAAAATATATTCACTATATTCCATACTCTTAGACCCTTGGTAATCATCCTTTTGATGCCGTGGAGAGTTGAGGGGGGAAGGGTAACTGGCGCCCTCTGGCCATGGCTGCCCACCGCCCTAAGAAGGGAGCCAGCACGGGCCTGAAGGAAGTTATCCAATGAAAATCTAGTATTTTAGCAATGCGGCAGTGTATTATAACTGCACTTTGGCCTACTCCGTACATATTGTGACGATAAGTCACTACATATCTTCAATTAACTAATTCAACTAATTCATTAAATTATATAAAATATAAAAATTTTGTAAATGGTTCTCAAATCAAGAGAGGAAAGCTTTTAATATTTCACAACAACAAATGTAGGTTGTGAAATTTTATTGATTTGTAAGCTTTTATTGATTTGAATAATAATTATCAAATCAAGTGAAAAGAACGAAAGAGCTGAGAATTTAAAGTATAGTTTATAAATGATTGTCTATATGTGAAATGTGCTATTGGGCTTATGGCCAAAGTTATCTAATAAAGTATAATCGGCCTTACCTGGCCCAGCCGTCGCTGGTGTCCAGTGTAGTAGTGTCGCTCTCTGGCCCAAGGGATGGCTCCCTGAACTAGGTCAAGAAACCATGCCTCCAGCAATTGTTTCCCAATCAAACTGCTGATTGTCAGCATATAGCACAAAAACTGCTAACAATCAGCAATACGGCTACAACTGTTGTGAAATATTAAAAGCTTTCCTCTCTTGATTTGAGAACCATTTACAAAATTTTTATATTTTATATAATTTAATGAATTAGTTGAATTAGTTAATTGAAGATATGTAGTGACTTATCGTCACAATATCATATTGGATAAACTAAAGAGAAACCTCTTACCCCCAAGGAGAAACCTCTCCTTGGGTATAATGAATAATCCATAAATGATCTATCACCTGTCTGTGTCCACAATTATCTAACTCAGGTTCCAGAAACCTAAATCATGAGTAGTTTCAATGTTTAATAATTTCATACATTTGGATCCTAATTTTTATAAATCTAAAATTTTTCAAGTAGGCCTGTAAAGTAAATAAGTAGGAGAGGGCTTGGTTTGTAGTTGTGTCTGTCAAAAATTGATAAGAATCAGACTTAAAATAAGGGCGCTATCTACAAATTAAACTTGAAATTTTCCCCTTAGAATAACATTGTGATTGGGTTGAGCATTTTAAACAGCTGCCGATGTACAGCTGTAAATACGTGTAGTTTTTGGTGACTAATGATATTCACAATATTGAATTGGTCGGATATCATTGATTTAGAACTAAGTGTGCTTTTTGTATTTTATCAAAATAAATTGCTTGGCTTCAAGCAACAAGTACACTAGTTTACAGTTATAATCGATAATGGTGTTTGACTTTAAAAAAGTGAGTGAATTGCTTATACAAACACCTTTGCAGTAACAAACAAATTGTGTAAAAAATGACAATATCTCCTGCTTCACCCTGTTAGAGGGGGAAAGAAAATTACAAATTAAATCATATCTCATTTTTTATGACTAACTGCTTGGACGCTAGAGCAGAAAATTCGTTAAGATTTATTATACTAAATGAAAGACTGCAAAATGAATAAAATAAGTAAAATAGCTGCAATAAGTCAGTGAGAACAATCAAAATGCCATTAAAAGAAATAATTGAAAATCTAATAAATGGGATGGAACTCATCGAGGACCCCTACTATTCACCAAACGATTTCCTAAATTACTATAGGGGAATTCGCCAAAAGTATGCACCACCAGCCCAAAAAAAGTAATAAGTAGTACCACCAGCCCCAACAATAACATAATTGGCTGAGACAACCTACTCTTATTCAATAAAAAACATTAAAATAGGTTTTGAGGGTTATTGCGTAGAGAAATGACAAAATGGTTGAACAACATTTTTAGCCATCTTTCGGTCATGCCCAGTAACTTTTTTTGATAAAACCAACTGTTTCATCACTGGTGTGCCAAAACCTGATTTAACAAAAAATAGTCTGGAGATTTAACGGTGCGAGATACGTCAAAGGACCAAAATTGTAGTTCAAGCAATTCTCTATCAGTGTGCAGGCCCGGACTGGCTCATTCAAAAGGGCGGTGGACAACCGTCGCCATGGGCGCCCATATAGGCCTATTATGTGAACCTTATTTTTGTTGCTCAATTTGTCGTGAATTTCAAGGCAGTTTAATTTTGGTGGGATCCTTGTCAAAATTAAAGTTAAGGCTCAGGTCTACTCCTGGTAGACCTGGCCACCCAAAAGCAAGGTTTTTTTTAGAATTGTGCTATCTTCTGCTAAATGCAGCCTAGAGCTATAAATAAAGTGTCATATTAAAGAAGAATAACTATACTAAATTTCCTTTGTTACACTTTGATAATTATTTTATCAAAACTAATAGAAAACTTTAGTTAAAAATCTAGAAAAACAGATGATTTTAGACAGTTATAGGCCTAGCTGAAATTAGAAATGTTATTAAAAAAACTAAAACCGGAGAGGACGAGATCCGTCCTTCTACTTTTATAAAAACTTAATAGTCAATCTCTATCTTAATTAGGTAATTTTAAAACACGATTCCCGTAAATCTCTGCAGCCATAAAACTCTCCTAGCGCTACGGCCGCGGCCGCGAGGCGGCATTCGGGCTCAGGTAGTCTTTTAAGCACAATGTACCAAGAAAAGCTTAGTGGCTTAAGTAGCTTATAAGGGACAACTATAGGATATATATTGATAGATGTTACAGAGATTATCAAAACATTTGTTTCACAAAACTTTGTGCTTAGAAGTTCTAATAAAGACAAAACAAAGTCTTTTAAGGAATAATAATGAAAAAAAATCTTTGAAATTAACAAAACTAATAATTTTTTTTTAATTATTATTTTAAGCTTGGGATTGGGACATTTGATATTGTAGGCTATGTTATTTATAAGACAAACGCTTTAAATACCGATTACCATGATGGAATTACACACTTTAAAAGTTGCATTTATTTTTTCCTCCTTAAAACACGTGTTTTCGTCATGTTTAGAATTAAAGTTGTGCATCCAATTTTTTTTTTCAATTTTCGGCCTTAAACTTCTTTTTAGGTGGTAACTATGACATACAATTTTTATTTTTTTAGTTAGGACAACTACTTTAAGGGCTATTGAGGTCAGCAGTACTGAAATCTACATATTTTGGTACAATTCTCAAAAGAAATCTATTTTGTCTATAAGTATAAATTTCGGTATTGTATAAAATTAATTCATTTTTAAAACCCAACATAACAACTACAAATTTAACTACAAACAATATTAAAATAAAATGAATTCCCTGGAGAATTATTTTTTATCTCCTTAGATTTGTATAGAATTGATTCTGAAATGCAAATAATTTCTGCAAAAATAACAAATTATCCCCGGAGAATTGAATAATGGATATTTGTAAAACGCCTGCGCGACAAGGGTAGCCACCCGCGGTTTAACCAGTACAAAGCATGAAAAATGCAACACCATCGGCGCGTACTGGCGTTCGGAGAACAAATGCTCCCATCGCCAGAGTAAGCTCGCGGCTGCACAATCAATTAAAATTCCTTGCCGTTCAAAATAATGTTGAAACCATAAATAAAATACAAATCAGATACATTAAGTTTTGTAACCTTTATTTTTGTTAACATGCCCAAGAAAGAGTAAAATCATAAAACAAATAATTAAATAGGTTGAATTTCTTTAGAAGGCTAGACTGTAGGCCTGTCTGATAAAATTAGGCTGTATAGATTTAAAAATATAGTAGCTTACAATAGCATACAATTTTACAATTAAAACTACTTTGTCTTCATATTTTTTTGTAATAGTAAGTTTAATAAATCGAGCTCTACCACCCCCTGTAATCATTGCTTGACACTGGTTTACTGGCGAGAAACAGTGATAACCAATGACTGGACCTACCGGAGTTGGCCCAAAAATAAGTGTGCAGGTTGGTCAGAAAAAATCAGTTATGCCACAGCTACTCAATTATTTTGAATAGTTACCAAATAATTAGGTAGGTAGGAGGTGATATGAATAATAATTTACTGTATTTATCATTTATATGTGCATTTTAATATTCTTACCCCTAAGACAATGAAAATAGTTGGTGTGAATATTTTTGTTACTAGGTCGGGCGCCTTCGGCGGCCTACCACGAGGGTGCTGAGGGCGCCCGAGGAGGAGAGCGCTCCGGGACACGTCCCGGTGGGCCAGTCCGGGCCTGTCAGTGTGTTTCTCTCAGAATTTTGATAGGACAAATCGTTTCTAGAGCTCAAAAACTAAAATTACAATTTCTCTAGTGAGCCAGAATCTACAAAATTGGTAGCCTAAAAAGTGAAAAATGTATTTTAAGGGTAGCCGGGAAAGGATACGGTGAAATATGAAAAGACCAAAATGTAGATATAAGACATTCAATATTGTCGTTTGAAATGTTTTGTAGGACAAACCAGTTTGTTGCTAAAGCAAAAAAAAAAAAAAAAAATTGGATTTCACAAAAATGAGTCTGCAGGGTAAACGGTGCGAGATACGAGAAGCGGTGTAGACGGAAACGTTCCTTACTTTCTGAATAGCCCTCGTACGATAAAAAGTTGTAGAGAATAATTATTTTAGCCAATTTTAACTACAGTAAACTTAAAAAAAATTATAGTTAACATGGAATATCTTGACATTTGGCATACTTCACTGGATTCAAATTGGTAACAATATGGGATTAAAAACAGTCTGCAACTTCATCGTTTCACTCCAATTGTTTAGGTTGTAAACATCATAGAGAAAGATATTCTGTGTTATCTTTATCTAAATCCATTATCAAACATAACAATTCAATTGCTTTGAATACATAGCTTTATTTTTATTAATGAAGATAGCAATCGAAAGACTAGGATATGGTCAGGTTGTTTTCACTTTTTCTACCTTTCAGATGGAAGCAGTTACAACAGGATGAATCTAACATGGAAGTTATCAAGTGGAGAGGTGTATTTAAGCATAATGTTTGGGATCTTTCACAGCAAGATGGACAGCTGTTTTATGAAGTTTTTCGTGGTGTAGGGTCTAATAAAAAGAAGAGTTTGAAAAGAAAAAATGGTACGGATGTGGAAAACAGTCTTCCAGAAATAGATTCAAGTTTTTATGAAAATCAGTTGACTGAATATTTAAGGCTTCAAGAAAACCTCGAAGAATTGTATTCAGAGTGGTCTAACCGGGACCCCAATTTTAAGGAGAGTGCTGTGGATTTTTATGGGATAAGGGTACTCAAACAAGATCCAGTTGAAAACATATTTTCATTCATCTGTTCCACCAATAACAATATAATAAGGTAATCACTAGACTTATAGTTCTTTATTTATATATTTTGAACTAACGTTGTGCATATGTTGTCATTTATTTAATAATTTATTATTACCCTGCCATTCTCTTACCAAAATAATTAATAACATTTTCTGGTCATTGGCAAAGATTCTACCACTTTTTAGGGGCACTTTTCCAGTCAGTTTAAGCTTAAACTGAGTTTAAAACCAAATTTGACCATACGTATTGAATTAAACTACGTTTAAGTTAAACATAGTTTAATGTGTTTGGGGAAGGCGGCTCTTATAGTTGTAACCTGATGAACATGGTGTATATTGCAATATAAAACCAAAGCCTAAGGAATATTTTTCCTTATTGTTAATTTTATTGCAAAATTATAAATTAAATTACATTTTGTTTTTATGGTATGACCTAATTCTTGAAACATATGATCTTTTTAGGATAACATCTATGGTGGAGAAATTGTGTCAATTCTACGGTGAGAAGATTGCAGATATCGATGGCCTAGAATACTATGACTTTCCTGAGGTTTCCGCTCTTGCTGCCAATGGTGTTGAAGAAAAATTGCGTAAGGAAGGATTTGGTTACAGAGCAAAATACATTCATAACTCAGCTAAACAAATTTTAGAAAACGGAGGAGAAACTTGGCTTCAGAAACTACAATCGCTACCTTATGAGGAAGCCAAGCAGCAGTTGATGACACTTTCGGGAATCGGGGCAAAGGTCACACACAAGTTTTTTACTATGTATAAAGTAAATACAAAATTAATGAGGTGCCTTACTTTAATTTTTTATGTTTAAAAATGACTCTTGTAAAGCCCTGGAAGTATAAGAGCATTTTAGCAACCACTTACAGTCTTTAAAACCATGTTTAAGAGTCATCTTCACCCCTGGGCCGGTAACCCATTGTTGCGCAGTTGGCAATGTTAATCATACGGCTTTTATGCTAAAACATGGTCTTGTATTCCCCTGTTTCGGACGCCGTTTTTCAACAGATTTTCTTGAAATTTGATAAGTGTTTAGTTGAATAATTATATTATGTTTCTCATACTTCGGAATTTTGAAAATTTAACAAATATTACTCTCTGTGACGTCGCAAAGTAACTCGATTTTCCTTAGTTAATATTTCAAAATTGCGTAAAATTTTCAAAATTTCGAGGTATGAGAAACCTAATATAAGTATTCAAATAAACACTTACCAACTTTCAAGCAAATCGGTTGAAAAACGGCGTCCGAAACAGGGGAATACAAAACCATGTTTTAGCATAAAAGCCGTATGATTAACATTGCCGATTGCGCAACAATGGGCTACTGACCCAGGGGTGAAGATGACTCTTAAATGTTACTTTTTGGTACAAAATACTATTGTTTAAAATAGTACTCTTTAAAGTGATTTTGGAACATTTTTGGGTGGTAGAGATAAAGCAAAGAATTTATGTTACTTATATCAAACTCTTTATTTTCTATCTGTCCTGTGGTGGTTAAACCTTTATATTAAATTTACCAACTGAGCTCTGCATCTATCATTAAATCCTATAGTATTAAATTATGCCAATTTATTGTTAATAGGTTGCAGACTGCATTTGCCTGATGTCGCTGAACCACCTTGAAGCCATTCCTGTTGATACTCATGTTTTTCAAATCAGCCAACGATACCTTCCTCATTTGAAATCTTGCAAAACAGTAACTGACAAGGTCTACAATGAAATTGTGTCGCATTTCCAAAATCTGTATGGAAAATATGCAGGATGGGCTCACTCTGTAAGTTGATTAGTTTATGATAAAAGGCCAAAGTAAGAGATTTTATTTTTAATTGTTTAGGAATTAAATTTGCCATTTTTATAAAAAGTCGGATCTTAAAATTTGTGTTCAATTTTGTCTTTACAGTAGAAGCCCTCAAATCCGGCCACTTCGGGACCGGACCACCGGCCGGATTTCAAAATGGCCGGATTAACCAGTGGTTTATTAAACGGGTTAAACAGTGACCTGAACTATATATGTGTGTTCCAACAATAAACTATTAGGGTGTAATTGAGAATGAAGCGTCTCGTACTTGTCCAATCAATACTGTATATCAACTTGAAAACAGTCATTATTTGCTAGCTCAGACGTACGTATTCTGCCTTAGTTGACAATCCCTTGTAACGTTGTAGGCCTAATAGCGCCAAATTGACGATCGGACAACGACAAGCGGTCGCTAGCAATGAAACTGCGTTTAATGGATACTGGTGTTCTGTCAATGAAGGCACTTAGTATAAATGGGTACGTAATAGCGACATTATCCGTCTAGTTATCTTACTACTGTGTTACATCGGGAAGTATATAAATAGATCACGAACAAAATGTTTGAAGAAGACATTAGATAAAGAAGAGTCCGGAAATCGGCAAATTAACTTATATATTTTAGTGATATAACATGGAATCTCTTGTCTGTTTTAACAACATGTTGACATGTTTGGGTTTACATATTGACTCTTGTCTACTTTGGCCGTGGGAAATGCCTGTGGCTGAACGTTCCATTTACGGAAGACCGCGGCCGGATTATCCGGCGGCCGAACCATCCAAGGCCGGACTTGAGGTCTTCTACTGTATTATTATTGTTGAAAATAAGTAAACAGTAAAATTATAAAAGTCACGGTTTGAAAAAAAAATAAAGAGTGCGTCCATGGGTAATTTCCACAAAAAAGGTTTGAAGACTGTTTTATAAAGACGCTGAAATTAAAATACTTATAATCAGCAGTATGATAAGAATTGATTGAGGTTGAGAGAAGTTTGATTGAGAATTTCTCCAAGTATTCCTTTTCCCAAAAGTTCTCAAATTAAAATCGCCCTAGTAATGGCAAAAATGTGAAAAATCCTCGAAAATTCATAATGTCTATAGAAGCATCATATTCAGTTAGACTA
Organism: Neoaliturus tenellus; assembly: GCA_030545055.2. Taxonomy (NCBI): domain Eukaryota; kingdom Metazoa; phylum Arthropoda; class Insecta; order Hemiptera; family Cicadellidae; genus Neoaliturus; species Neoaliturus tenellus. Next base: position 229,045,276 of record CM061532.1, read on the forward strand.
TCATGTTAAACATCTTACTACAGATTAATTGAGGCCAGTATGTTACTATGTTTAGTCTGCATCCTCAGTTAAAATGTGGTCACCCCAAGCGGTACTGATTTCTTGCATTTACCGATTTCTCACTGTACTGATTTGTCATGCCTATTTAAACGACACATTCTGCAATGACACTAGTAGTACATCTAAAATAGCTGACTGTCTAAAATATGAGTTGGCTGTCACTTTTTAGCTGCAAGCATGCTGCGCGCGCATTCTATGGTCAGGCATAAAACAAAACTATTCGACCATCTATCAATTGGCGGCGTTGGTTGCTGAATAAAGCCAGGTGCAAAAGTTATCATTCGGTAAAGTTGTCAAAAATTGAAAAAAAACTTAAATCTGTTACTTAAATATATGAATTACATCTTGCGGACCACCTGTTGGGAACTACTGTCCAAGATGAAAGATATATGGGGATAATAGGCTACTTTTAAATAATTTGCTAAATCTAACTATCTCATTAAAACCCAACCTCAGTAAAAGAAGAGGTAAATTGACAGGAATACTCGTAATCTCTCTGAATTTCTCAAAACTATCACGGTTTTTATAAAGCTTTACTAAAATCCAGTCTAACAATTTGCTAGTTTCAAGGTTTGATTGATTATGTAACTTCATAAATACATAGCTAGTATTAAGGGAATTTTCTTAATGTATATCAAATAGGGTATTTTCATTCCTGTTTCTGTATTTGGACAATCTGGTGGGTTGCATCAGAAACCAAGTACGCATCATGCAAATAACTGCTGTCAGTCAGAGTTATAATAGTGAGACTCTTGATTTTACTTATGCTTCTCTTAAGCAGTACAGCTAAACAGACTGTTTTAAAAATGAAGTATAAAGTATACAAAAAAAAAAAAAAAAAAAAAAAAAAAAACCAGCTTTAATAATAAATCAATTTTTTTAATGCATCTAGCGGTAAAAAACAAATCCCATGGGCCAACGTCATCATGACTATCGAAATGAACTTTGCTCCATTCCCCTATCAGGGGTTATTTTCATAAAAACGGGATTTGAAATTTAATTTTTTCCCCTCTAATACGACTAAGTTTTAATGTAAGTCCCTTATAATTTCCAAGTGATCATATAAATCCAACTGATTTAAAAAATGAAATTTTTAACATTTGTTTTATGGGTTGCCATTTTTGTAACAGAATAACAATGAAAGGTAAACAAAAATAAAAGGATACTACGAGGGTCGTCCAGAAAGTAAAGAACGATTGCGATCTGCGCGCGGCGCCGATCCCCCGCCACCGCAACACGCGCGTTGCTGCAAACTCCCTTCCCCTCAGTGTGAGCCGAGTCTCGTTGCTGTGCGGTCGTGCTGTTTGTTTTCGGAGCGTTTTAAAATGGCGGCGCCAATAGAAAATCCCGCCAAATGTGAAGTGTGGAGTGTCATTCGGTTTCTGAATGCTCAAAATGTTAGGCCTATTGAAATTTATAGGCAAATAAAGAATGTCTATGGTGACAATGCAATGAACGAGTCATCCGTGAGGAAGTGGTGCATCATGTTCAACCAAGGAAGAACCAGCGTTCATGATGAAGATCGGAGTGGGAGGCCGTCACTTGTCTTGGAAGAACTGAAAGGCAGAGTCGAAGAAAAGATTCAAGAAAACCGACGGTTTACTTTGGGCACACTTCATGAACATTTTTCCACAGATTTCATTCGCTCTTGCATGGAATCGTAACAGAACATTTTGGTTACAAGAAAATGTGTGCTCGTTGGGTGCCAAAGACTTTGACTGATGCCCATAAGGCGAAACGCATGGGGGCAGCCCTTGAATTTTTGACCGCATACGATAAAGATGGTGACAGATTTCTCGACCTAATTGTTACCGGAGATGAAACTTGGGTTTCTTACAAGACGCCAGAAAGCAAGCGCCAGTCAATGGAGTGGCATCACAGCAACTCGCTCTCAAAACCAAAGAAGAAAAAACCCAATTTGAATACCCGGAAAGTCATGGCAACGGTTTTCTGGGACCGGAAGGGCTTAATCCACGTCGAATTCATGCCGAGAGGGGAAACAATAAACTCGGAAGCGTACTGCGAAACCCTGCAACGACTTCGTCGCGCCATCCAGAATAAACGATGTGGAATGCTGTCTGCAAAAGTGTTTTTGATTCATGACAATGCCTGGCCTCATGCATCAGCACGGACACAGCATGAACTTCAGCGCCTAAAGTGGGATATATTTGGTCACCCTCCTTATAGCCCGGACCTGGCTCCGAGTGATTTCACTTATTCCCAAAACTGAAGGAGTTTTTGGGTGGAAAGGTGTTCGCAACCGACGAGGAACTTCAGCATGCCGTGACAGCCTGGCTCAAATCGTTGGCGGCAGACGAGTACAAGATCGGCATAGATAAACTGGTCCCACGATACAACAAGTGTCTTGACAAATATGGCGACTATGTAGAAAAGTAGAGTAATACCCTATGTCTTTGTAAATAAAGTTTTATTATGATATCTCTTGTTTTTATTTAACCATGCAAAAACGTTCTTTACTTTCTTGACGACCCTCGTACCATTAACAGATGTTTCAATAACCATTCTTATTGAAACATCTGTTAAGTGTGAAGAGGTATAGTTGATTGTTGGTGTAAATTTAATAGCTTGATTAGCATGACTTATAACAAAATTAAATTGAAACCAATAAGCAACCAATAAGCAAAGTTTGGACACAAAGTTAACATTTTATTTTTAACTCCCAAAAAATTTACAAGCAAAAACTTTTAGAGGGGGATGGGGCCTTGGCCCGATTGCCCTCCCCTCCCCCAACCATCCCGATCAGCTGATGGCATTCACAATACAGTACTCAATGTCACTGTCTTCTCGTCCCTCATCCCACTGTCCGTGTCGGCTGCAGCGCGCGCAAGCAAGCTCTGGATTTAAGTACCTCCAAAACTTCCTCACAATTTAATTATGTGTTTTTTATCTCAATTAATACAAATTAAAGGTAAATACACTTAAACAATGTCAAACTTTCATAAAATATAGATGATTTTTTTAACAATAATATAACGTATAATTTTTTAAGCACCAAAAAACTTGTGGGGGGGAGGGGGCGTCTGTGTCCATACGAGAGTATTTTAAAACTGTTAATGAGCCTAATGACAGAGTTTTTAAGGTGTCTAAATCGCTGAGTTTGATATTAACTTAAATCTGTCCAATTACGGGTATACACAACCATAATATTATTTTACAGAAGGAAGGGTATTAAATGAAATACTAAAATCATATTGTGAGTTTATGTATACAACAACTCTATTGAAATCGAGTTGGTATTTTAGCAGTTTATCCTCATCATTCGATACTGTTACAATATCATAAGACATTTCTGGCAGGTTGGTTTCAGGACCTGGAGACAACTCTATAGGTAGGGTAGAGTCTGACCCTGTTGCGACCGGGTGTCTTCATATCGGTTAGCCATTTGGGCAGGGTATTTTCGTGCAGCCGCAAAGTTATGTTATCCGCATTACAATAGGATGCCAACATCATTGCAGCTGAAACATTATTAAAATTGAAATATTCAACTACCAAATTAATATTGATCTAGTGCTGTTTTATTTTATAATGTTCCTGTAAAATCATTGTATTTTGTAATGTGAGTTGTGAAAATTCTTTTGTGTTTGTTTATTAAAAGTAATTTAGAAGTATTATAGATTTATTTTGTGAAATAATGCATATATGTCGTTGAAGTTTGTTTAGACACCATAATTTAAATGAGCTAAGCTCTGCAGTGATATGTCACAAGACCACATTTATAAAAAAACTAAAATTTCCAAAATTTAATCATTTTGAAAATTTTAACTTACACAAACCTCAAAAATTTTTTATATAAACATGTCATATTGTATATCATCGTAAAGCTCTCGTTGAACTGAGCAATTTAACACTATTGCCGTATCTCTAGTAATTTTGTAATAATAACGTAAAAATGCATCAAAGAAGGACTTCCATACTATAAATTCTGAATAATTAACACACCAAATCATATGAAAAAATTACTTTTTACGATATTACAACAAAACCACATGAGATAATAGTGTAAATTACAAAGTTGCTCAGTTCAACAAGCGCCTTAAGATGATATACAATATGATATATGTTTACATTTAGAATTTTTGAGTTTTTTTTAAGATAAAATTTTCAAAATTATTAAATTTTGGAAATTTTAGTTTTTAATGAAATGTGATCTTGTGACATATCATTGCAAAGCTTAGCTCATTTTAAATAAGTATATTGAATCAGGAGTCATTTTTGACAAATAATACAAGAATTACAGGGTATTCCGTAAATGTTGAATTTTCTAACAAAAATGGCCGCCATTTTGAAACGAAAAAAGATAAATTCGTTCTGTTTTTACCAAAATGCTCCTTTCACTAATACGTTTAAATTTATGTAAAAAAATCTGCATGCTTACATAAGAAAATTTTGGGATTCGAACCCGTAACCACCAGTTTTGGAACACCCTGTGTACTGACATTGATGTAAATAGTTATATTCAAAGCTCATATACGATTTTGGGGTAAAAAATTTTATTTCTTAATTTAACTCTAACTGTTCTCCTGCCATAAATAGTGCACGGGTGATCTGAATCACCCTGTATATATATAGATAGATAAAATAAAACAGTGTTTTTAGTTGATTGGAATTCAATCTTTTGCAAAATTCTAAGTGTTCTACTTTTTACAGTTTGGAAGCTGTATATGTTATACATGAATAAAAAAAACTCACACCTAAGTACGACATCATTACTGATGTATATTAGCTACATCTTTTAATCAATTATAAGCTCAACAATTTACTACTGTTTTACACTGTATGGACAGACTTTGTTGAACTGACTTTGTAGTTTGGTCAGGCTCAGCACTTAACATGCGCCTATTCCCCTCTCCAAAACGCAAAAAAAAGGGTCTGTGTTCTACTTCTCATTTTGTTGTAATTTGTTTCGGTGGCTGTAGGTTTCACCTTGCAGAACCAATACGACAGTCACACAAAGAAACAACTGTGTGATTGGCTGACCGACAATATATCTGGATGTGAAGCAGCAACAGTTACCATTCTTTTCTTGGTAGAAACCCATCATAGTTCCCTTGCTTACCATCAGAGTTCAGGAAAGGCAAGTCTACTACGTAATGCAGGTAGAGTGTTTCAGAAAAGGAGCCTTTTGTCGGCTGCAGGTTATCTCACTCAATTAGTGACATGAGGTATCTTTTTCTAGTCTCCTTTGGTGAAATTATTTCTTTATTCTTTTGGTTATTATTCCTTTGGTGAACTTGGTGAATTATTTTCAACATTTCATCTCAATGAAACTATTTCACAATCAATTATGTTTTGTAAAGGAAAACTAAAAGAATATGAATATGCAAACAACCGAAAATCAATGTTTTTGACCCAGATGACTTAAATCAATTCTACTGAAAAATTACTTTGCTGACATGAGGTCCCTTTTGGCTTTTTGCCTTATATATTAACAATTAAAACCACTCATCCACTTTACTCAAGATTTTTTTTAAATCTCTGAAACAATCAAAGTAGTGATTCACCATCAAAACGCCATACTACATTGCCTTACCCTTAGTTTTCAGAGAATTTCGAGTTTTGCCAGATTATCCTAAGGATTTTGTACCCTTACTGCTTCCAGAATTAGATTTTGTGATTTGCTCACTAGCTCCCAGGATTGATTAGCTTGATTATAACTGCCTCTTAGTACAATATATACATGAAAGAAATCCAACAGAACCTCCCTTATCCACCCCTTGATAACCGACCTAGTGTCTGACCATCTATCTGTGATCCCCACGCTCCTGAGCCTGTCGAAACTTCAAAGACATTCTATGCACTATGAATTGTTTTACACAATATGTATAAATATTCTCATTTTTTAGTTATTTTACATATTTTGACGATTCAACTAATGTGTTTTAGGTACAATAAAGTTGTATTACAATCCTGTATAGCTGTCTATCTAGGAAATGCAGTTTATTTGCACCTCTCGATATCTCACTTTTTAGCCGTTCCAGAAATGCCCCCGGCATGGTTGGTTCTACTGCAATCTCTAGAGTGTACAATAAAGCTACTTGGCCTCAAATGGATATCAAGAGCCAGAAAAGACAAGCGATTAATCTTTACATAAATTCATACTGCCTTAATTTTAAAATTTAATATATTTTGATATTTGACCTGAAGGTCAGTTTTGTAAGTAGCCTCTATTTCTTCTGAACTGTTTCCTACTTTGTCGTCCTGTTTTTAGTATAAAATCTTTAGCATGTCTATTGCTCTGTTTTCACTAGGTATATATAATCACCTAAAATGAAACATGCAATCACTGACATGACCTGAAAAAATTCATTAACTCCACTATTTTGAGTAACATTTTAATCCATAGTTTTTTTCAGGTTTTATTTTGTGCAGATCTTCGACAGTTCCAGTCCTCATCAAGTAAAGATAGTTGCTCAAAGTCGGCGAAGGCTACAAAACGAAAACGTAAATAATAGATGTAAGAATTTTAAAACGAATAAAGGATTTTTTTTTTGCTAGTGCTAATTATTTTCCTTGTATCACATGCTTTTGGAGTTAAATCACATAAAATGAAATCAACTCCTAAAGTTGCTCCTTGCCAAAATTTTTATTATTTTTGGGGCGAATGTGATAGTTTATGGCTACCGTTTTTAGGTAAACAATACAGAAGTTTTCAATTTATCAAGTTTATAGTTATCAAGTTTACATTTTAAATCTCAGGAATTTTATTTATATTCAAGGGCACTTCCTTAAGTTTATTTTTTGTGGCCAGCGAGCAACTGCCAATAATACTAGCTCCACAGCGTGATTCAAAGAGTACACCGGCAGACACATCAAAATCTTTTATCCCAACCTCCATTCATCCCTAATGGATTTTCCCCTCCAACTGTTTTTGTGAGAAGAAACCAATGATCTTTGAAGAAATTTTCAAGATTAACAAAATCATCAACCTGTTCCAACCACCTCATCTTGGGTATTTAACTGATTTTTCCAGAGATTTTAAAATTGTGTGAACAGGAGTAAGAGTACAGTTGTCGAGTGTCAGCATTTTTCAAACAAACATATGTAAAAATGGTACATCTTAAATAATAGTTTGTTTTCTTACCTTGAAATGCACAGAATGGTGTGATACATAGTTACAAATATAATATAAATCCTAACAAAACTATTTTTTTTGTTACAATACTAGGTCTAAGCTTTTCTAATAGATCATTTAAAATATTCATCTGAGTTGTAGATAGTTTTATTTTTAAGCACAATTTGATTTTTCTTTAAACAATTTTTCATACCCTCCATCGAGTCATTTCGACCTCCACTCAACAATGTTATCAACCTATTCCAATCTTGTTTCCAAAATGGGAAAGTTGTTACGACTTGTCTGAGTTGGAGCCACATTGGAAGGTTTGTGGAAAATTTCACAAATCTCCTGGGTTAGCAACGACAAGTCGGTGCGTGACATCGATGTAGGTGCGTGTACGTGTAAACGGCGGAGACACCCGGTCTTTACCTCAGTTCTGCAGTTATCGTCTAATCATATACAGCGTATTTTTGAGGGATTACTGAGTTGTTTTGTTTTACTGATCCAGTTGTTGTTCAACTCGGTAATCCTTAACACGTTGAGTGCGGTTTATGATTAATATTGCTTACGCCTGTGGCTGAAATATAATAATTAATTATTCACCAATTAAACTATATGAATGCATCCAAAATGCCATCATAAGATCGCCAGGCCTCCATTTTGGTCATTATTTGTGACGTCACTTCCGGTACATCAATTGATGTAGTCCGCCGGTGGCGGTCGCGTGAGTCACCGTAAAACATTTTTGAGTGGCTAAAATAAAATAACTGATTATACACTGAGTAAATGAGAGAAATGCATAAAAATATTATCTGAGGATCGCCAGGACTCCAATTTTGTCATTATTGATGACATCACTTCCGGTACATCTATTGATGTAGTCCGCCGGTGGCGCCGGTCGCGTAAGTCACCGCGAGGATAAAGTAGTCCGTTTACTGCCACAACTGTTTCTAACGATCCACAAACTTGATTTTTGACACAACAGTACTAATATGAATAGAAAAATAAATGAAACATAAAAACAACTATACACACCAGACAAAAGTATGAAGTTACCACGGTACCGTCCTGAACAGAAACCCTAGAACAGAAAACTATACGCGCCAAAAGGGACCTGTGTACTGGCACAATAGGCGGCTAAGGGATAAAACGATCCCGGACAATGGCTGAGCTCATACCGAACTACTAAAGTGGGAGTGGCGCGACTACATCAATCAGGGCCGCCGAGAGGGGGGGGGGGGCAGGGGGGCAGTTTGCCCCGGGCCACAAGAGACAGGGGGCCTCATCTTCAGGAGTTTTTTTTCTATACATGGTAGCAAAATTTAATTTCTGCATAGGCTATGTAGTAACACCATGCATTTTTGAAGATCTATAAAAATCAAACCGTAACAAAGTATAGCGTATGACCTTATATACAGGCCTATCAGCCTGTATTATGAGTCTCCATGGTTTTAAGCTCTGTGTAAATGAACAGACGCCGCGGCGCAGCGCCCGCCGCCTCGTGTGGTGCTGTGTCGGTATTTGACAGCTATACCATTGCAAAAATATTATATTTTGCAACAGATCCATCACGGCTTCGACTAATATTGTCGTGTCTGCGTTTGTTGGTTCAAGTATATAAGATTATAAGATGAAAGTGTCTTTTAATAATATCATAAATGAATTTGCCATTTTGAAGGAAACGTTTGCGAGTTGGTTAGTTTTTGTGAACGGTACTTAGTTTTGCTTAAGAACCAACACTGAATTATCTAATGCCTTATTAGTGAAGTCAAGGGTTAGTCTCGGGTAAATAGGACCTTGAGTAATTCTTTCAATTTTATAAATTAATTATAAAGCAAAATGAATTATTTATAAATTCAAAAAGCGTTTAGTAAACAAAAATGTAATTAACAATTTTAAAATTAAATGCATTTTTATAATTGTTCCTGTAAGCCTTAGCCATTTCAAAATACTTAAGTTATTCCTAAAATCACTTGGTAGCTCTCCAATAAGCACTCTCAAACCCAGCCAAAGTGCAAGTTTGATCAAATCATTTCATGTAGGCCTACTGTAAACCTAAGTACATTTGTCCTTTCTATATCTTAAAATACAGTAATACAAATAAAATATTTATAGAAAGAAAGCAAATTGTATTCTTGAAAGACATATTTTCTTGGGTGAGGTGATTATTATCTGAAGTTTCTTTTTGAGATTTTTGGGCGTCTCTCACCTTCATGAATTGTGGAGACGGTAGTCCTTGTCAAAATTTGGATAACACATAAACACACGAAAAACACACAAAAATTACATAGACTGCCCGTTTCCTGGATTTCGGGATTTCGGATTTCGGGAAACGGGCAGTCTATGTAATTTGTGTGTGTTTTTTCGTGTGTTTATGTGTTATCAAAATTTTGACGGTAGCAAAAATTTGACTACCGTCTCCACAATTCATGAAGGTGAGTGACGAACAAAAATCTCAACAGAAACTCCAGATAAAGCAAATCGTGTGCATAGATACAAAATAAATATCAAAATTTTGACAAGGACTACCGTCTCCACAATTCATGAAGGTGAGTGACGAACAAAAATCTCAACAGAAACTCCAGATAAAGCAAATCGTGTGCATAGATACAAAATAAATATCCAAAGAAATAAAAATAAAAATGTGTAGCCTAAATTGCATCTGGTTCAAACACAGAGGCTACGGGAAGGGGTGCACCGAGCGGGGTTGGGGGGGGGGGCCTCACACTGGAACTGACTGGGACGGTGGCGACGTCCTGTAATCCAGCTACTTGGAGGTCACGAATTGTGGATAGTTATGAGCGATGGCTTGTGGATGCGATATTCTCTGGTAGGGATTAACGTCCGGACTAGTGAATACTAGTTCATCCATAAGTACCATCCTCATAATGAGACCAATTCGTATATGGGAGGTTGAAATTGTGGTTCGGATCCCACGTTAAACTGTAGGTCCCTAGATACCATTGGCTGTTGGGCTATGAATTAACAGTCCTGTCTAAGGAGAATGTCGGCCTTAGTCAGTAACAAGACTACAAGATCGCGCCACAATCATCCTACACTCATCCCTCATTCATACTTGGCTTTAAACTACCTATTGAGTTAGGTCGCCATTTCAATAAAGGTGTTAACTCTGCCCCGGGCCACTAAAATTCTCTCGCCGGCCCTGACATCAATAGCTGTAGGCTGCTAGGAGGGCTCGCGCCGCACTACATCAATAACTGTAGTCCGCACTCAACGTGTTAAGAAGTTCCTCCAATCAGAAAGTTTATTACTTAATTCTTTTAGCAGCCCCACATGGGATAACTTATTTTTAGTAGCCAATGACATTATCTCTTACTTTTATTTTATTTAAAATTCCACATACTTTTATTTTTATTTTCCTCTTCACACTTGTTGCTAGAGACACTATGTAGCCTACATAGACTAAAGCAATAATTCAATGCTAGCATGAAAATTACTTCACAAATGAGGCAAAAACACCGACTGACCAGTATGAAAAGACGGAACATGTAAATGGATATCCAATAACCGACAAAACCTGCCGATTTGTCGCTGCAATTTAGCCTTTAAATTTATCGTTGATGTGTGCATCCGCCTTTACTAACCTATTCCAGTATTAGATTGAAATGGAGGATTTAGCTTCTAGTCCTATATAACCGGGTGAAATTTGGTCCAATCTTTGTGGGAAACCTGGAGAGAGAGGCTTTTTTATATTCTTCTAGATATGGCATCAAAATGGAATTTTTGAAATTCAAAAGGTTTTTCTGACTATAAAACCTTTATTTTATTTTATTTTATACCTTTATAAAACGTTTTATTTTAATAAAATTATGTTAAAAAAGGCAATTCCTTAAAATTTTAATTCAAGTTTTTTTTTTTTTTATAATTAGAGGAAGACCAGACCATAAATTTCCAATTGGGCGATCAAAAAGTTTTGAAAAATGTTTGACTACACCATATATCTGAATAAAAAATGGATCATACATATAAAAATAATTGTTACAGTTCATTTACTAACCTTTTCCAAACTAGGAAACTGCACATCTGTAACATTTTAAACTATATACTGTATGATGATACTATTGGTAGAAGTCTGATTCTGAATGATTATTTTGGATAAATTATTATCAATCAGTAATACACCTTTTCTTGGTATTGAAGTATTTAGATGTCACAACTTTACGTAGCTGATGTTTACGTATTTTTGTCACTTTACTAATGTTAACAGACTGATGCATTTTCAAATCAGCGCAAAACAAAACCTGAAACATACATATACATTGTTTTTAATAATAATAATCTCAACATATTACAGGCCCCCAAGTGCTTTTTGAGACCCAAAAAGTAGGAAAAGTAGGACTTTTTCGATAAAAAGTAGGACTTTTTTGCGAAAAAGTAGGACTTTTTTGCTAAATATAGTATGTTTTGTAAATATAGTATGTTTACGACAAAGTGACACAAGAATAGCCCTTTAAATAGTAAGAATATTTTTTTTTTTACAAAAAATATCCTATGGAAACTTTAATGAATATTTAGTTACAAAATTAGTAAATTTTGATGTAAAACACTGTAGTGTAAGCCACTAAAATATCTCTGTTTACAATCATTTCTATTGAAAAATATATCACCAACCCTAAAGGCCGAATGAAGTTTTAGCTGAGATGTTCGAATATTCTAGATATTAAGTTCAAAAGGAATAAAATGATCGAGGAATATGTAAAAATAACCTTACAGTGTTCATTATAAAACATTGAGGGGAAGCATCTAATGAAATGTTAAAAAATCCCAAGTTAAAAAGCTCAAACATGAGTTTTTGAGAAATTTGTTCTTTTCTATTATTGATCAATTGATGTGGTGTGCAAATACTTACTGGGAAAATAATTTTTTTAAATTGCCTAACAGGAACATGATTGATTTTTTTTTTTTTTTTTTTGCTAAAAAACTATTTTAAATAGATATTTTAAAAGCAGTTCAGGGTATTTCACTTAATGATAATCTTCCAGTGACAGCTGTGTAAAATTCGAGTCAACTGCTTCATTGAAGAAGGTAAGGTAGGTTTGGTTGGATTGGGTCAATCCTAAAGTTACATTAAATAAGCTATTTTCAAATAGGAATTATTCAATTAAAATACCCCCTTCGCAGATCTGGAAACTAAGCGAATTTCTAACAAAAAAGGTATTTTTTTATTTTCCTATTAAGACAATGGTAACTAGGATGTAGGTTTACTAAAATGTGGCTGTTGTAAGTAAATATACGATAAAAATACTTCCCCAGTACAGGTACGTACTAAATTTTCATAAATTGCATAAATTTTCCACAAACCCCAAGGGGGTGAGTATACAGGTTTACAGCCATATGGGTATTTTAAGTAAGAATAAGTTATTAAACTATACATAGAGAATGTACATACCAAATTTGGTCAAGTTATGTAAATAAATAAGCGAGATATAGAAATTTTGTTGATGTCCCATAAGAATAAAATGGAAACCTATTTTTTAGATTTTCTCCGTAACCCGTTAAGCCAAATTAAAAATACTAAATATTCATATCAGACAAAGAGAACCCTAAATAAGTAATTAACAATAAAATTCCATCAAATAACCCTATCTTTGAAAGAATATCACTATATCACTATTTTTTAGATAGTGTATCAGTGTTTCAAATACAGTCTCGTAAGAAAATAATAATTACTAAACTACAAATGAAGTAGAGAAGTACAAAGAAATTTCACCAGTAAGGTGAACCACCTGATAATTTGATAACATTATTTTTTATAAAATATTTATTTACTAATACAGTACCAGTAATAGGTTAGAATGTTTCAACAATGACCACAAAGATGTACTAAGTCATGAAACATATAGTCAAAAATAAAGAAATTTGGATCCTCAAAAGGGTGTGCTCTTGTTAAAATATGTTTAATGTATTAATTATATTAGCAGCTCTACAACTTGAAAGTAAAATATACATCATGTATATACATATACATATATGAATTTGATCGAACGTTGTTTTTGACTTCTAGGGACCTCAAAACAAAAAAGTAACATCGTTCCGGGCTTAGGTCTTAGCATGAGTAATGCAATAATAGCGTGTTCCCTATAAGAAAATTTGCTAAAAAGTAAATTGAACTCAATTAAAACTAAATTAGTTATAAATAAAAATATAGGCTAGTAATTTAATTTTTGATTTTTTTTGTATTTCTTTATTACCATATTAATTTTAAGAATAAATTAATTTGAATTTGAAGAATTTCTCTTTTTAAAACATAAAAGAATACTTCACATACCAGTATAGGGTTTTTCTGGATATTTTTACAAACAAATCAACTGAATCTCTCGATGGGGTATGGCCTTCAGTTCTTGTACTTTATTCATTTATTATTCTTCAAAATGTATTTACATTATTACAATAGCTTAAATGAATTTATAATGTTTATGATTTTATCAGTCTTAACACTTTTTAAACATATTCTACACTAAATAAAGTTCTTTGCAAAAAAAGTAGATTGAAAACTACCTTATTTAACCTAAAAACAAACATCTTGTTGATAGCATCTTGTTATGATCATAAAATAACAAACATATAAGGTTTGGATGAACTTTAAATATTTTCCTGACCCTGAATAAATGCTGCAACAACCGGGGTTACATCAGGAAGGAGCATAGATAGCCCCATAGTTTTCTTTATTGAGGAATCAAATTGCTATTTAACAAAGCACTGATACATACCAGTATTTTGTTTTGCATCACTACTGTTAAGCGATGCCAAAATTTTAAAATTGTTACTTTCACTCCCAAAAAATCTAAATGAGAAAAATCACATCGGTATTACATAATAATTTTAAAATATCATGGTCATGGGTCTAAAAACCTTCAGTTCTGCGGTAGTAGGCTTCCAACCTACAAGGAAAATTCACTAATGATAACAAAAGAAATTCAAAACCAGCAAAAGATTAATTTTATAATTGTGCCACCCATAATTTTTGGAAAAAACATTTTTTGGAAGGAAGTATAAATTTGTAAACATTGATAATAAGCGTAATAAATTATCGCGCGGTTGACTTACAGTCAGTAAAAAGTAGGAAAGTAGGACTTGGGTATAAAAAGTAGGACTTTTCCTACTTTCCTACTAAAAAGTAGGAAAAGTAAGAAAAGTAGGACAACTTGGAGGCCTGATATTAGGACATATTAGCCTTGTTTGTTGGTTTCAATTGACTTTAGTTAAAATACATTTGTAAACTGGCTATGAAGTTGACACCAACAACCAACTAAACCTTTTCACAGTTAACAACTGTTTCAAAACCAACGTTTTAAAATAGCACTCTTTTGTTTTTTATTGCCTTTTGTTGTTATTTTGTTATAAAAATGACAACACATGAGACCAATGTTAAAAATCACAATTAAAAAACTTTTTAGACCATAAACCAGTTTTCCTGGGGTTAATAAGAGTGGACAAAGTGTACGGTACTTGTTTCACAAAATGGAGCAATATAGTTGGAATATTGATAAAAAAATTAACTTTATACGTATACTTTTTAATATTTATGCTGTAATTTAACTAAAAAATAATTAAACATATTAGACTAACAACAAACGTGTTAGTTCCGTTCACTACAACAACTCTTGGTAAGCAATATTTATTGTTTACACTTTTTCATGTGAAGAAAGTAATGTCATGCAAGAAGTAATAACTTAACATTCTAAGCACTTTACAAACTTTAACATTTTGAGAGGGAGACCATTGTCTCATTCAGTTTCATGCCCGGATTATTCACTAGGGCGTCAGCCGGGGAGGGGGGGGGGGGGGGGTCAAACAGGCCTTTTTTTATTGATCGACTGTAAATAGCACACCTTATCGAATCGAAAGAGCGCCCCTACAATTAGCATAAATAGCACCTGTGATCAACTGTAAAGACCGCCCCGGACCAGCAGTAAACATACCTCTAATTGGCGGTAAACAGCGCCCCTTTGCCTTGACCTTATTCCTTTGCCATGTATTTAAATTTATTCCTATATTACAATTATATAATATTTGATTTTAGATTTAAAATTAATATGGTGGTTAAAATAGTACGTTTTAAATGATGCAAAAGCACGGATTAAAGTGATGAAAATGCTGATAATCACATTCGTCAAATAGTTCTGTGGTTTTATACAACAGCCTAAGTAATTAAAATTAAAATAAGCCCATAAGTCCGCTTTTTTTATTTTATTTTATTTATTTATTTATTTTTTTTTTGCGTAATAATTATGTGACCTTTGTCCTAGGGCATCAATAATTGTTAAGCCAGGCCTGTTCAGTTTGGGCAATCATTGGCAGTGTTATTGTGCCTTATTAAACTAAAACACAAAGACATTTCTATACACTAAAAAAAAAAAAAAAAAAAAAAAAACACTATGATTAAGTCACATAAGTGCAGAATAGCCAAGTGCCATGATGAAATTGCATTGACATTATGATTGCAGCATTAGCAAGTTATTTCAATTTGGCCAGCTGGTTTTTTCACCAGAAAGAGAACTTTGTCAACATACTTCATCAAAGTCATCCATTTCCTACTTACAACATGGGCCCAGCCAGCATGGTGACCAAACAATGTTCTAAAGAAGTCGCCTATTTGCTTGTAATTGGTTTTGTTGACTGTCTTCTTATCTCTTAGTGTTGGAATGTAAAGTTTACTTATTTGGAATACATGAGTGTCCACTGGGATGGCATTCAAGTGATCAAGTCCCATCAGACAGATGCAGTCTGCAACCTGCATA
The DNA here is from genome assembly GCA_030545055.2 of Neoaliturus tenellus. Taxonomy (NCBI): domain Eukaryota; kingdom Metazoa; phylum Arthropoda; class Insecta; order Hemiptera; family Cicadellidae; genus Neoaliturus; species Neoaliturus tenellus. The sequence goes on from CM061532.1 coordinate 229,061,173, forward strand.
AACATGTTGAATGTTATTTAAGTAAAACCGGCCACCATTCGCTTGACCTATCTTCTATTAAGCGTGTGTTTAGCTTTATAGATTTTACTTTGTAAACACCTAAGGTCCATTACCAATTTCATGGTTGAAGCTACACACAGAGGGATCCATGAATGTGACAAGTAACACATACAGTAAACACTATTTTACAACCTACAACACTTACACCTACACTATTTTACTAGCCTACAACAACCAGTAAGATTTTAATACTGTACATCCTATCTTACTTAACGATTGTACTTGATGTACGAAATCGAGAAATATAATTTGGACTATCACATGTCGTAGCTAAAAATGTTACAGTTAATTTCATTTGACTAATTCAATATTGTAATTTTAAGTAATCTTCCAAAACTACACACGATGATTAAAAAGCTCAACCAAATCTCAATGTTATTTTAATGGTAAATTTTTCATTTATTGATAGCACGTTTATTTTAAGCCTGATTCTCACTGATTTCAGGTGGAAACAATTTCAGGCCAACCCTTATCCACTGACACCAAAAACTTTTAATAATACAAACATAAATTCCCATATTTGAGTTCCCCCTTAACATTTCATTGGTACTAATACTGAAATAGATATGTCCCAAACATTTATCAGTGAATCTGGAGCAGTGGCGAAGCGTGCGGTCATCTCTGGATTCGGCGATGACCAGGACAAATTAATAAATTTAATGTATCAGCAAATAACAATGATAAACATACAATTTATTCCTTGTTTGCATGAACGATTAATGAAAATTTCGTCAACGTCATTGTGGTAACGTTCAAATCCACTTCAAACAATTAATCACTTCACAATCAAGCTAAGCAAGCGCCAACGACCACCGTAGCGCTCGCGCGGAAGCGCTAACATCCTGCGTATCTCGTCCACCCCCCCCGCGCCCATCAAAGAGAGTTCCCTCCCCTCCCTCCCCCCAAACCTGCAAACAATCACAACGCGTTTAGGCTCCCGCTCAACCACGCTAGATCGAGCGAGTCCGGCAATATTCGGCAGCTCTCGTGACTTCTCGGCAGCATCCGTGAAGTTTCGGCATTCCGGAATACGACAGTCGTTCAGCAGACGATGCGCAGTCTTATCGTTAACCTTACAATAGTATCACGTGAATAATAACATTAGACGATGATTTTAGTCGTATTACATGATTTGATATACTCGTTGTGAATAAATTATAGTCTATTTATAAATAATTTTCTGGGGTTTAACTTCATTGTAAATTTCCTCTCAGCCTCTATTAAACAAAAATTGGGTTTCTAAAAATAAGCATGCGATGACCGAGGAAAAATCTCACGCCTCGCCACTGATCTGGAGATAATGGAGTCAGCAGGGAAGGATGTTAAGAACTTGTATTGTTTAAGAGGGCATTGGAGTCAATCCAGATTCCGTCTTTCCCCCATAAGAGCAATGTTGAACGAGAAACCAAATAACTCTTTTATTTGTAATCAGAAAATAACGGTTTATAGCTCTAAATTAAGAGCTCATCAAGGCGGATTTGGTTTGCGAGAGGAATTTTTTATACAACAAAGCAAGATTTTAATATTCTAAAAATTCTTCAGAGTCCAAAATTATTCAAATTTTACCAATAAAACCACGGTGGTGAATTTTTTTCAGAATGAATCTTTCAAATATCTAACTTATCATTTACGTAAAAATAAAAATTATCACTTGCCTAATGATCAAAGGAATGTCTTCTATCACGACGGCCCGGTTGTCATTTTCCATGAAGTTGATCATGACATTCAGCTGAATAACCACCGGGTCGTGGTGGTCGACATTAAAACAGGGTATGGGGGATGACTTTTGTATTTTGAACCCTCCCACCTACCCTGTAAATCTCAGTAATTATTCCGTGCTGAATGCACAGAACAACTTGACGGACAATGTCAACCGTCCTTCGCATTTCCTCCTCATTGAAGGGGTCAATTACTTTGATCATGCCCGGTAGGATGGGTGGTCCATGGGATTTCTGACGGCAGCCTTTGTGAATTTGCTGTCTCCTCCGGCGGCCAAAACACTTTGGACCAAATGTTCAAAGACATTTTGAAAAATCCCAAAAATCTTTTACCGGGGCGAAGAGTTTCGTTCGAACTAAAAATGTTACAATTAATTTCACTTGACTAATTCAATATTGTGATTTTAAGTAATCATCCAAAACTACACACGATGATTAAAAAGCTCAACCAAATCCCAATGTTATTTCAATGGTAATTTTTCATTATTGATAGCACGTTTATTTTAAGCCTGATTCTCACCGATTTCAGGTGGAAACCAACTTCAGGCCAACATTTATCCACTGACACCAAAAAACTTGAAAATCAGTTGAAAATTGTAGGCTGAGTTCCAATTACACAAAATCCCTTAGCGTATTAAATAAGTATAGATTTCAATATTTCTGTACGGCCAGCTGTTAGTTGTAATAGTTTTATTATATAAAGTACTTATGACCTACCCAAGATTATCGGTACAGTACTATTTTAACGTTTGGTCATTCAGCTCATTAATAAGGGTAAATGTACCAGAAGTGTTCCTGACTTTAGGACAGGTTTCATGAAGGGCTGTAAAAGGACAGCCATTGTACGAGGCATGTTTTAAAAGTAGCCTAAGTACCGATTTTAAATCCTGCCACTGCAGCGCTGTGGTCGGTGTTTTGCGCATGCGTACTGTGTACCTCCATCTGTCGGCAACTCATGGATGCCATTACGGCATTTTTGCCGCTGTATTCGGACTATTTAAAATGTTTAGAGTTTCGCTTATGGAGATTCCCGCCGATTGAGAAATACGGTCTGTTACCTGTTTCCTGTAGGCTAAAGACCTGAAATCGATCAATATTCATCACTAAGATCGGTGGAGTGTACGGAGAAAACATTATGAGTGATAGAGTGGTAAGAAAGTGGGTTAGGCCATTTAAAGATGGCAACCTTACAGAGGACTGTGAGATTAGAATGCCTAAAAAATCATTATCAGCAGAACAACTAGTAATTAACTAGGAGTACGCTTGTTCCGCGCGTATGAGGATGAACGGCTACAAAAAAACCGGCAATCCTAGTTCCAAGCTATTTAAAAAATACCCCTGTCGCAGCAGACCTGCGTACTCAGCGAATTTCCAATGGAATTTTGGTATATTTTCTATTTCCCATAAAATTCCCATGGGGATGAGAGTATGTAGGTTTGCCGCCATATGGGTTTTGTTGGTAAATATAAGTTAAACCCTACCTAGTGATTGTACATACCAAATTTTATAAGACTATGGTGTTCTTTTTATTTTCCCATAAACCCTATAAGGGTGAGTACGTAGGTTTGCCGCCATATGGGTTTTCTAAGCAAATATAAGTTAAACGCTTCATAATGAATGTACACACCAAATTTTATCAAGATATGTCAATAAATAAGCAGCTAGAAGGTTTTGATAATTTCCCATATAGTCCAGTAAAATTATACATTTTGGTATACAAAAGGTCGGGTAGTTTCTGATTTTTTTTTATATGTTGTTGGTGTTGGGCCCATTACATAAAATCCCAAGTTTTCGACCTCGAGGTGCGACCGCGCGCCACAGGGCGCGCCACTTGTTACTAAAATATCGAAATTTTTACAAATTCTAAGTTTTTTTGGTCTAAATCGCTAGCGAATAATTTTACAGGAAAATTACATTATTATACTAAAGGGGGATAAATTTGTGACATTTTGAGCCCAAACAAAACATATGTAGCGTAATTTAATGACCGAAATAAAGACTTTCAAACAAAATAACTAAATAGCTCAGTCAAAATAGGTTCGTGTCGGAAGTGATTCCGGGATGGCTGAATTTTCACAGTTGATAGACTATGATAAGGTGTGCATTTTCCCAAACGTGACGAAAAATCCCCCTTGAGCTTTCCGCCCTACGCCCTTTTAAAGTTAAAGTTGCAGTATGTTAGAAAATCAACTACAGTTTCGTAAGGAGAAAAGCAATCGAAGTGGCATTGCTTTTATTTTGTTCCCCATAAAATTTACTACAAAAATTTGTCATTACCACTTATTACAAAAGCCTTAAAGTTTTTTTACAAAATCAACACAAATAAGAAGATCTTGGGTGAGGTCGGTGGCGTAGTGGTTAGCGCGCCGGACTTCGGGACCATGGCAGCGATGTCGTGGGTTCGAATCCGCGTTCTGCCAGTGACTTTTATCAGTACCTTTCACCTTGTACTGTAGCGGCTCACCCCCTTACTTTGTCTAATACGTTCCACGCACAGATCAATAGTCTAGTACCTTTCACCTTGTACTGTAGCGGCTCACCCCCTTACTTTGTCTAATACGTTCCCACGCACAGATCAATAGTCTATGTGGACGGGGCAAAGTAAAGCAAAAAGAGGTTCTGCCAACCTCTTTAAAAAAAAATGATTTTTTTCTTTACATTATATAAAAAACCTTCCCTTACAGTTCGTTTGTTTGAAGTTTATATGTAAAACCGTAAATCTGAAGTTTGTAGAGAATTATTTTAGCTTTTCGATGATTTATAATATCACTATGTTCGGTTTGAGGATACGAGCAATATAGCATTTTATTTTATGGCGACAGTGAAAAAAGTCTCCGCTCTTGGCCCAATTTCAGTACAAACATTATTGAATTTTAAAGTCTTCCACTATTATTTTTTATAAGGGATGACTTAGAGGAATGGAACTTCAAACATTAATATTTGGCCATTAGTACTTCATTTTGTGGTACAATGTGACTTTTTAGACCCCAATGGGGGACGGCCACTAGGAGTTAGGCCTACAAGAAAATCTTAAAGGTAAGCATAGGGCAATTTGTACGTCATATTAAAGGTCTCACTTAACAGAACACAATGCTGCAAACCTGACCTCAATCGGTCCGTTCATCATTTGCGCACTTTTTAATCCTTCTGTAAAATATTTCAAAGGGTCGCCTAATCCCCTTGCATCAATTTGCGCACTCTCCCGTCCAGGTAGCCTCAGCCTGGCGACAACAATTCGCAAACAGTTGTCCCCCACCATACTACTTAACGGCAACACATGTGTATCGCACATTCAGGAATAATTTAAGTTTGTAATGTATAAACCTTTTTTGTAAAACATCGAGTGTTTACTTATTTTACTTTCAATGGTTGGTGAGGATTGTATTACTGTAATTGCTCAGGCTGAAATGTTTTGTACGAATTGTTTCTATGGCAAGTTTGCCTCTATCCTAACTGTAGATAGCAGCCTCTCCTACACTAACTCCTCAGAATAAAACCACTCATAAAATTCACTGTTGCAATAGAAAAAAACTACAAATGGTAAACATGAAATCCAAGTGTTAATGTACGGGGTCAAGGCCGTGATATTGTGTCGATTATTTGCCATTATTTCTGCTCTGTTGAATATTGTCTTGCTAATTTTTAAACTTATATGTCTTGTGCCAAACACGTTTAATCATTCAAAGACCATTTGAACACGGACATGAGTTTTCAATAACTTTGTAAATAAAAATAATTCCGCTTGCACCACCCTGCGATGCGCAAACGATGCATATAACTGAGAGCCCCCTGGAGCTGGATGCGCAAAACAAGCATCCCTTCTACCTGGCTCTCCGCATGATGCGCAAATGATGCACGCCCCCTCAATCGGACAACCCAGCCGAAATGGCAGGCATTGTAACTTTTCCTTAAAATCTTTTCTAGCAATTTCAAAATGTAAATAATTCCATTGCCTGCTACTTCTAAGCTCGGTTGTCCTGGCCTATCTAAAATGCGAAAACTTAAGTATGCTATTATTGTTATGTGGACTTCTGTCGAAGTTTACGTTATAAATATGAAATTAAGTAAATTTTTTTAGACGTTAGTTTTATCTCAAGTAGGGTATTCATTGGTTTAAAAAAAAATAGTTTGACCATTTTTTTAACCTCTGTAGCCTATTAAAATAAAATTCTTACAAATTAACTTTATATTCTTCCTCTCTTAGTTTCATTCATACGATCGCGTATTATTATCTATAGAAAATAACCATAACAAACACCATAAATATATACAGTGTTTCCTTGAAACGGCTATATAGTGGAAATATTGAAAAAAGACACACCATTTAAATCTATCTTGGGAAATTGATTTATTTTGAAGATCTGTATTTCGGTCATTAATTACGCTACATATGTGTTGTTGGGCTCAAAATGTCACAAATTTATCCTCCCTTAATATAATAATGTAATATTTCCTGTAAAATTATGCGCAAGCGATTAAGACCAAAAAACCTTAGGATTTGTGAAAATTTCGATATTTAGTAACAAGTGGCGCGCCCCGTGGCGCGCGGTCGCACCTCGAGGTCGAAAACTTGATTTTATGTAATGGGCCCAACACTAACAACATATCAAAAATCAGAACTACCCGACCTTTTGCACGGCAACCCCGTATTTTCTGACAAATTTACTGGACTAAAAGAATAACATGGAAAACATACTTTTTCGATTTTCTCCATAACCATTTAAGCTAGGTAAAAATTTCAAAATACTAAATTGTTTGTTTTTTTTAAGCTCTTTTAAATGGTTTAAGTTAAAATTGTTGAATTTTCAAAATAAAAGTTAAAAAAGCCAAAAACCCATTTTTAACCCTTTTGAAACCCCATAAAACCTCTTTCCCATTGGTTCCGATCATTCTGGTTCGCGAACTCAACCTAGTAGACGCTGGATTACACACCTGTACCAAATTTCATCAAATCGGAGGTGCCGTTCAAAAGTTATCGTGTTCAAGGACACATAAATATATATATATACATATATATCAATTTGAACGAACGGTGTTTTTGGCTTCTAGGGACCTCAAAACAAAAAAGAATCATGGTCCCGGGCTTAGGTCTTACCGTGACTACTACCGTAATAGCGTATTCCCTATATCCCCTATAGGGAAATTTGCTAAAAATATTTATATACAGTAACACGTATAACAAGATTAAGTAGACCTACATGGAATGTATTAACTACATAAAAAGGTTAAAGTTTATTGTCATTCAAGATCCTTTATTACCAGTACTTTCATTACTCTCTTATTTTATATATTTATCTTACTATCTTATTAATATCTCCGAAAACATTTGTTAAAATAAAAAATGAGTGAAATGTTTTTAAACATCAATTTCAGACATTTCTATTCTTGAGAATTTTTTATTTAATCAATGGTTTCGGAGATAAGGCAGATAAAGTTTTGCCCCATGTTATTCTTATGGAACTAAAAATTAACTTTAATTACCTCTAGCTCTCTAACTGTTAGGTTTAGAGAAAAATGACAAAGAATAAAAAAGTCTTAAAATTACATTAAAATTAAAAAAAAAAAAAAAAAAAAAAAAAAAAAAAAAAAAACACATAAATGTAGGGTGTCCCACAAGAAATTTTAAAGTTGGCCGCCATATTGGAAAATGGCGAGAAATTTTGAAAAGTGAAATACATACCTGAAAGCAAAATTAAAAAGTAAAGGGGGTCCCCCATTAAAAGTATACTGTCAGATATAGAATAAAAAAGTTAGCTATTGGATCACTTTAGGAAACTCACCCTGTATATACAGGGTGTCCAGTTTCCACCTTTACAAACTTTTCCAGGTAATCAAACAGGAAAAAACAAACTGAAAATCATATAAGCATATGTCCTAAAATGCTTTGTTAAGCCGCTAGCCACCATTTTGTTTTTTACACTTAAGAATTTTTATTTCCATAATGGGTTGTATTGAGTTTATATCTGGCATGCACCTTAATAACACCAATGCTTATTTTCAAAAAGAATGTTTTTTTCCGATGTGTATTTTCAAAATGGCGGTCATTTAAATTTTTAAACTCTAATATCTCAAAAACAGTAAATTTTAGAAAAATGTTACAAGACACAACAAAATTGACAAATTAAATTATCTAAACAGTCATACCAAGTTTAGTTTGTAAGGATCCAACAGCAAATAACGGAGTTATTGTGGGTTTTCTGCAGAAAAACACTGATTTTGTCAATTAAGGTTATTTTAAGAGAAAAAACTCAATAACTCTGGTATTTGTTGTTGGATCGTTACAAACTTGGTACCACTCTTTAGATAATTTAATTAGTCAACTTTTTTGTCTCTTGTAAATTTGCTATAAAATTTACCGTTTTTTATTTTTATATATTTGAGTTAAAAAATTTAAAATGGCCGCCACTTTGAAAATATACATCGGGAACAATCATATTTTTCCTCAAAATGATCATTATTGTGATCAAGGTACATGCCAAATATAAACTCAATACAACAACCCATTACGGAAATAAAAATTCTTAAGTGTAAAAAACAAAATGGTGCCTAGCGGCTTAACGAAGCATTTTAGGACATATGTTTATATGATTTTTCTGTATGTTTTTGCATGCTTTATAACCTAGAAAAGTTTGTAAAGGTGGAAGGTGGACACCCTGTCTTGTGTAATAAAATGGCCTAACATATTAATGTAACCCATATGTAAATTGGTCCAGTATAACAGTCTTCGTTGCTGTCATTACTTTTACAAAAGTTTTTAAGGTTATACAGGGTGTCCAGCTTCCACTTTTTTATTAACTTTATTGGGTTATTCCAAAATAAAAATAAAATTTCTGTTCTTAAACTTGAATAAGCCATATTAAATTAAAATTAAAACTCTTTTGGCTTATTTTCAGCTTATTTAATTTGTTTTAAATCTTACAGTTTCGGTGGCATCTTTCGCCACCTTCATCAGAGCCAAAGTTAAAAGTTTTTAAAGTTCTTTTGAATGGCCTCTTTTAAAATTTATAAATTTAAATATTTAGGGTTAAAAATACCAAAAACCCCTATTTTGACCTTTTTTAAACCCCATAAAACCCTGTTGCAATTGTCCGATCAACCTGGTTTTCGAACTTAACCTGAAGAACGCTGTCTTACACCTTCATACTAAATTTTTATTGAAATAAAAGGTCTCTTCCAAAATTTATTTTGATATATATGAACTTGAACAAACGGTGTTTTTAGCTGCTATGGACCTCAAAACAAAAAAGTAATATGGTCCCGGCCTTAGGTCGTACCATGAGTATTATCGTAATAAGAGTATTCTCTACAGGGAAATTCGCTTATGTTCCCTGTAGAGAAATTGGCTAAAAATAAAACAAAGTGTTAGAATAATAATGTAATACCTCCATCGCAGCGGACCTGCGTACTCAGCGAATTTCCAATGGAATTTCAGATTATTTACTTTCCCCATAAAAACACCACGAGATCGACTATGTAGGTTTGCTGCCATGGAGTGTTGTTAGAAAACCTAAGTTAATCAATAATTGGTGAATGTAAACACAAAATTGTATCAAGCTCAGGCAATTTTTTATTTTCTCCATAAACCCCATGGGGGTGAGTATGTAGGTTTGCTGCCATATGGGATTTGCAAGCAAGTATAAGTTAAACCCTATCTAGATAATGTACATATCAAATTTGATTATGATCAAGTTATGTAAAAATAAATAAGCAAGATACAGGATTTTCTTGATTTCCCATAAGAATAACATGGAAAACACATTTTTTTATTTTCCCTGTAGTTACCCTAAGATAAAGATTCAAAACACCAAATTGTTTGTTTTTTAAGCTCTTTCAAATGAATTCAATTAAAATAAATTTATGAATTTTGAATATTGAGGTTCAAAAATGCCAATAACAGATTTTTGACCCCTTTGAAACCAAATAACACCCCGTTCCCATAACCCAGCAATGCTGGTTCGCGAACTCATAAAAATAGATCTGGTCTTAGACCTTCCTACCAAATTTCATAAAAATCGGAGGTCTCCTTCAAAAGTTATCAGAACCACGGACACACATATACCTATATATATGTATACATGAAAATGAACGAATGGTGTTTTTGGGCTCTGGGGACCTCAAAATGAAACAGTGTAAATTGGTCCCGGGCTTAGGTCTTACCATGGCTACTACCATAATAGTGTATTCCGTATAGGGAAATTCGCTAAAAACTAATATTATAACAATGAAAAACACAATAGAAGTATAGTACATTATTAATAGATAATTAATGTGTATAATTTATACATTTTACCCCCTACTTAGTAATACTGATTTATGGGAGAGATAAAAAATCAAGACCGATTGTGCCACAGCAAATTTTTCTGACTTTTGGCACTTTTCCCTATATTTTCCTGACTTTCGCCATTTTTTTTTCTTCAAAAAATGTCATCGTTGAAACGCCCTGTGTCGTAACGGTATGGTATATCAAAAATTATGAGAGTAGCAGGAGAATCCCAAGTGAGAAGGTCCCTTAGTCCCTGCATTACTGTGGAAGGAGCCGGGTCCAGAACACCGACATCGTTAGTCCCAGCTAGTAGCACCACATAGTCATCACTAGATAAGTTTCCCACGAAGTCACGCCCCTAGTTGACCACGTGCTTTAACTTAGCTCCCATTTTAGTCAGGACACTGATGTTATATTCTTCCAATAACCCGTGAAAATGACTGTAAAGATTCTTTCCATGGCTATCTGCCAGGATGGCCAAATTCCTCTTCCTACTTGTTTGGCGGGGAAGGGTAATACGAGACTTATCCGGATGAGACGGAATATGCGACTCCGGGTAGTGAACTTCGGCTGAGAATTCCATATGCGTGGCAGGGATACACACAGAGTCCTCTTCGCACAGAGGGGAAAACCTATTGGATGTAGTGATGGGGTATTGAAGGGTTACTTGGGGCTTCCTAGCTGGGGAATTCGGAAACATGAAGTTTTTATTCAAAGTTTGGGAATCACCAGTGGCAGTATTCTTCCTTAAATATTCGCAGTCGGATCTTAGTATCTCAGTAATTGCCTTTTCCGTTTTTAGTTCCTCCAAAAGTGATTTTTTAGTTTCCTCTAACTTTTTAAACTGCTCTTTTAAAAGAGATATTTCATTTTCGGCTACTTCTTCAAAGACAATCGAAGTTTCCAAATTGGCCTTTGATCTTAATTTCTCAGCCTCCAATGATTTAGTCAGGGCCGTGTTTTCCTTTATAAGATCGTTTATGTTATTTTTGTAGCCGTCATTTACTTTCATAGCGGTGTCAAATCGGTTTAAGAGTCTAGTTAATTCTGGAATTAATTGAATTTTTTACTATATGGAACATAGAGTATAAAATTCTTTTAGATCGACTTTAAATTTCTCTTAGGCGAATTTTTGACCCCCAAAAGGCTTTTTTATTACTAATTTGATTTTAATGAAATTCTCAGGTTAGATTTTAAGTATTTTAAACTAGGTAATAAACTATAATCGAGCAATTATTTTCAAGTATTAAAAAAGCTTATTTTCCGTAATTTTTGACAGAACTTTAGTTGTTTAGGCTACATGGTTTGACTAATGTAGTTGCTATGATCAGGTTATTTTCCCCCATCGCAGCTGAGTTGTCGCTGTATGCTGAAAATAACATAACATAACCTTTTCTTGTTTATATTCGCTCGCAGTTATGTTACGTTTTTAAATAAAATTTAATTGATATTTTGACAGACCTGTTTGTTAAATCAAATAGATCAACACTGATGTTTACTTGTTGAAGTTATAAATTATAGTCTACCAAAAGATAGGCATGTTGATGTGGAATGAATTGGTGTCGTACGGAATTATGCGATTAACTAATTTATGGGATACAACTAATATCTATTTGGGAGAAAGATTTAAATTGAACAACTAATTAGAATGTGCTGTGCCATTGTAGCCTATGTCTCAGGTAACAAAATATGCATTAAGTGTTAAGTAAGCGTAATTCTACAATACTTAAATTACTTGATTTTTATTAATTTTGATTAATAAATCATGGATTTTAAATTGTATTGTTTTTTTTCGCTCTACAATCTATTTACCTTTGATATTGTAAGCATTATTATTAAGTTACTTGTTTGTTTTGAGGTCTTAGCTAAAATCATTCTTTGTGTGTATTTATTTGTAGGCTAGGCCTAGGATGTACGCCGGTTGACTTCGGACGGTTAGATGACGTTCCACTCTTCACATTCGAGGAGATGGAAACCTCCATTCTCTCCCTAAAGAGCAACAAGGCTCCTGACCCGGACGGGATTCCCAGCGAGGCTTTAAAGAAAGTATTTTCAATTAATGCTGACTTGTTGTTGAGAATGTACAACGCCTGTTTGGTAGAAGGGGTGTTTCCAGCTCCCTATGGAAAACCGCAAGACTTGTACTGATCAGCAAGGGCAAAGGTGATCCCGAGCTTTCGTCGTCCCACAGGCCTTTCTACACGTTGGACACAGCTGGCAAGCTGTTCGAGAAGCTGATCCGTTCCCGCCTGACCTCTGCCGTGGAAGCTGCGGCGCTGTGGAGCTGGGGGACTCATGCTCCCGTCAGTATGGCTTCAGAAAGGGACAGTCAACGATTGACGCTATCACCGAAGTCCATGGAGAGCTGTGAAGAGAGTCGAGAGCCACAACCATTTCTCTCGCTGAGTAGTGCCTTTTGTTACGCTTATGTCAAGAATGCCTTTAACTCGGCGAGGTGGGTCGATATGTTGGATGCGCTTCGCAACACCTTTCGCGTTCCTGCATATCTGTTGCGACTCATTGAGGATTATCTCCGCTCTCAAAGCCTTATTTACGACACAAGGGACGGAACGTGGACGATGGAAGTCACTTCTGGTGCCGCGCAAGATTCAATACTCGGCCAGGATTTCTATGAAACAGCCTATGACAGCCTCCTGAGGTCGGAGATGCCTGAGGAAACCTCTTTGGTTGGGTACGCCAATGATGTCGCAGCTCTCATTGTCGCACGCAACGTTGAGCTGGCCCAACTAAAGTTGAACCGAGTCATGCGTGTGGTCAACACATGGATGTCCGATCACGGTCTCTCGCTTGCTCTCCGTAAGACGGAGATTGTGATATTTACGAAGAAGAGGATAGACACCGTCATTCTGTTCCGAGTGGGAAGGGAGGTGGTCCAATCAATTCATGCTGCTAAGTACTTCGGGATTATGGTGGACACCAAGTTAAGCTGGAGGGATCAGATATTCCGTACGGCGGACAAGGCCGCTAAGGTAGTCACTTACCTTAGTAGGCTGATGGCCAGTGTCGGGGTTCCACCATCCAGCAGAAGACGTCTGTTGATGTCCGCGGTTCAGTTCGTGCTTCTTTATGGAGCAGAGGTGTGGGCAGACGCTCTCGATAAAGATTAGTACAGGTTGCGACTCGCCCGGGTTCAACGTTGAGCGGCGCTCGGGGTGTGTTCCGCCTACCGGACAGTGTCCGAGCCTGCCGTCCTGGTGGTCGCCGGAGTTATCCCTGTCAAGCTCTTGGCAGGAGAGAGGAAGGCAATTTATCAGAGACAAGTCGAGATTGGCAAGGACACGGTAAGAACAGCAGAGCGCTCCCGAACCTTCCAGCAGTGGCAACACAGCTGGGAGCACGACACCCGAGGACGATGGACTGCGCGACTTATCAAGCACGTCCAACCACGGTGGAACGGCGGCCAATTCTTTATTTATTGCTCGGGCGTTCCCGACGATGAGGAACACACATTTTTCCGCTGCCCATGCTTGGAGGATGAGGGCAACTGGGATTGTTTATCACAGTTCGTGCGGGGCATCCTCCTGGAAAAGAAACATGATCTGGACCGCGAAGTGGCCCAGATCCCTTGATCGAGTGGCTGGATAAGGAATGAACCCCACGGGCATAAGCCAAATTTAGGCCTAGCCCTACGTAATGTGATGAACAACTCCAGGTTAGAATCCTAAAGAGTAGAGGCGAGGTTTTTTTAGTGGGTAAACCCGTTTTAGGGGAGTCCCACACTACAGGCTTGCCACCTGTGTGCGTAATGCATTTTTCTTACCTCTCCCTCAAAAGAAAAAAAAAAAAAAAACTCCTAATAACTCAAAAAGTGAGTAAAAAATTCTTGTACGGGACGGACATCGGAGCGTATTCCTAGTTCTAGAATAGCGTCTTCAGAATAATTATCTGCAATCATTTTTAAAATGCCAAAAATATTGACAGAAAAATCAATGACTTCACCATTGAGTAAATCTTCAGTCAACGCAGTAAAGTCGTCTTTAACAGTTTTCTTCAAATTTCCTCTTGCACTACGAGTCATCATTGTATATCGGGAAATACTGAAGGCCTGCAGGAGTAGCTGCCGTACAGTGATGTCTTGCGTTGGTCTATCGCTAATTGCAGGCGCAAGGCAGTCTCCTCCCCTCACTCCTAGGTAGCGCGGAATGGCACTCGACGCGTGGCGGTTGCAGCATGTGCACGCTCTATCATATCTTAGCAAAATTATCTTTCAAATTGGCTTTGTAAATTAATTACAAGAATTAACGTTAAAACAAAAAGTCAGTGTTCAGTAACAAAACTTTTAGTTACTTTGTTATAATATTTATTTGAGTGCGTGTAAACTTGCTTTAATTTTAAATGAACTGAGAGCAAAAAATATAAGCCGTAGGCTGGACTTGAACACCGATTCCCGAATGTAGCAGATCAGCGGTAGCGGAGCGCGGAGCGTTACCTCTCCGCCACGGGAGCTTTGATTGTTGGTGGGGCTGAGCTTGCTTATTACCTTCCTCTCTTGTCAACAAAACCGCGTGGACGCGGTTGTGCAGTTTTTTACTTGTTAGTCCACAATGAGGTTAGGATCGTGATCCACAGCTTCTGTTGACTACTCACAATAACCAGCCAAACTGTAGAGTCCCAGAGATTTATTCATATCCCGGCACAAAACCACGTCTTAAATGTTAATACAAGGCACTCCAAAGTGTGTAAGCACTATGTAATAAAACTTTTAAATCAGAGCGACATGAATCCCTATCACAACAAACTAAAAACTACTTACCATAAAGGGCTAATTTTTATTTCTAAAAATAATAATAATTTAATAAATAGTACAATTTTAGGGTAAACATTTTCAGCCACTGAAGGACAACTAAAAAAACAAAACAAAAAAACTTTATGAGCAGGGTAGTAGGCCTATAGGACAAAAGCAAAAAATATAATTTGTAAAAACTTTATAAATAAAAAAAAAAGAAAAAATAAACTAGAAAACAGAAATTAGGCCTACGTACCTTTTCTCCAATACCTGAGAGCTTCATCAATTCTGTTTTGGCCTCTTCATATTTCATTTCTTTAAGTCTTTTGAACCATTCTCTTCCTCCTTCTCTTATGACTTTAAAAGCTGACATTACAATGTATTCCGCTCTGTATCCAAACTTGGCTCTTTTGAGGATTTCCACATTAGAATATTCAGCTAATTTATAAACATCAGGAAAGTCATGGTAAGATGTTCCGTTTAGGTCACAAATTTTATCCCCGTAAAGACAACAAAGTTGTTCAACCATTGTTGTGATTCTGTAATAAAATAGATCAATTACCCACATGAGGATTTCGCTTATGGGCAATTCCATTGTAATGGCTGTTATGTTTGCACACCTTAGATTTGCTTTTTCAATCTTTAATAAATGTTAATCCATTGCAATTTGAACTAAACAAACCTAAAATTTTTCTGAACAAAGTAATGTGTTTTTCTTTGTATATATCCTTTTATCTACCGCTCAATAACTGGGATATTTTGTGTAACGGGTGTTACCAGTTTTGAACCTGAATGCAGAGCTTACTTCCATTAGTTAACTCTACAAAATTAATATAGAATTTAAATAAATATCATGAATCATCATAAGGCAAATATTTTTTTAGTTGTTGCATATATTTAAAATCATGATTTGATTAATAAAAAATTAAAAATTCTTCAGTGTAACGCATAGGCGTGCGCACGATGGGTGCCGTGGGTGCCGCGGCACCCACAGAAGCTCCAGACGGGCCTGAGGGGGGCGCCATTTTCGCCAAAATCACCAGATTTACTTAAATTTTAACAACTGTAGAAAATATTGATTATGGGTTTAAATATAGTTCAAATATATAGTAAAATGAAAAGTGGTGTTAAGTTACATAATTTATGTTAACACAATTATTTAAATAGGTCTATTAAAAATCACAAACTGTAAATTGATCGGTCAGATGTTTTGAATGTATGAAGTTCGGCAAGGAACATGTGCGTGCGAGTGGTGTAACTCAGCTCAACCGTCCCATTTCTTGGAAGGACGGGCAGGAAGTGAACCATTATATCATATCTGCGTTTGGATTTGTATAAAATATTTTTTTATCTTCTTTTATTATTTAAAAGGAACAAGAATAGATATACCTCTCCATACTTCCTCTTTCTTTTGAGTTTCTTTCTCAGTCAGTTACCAGCAGAGGTGGAGTGTACATGTATGTTTTCGTGGTGAAACTATTCTGTATTAATTAAAATGTCTAAAAAGTTTTCGGGTTCAGGGTACATAAAAAAGCTAAGGAACGTGAAAAGTCAGTTGCAAGAAATTTGCGTTTGATTGCATCATGGCTTAAGGAATGTAAAGAATAAATGGAAGGTAAGTTATTGGTTTAATGAAGTTAGATTATTAAAATAAAAGTAATCTCAAATCAGAACTTATAATTCTAAATATAAACATTTTTTTATATTTCGAGGGATAGGGACGTAGTTGTTTGCATACTGACTGAAAATTTTATCTGAGCTGATAACAATAAAGCGTGTCCGGTATGACGAAGTTAGGATTAAGAGAATTCAAACTTTAATGCATCGTGTTAAGACAATGAATACACGGTACCATATGGTAAAGATCGAGCATTCGACAATATTCAGTCTACAATTGCTCCTGCAACTCTTAGAAGAAGTGTACTTGAATTGTTTTAAGTTATTTTTAAAAAAAATTATTTTAATTTAGAACAAATCCATCTATTTATTTGTGTCGTTGAATCTTCGGCGTTTAATTTCTTAGAAAAATTCAATTTTATGGACGAAATGAAAAGATAATGTGGAGACAACACATTTGTAAACGCAAAAAAATGCTAGTTTCATACTGATTCTTTCAAGGGATCTTTGGCCCCCAAAACCGGCAACACAATGAGGTCCCGTGCGGGCCTCTCGCCGCTATACCGTACTGTTTGCATCGGTGTTGAAATGTCAAATTTCTACTTGATTAATCAAGCATGCATTGTATAATGCATTAATAAAGACAATGTTATTGTATCTTGGTAAAAATTGGCTTGGCTACTCATCAAATATTAAGGCAAAATAAAATTAACCTACTGTATCTCAAATCAAATCTTATCACACACGCTACGGTTTACAATTTACTATTGGTTTCTTTAGCAATTCCCATTGGATAAATAGTTCCTGTCTTCCTAATATTTTTTTAGAATCCTTCAATTAAAATTCAAACTAAGAAATTCTAATTTTTGAGTTGCCAATCCTAAAATATGAATTCTAGCTATTCAAGTTTACGTTTTTTCAGCAAATAAGAGCAGTGGGAATGTGACATTTAGGCCTGGGGGTGGTGGTGGTGAGGGGTAGCGGGGAGCGAGAGGGGGCGCCATTTTCATGCTTGGCACCCACAGAGCTCAGACCCTGCGCACGCCTATGGTGTAACGGGTGTTACGTGTACAAACATAAGCTCCCAATCTGTTCTTTGTTGTATTTTATTTCTAAAAGATAACAAATGAAAGTTTCTGGTTGAGACCTTGTACACTAAGCTTTGCCATACGCAAGTATACAAATTTTGTCCTTACTTAATTTTATTTTAAGGTTTTTATTTTTAATCCAACCAAACATCTAAAAACCTTCTTTAAACATTAATGAGAAAAATAATGTTTAACTTAAGTGTATTTAAATACATTAGTACCAGGTTAACCGAGCCTTGCTCGTTGGTTTTTATTCACTTTTGTTATATGTCAAGGTAAAAAAGCAATTAAATTTCCACCAACAACCAACTATACCTCTTCACAGTTAACAGCTGTTTCAAAAAGTCTGCTTAACATTAATGTTTCTTTCTTTTTGTTTACATTTCGTTGTTATTTCGTTATCAAAACAGCAACCCATAAGACTAATGTTAAAAATTACAATTTTAAAACCTTATTATAGACCAAATTTGATTTTTTCTGGGGCTGAGGCTGTTTCTAAACTTATTTTTGGGCCAAAACACTCTTTAATGCAAACTTTAAGCAAAATCTAACAGCTAGATTTCGAGATCGTGGAACACACATCCCTTCAGACATTCCTCGTATTATAGTATAGGATATTATTTCTATACATAATTCTATGTAATAATTAGTTATCTATATATTTAAAACAGTAAGATAAAAAACACCTTTAGACAATTCGTCTGAGACTTCTACTGGACCGATTTACATTCAGGTTGTACCAAAACAAACGTTTTTGCTCCTATATTAGCAGGTTTTATTTGTATTTAGAAAATATTTAAGTTAAATCTGTCAAAAATGAAAAATAAACTTTTCTTATAGAGATTTAACATGGGGAAAAAAAACTTTGTCAATCCTATGGACAGTTCATCTGAGACTTCCACTGGACCGATTTACATGCAGTTTGTAGCAAATAAAATCTAAACTTTTCTATATTAGCAGGTTTTATTTACTTGAACACTATCTTATTTTCCAAATTACAAAAACCGACATTTTGAAATCTTTGCAAATAATTTATTTCACAGGGTTTCAATCAGCTGATTGTAAACACATGAGGTGTTTGTCTAAATACAGTAGGAGAGCAAATGCTCAAGAAAGATTTGGTTTATTATGGCCAGTACCTAAAAATGTATAGTTTATTATTCTTTTAATGGAAAGAAAAAAAAATTACAGTGTTATACTATTTAAACTACTCAATTTTATATCTGGTGGATTAAAAAAATATACTAGTTCTATAGTTAAAAAAGATTGAACTTTCATAATACTTTACAGTCAATTTGATTTTTCCCTCTCAAAAATCAAACCATTTAACGGTCACAATGCAAAATTTAAAAAAAATTTTGTTGAGTCGTTGCTTGTCGATACTTGGCATTTGTGGAGAGTGGAGCGCTAAGCAGAAATATGTAGGCCTATGAATGGTACTTTTTGATAGCTATATTCTTTCAATAAATCACCTGTTTTATATAATTATGTATCTTTAGGTTTTAACAATCAAAACTTATTTAGATACCTAAGCATATTTGAAACCCTCACACCTAACCCGGGAAGCCTCCTGTAATCTGGAGGTTGATAAAAAGGAGATAAGCAACTCCTCCAAAATTATAGACCGCTTTCAATAGTCCCTATTTTTTCTAAAATTTTTGAATCCTTAATGTATAGGCAGCTCTCATTTTATTTTGAACATTCAAATCTTATAACTAATTCACAGTTTGGTTTTCGAGTTGGTCGTTCAACAACCTCTGCTGTAATGGAGATAGTAAACAGCTCTCTTGATGCACTTGATAATAGAGAATCTGTTGCTTTATCGCTGATGGATCTCAGTAAAGCCTTTGACTGTGTGCCCTTTAATATTATTTTAGAAAAACTTAAATTTTACGGGATATCTGAGCATGCATGCCATCTTATTTTGTCTTACTTGACAAATAGAAGACAATTTGTCACAATTAAGGGTTTAAATTCTTCAGTGTCAAAAGTTACAATGGGAGTACCTCAGGGATCAGTTTTGGGGCCATTTTTCTTTTCTATTGTGATCAATGATCTACCAAAAAACCTAGAGGTTGGATCTGTCGTCTATGCAGATGATACAACTCTTTTTACCAGTAATTTAAATTTAATGAATCTACAACAGATTATAGAATCGGCAGAACTAAATGCATTGGATTGGTTTTCCTCAAATAAATTACTTTGTAACCAACAAAAAACTCAAAAAATAGTTATCAGTTTATCTCATCAAGTACAAAATTTTGAAACAGTAAAACTATTGGGCATAAACTATTGGGCGACGTATACGGACTGGAACTAAATTTTATTTTCTGTAAAAAACATTATCACCTATTAGCTGCTTATAGAACTTTTGACAGTAATTTATTTTCCTTTGTCAATGAATTAGAAACATACTTGAACAGAATTAACGCAAACAAAATGAGCATTTTTTTAGGCGATTTAAATATAGATTTACTGCAAAGAGACTTAATTTCAGACCGATACTTGGACTTGCTAATTGGATCAGGATATTTTCAGTGTATTGACAAACCAACCAGAGTAACTATTAACACCATGAGCTGTCTTGATCATATTTTTCTTAGATATAGCGATAGTTCCCAAGTCAAATCTGCTGTGATCCAGACGACCGTGACTGACCACTACAGCACTGGCCTGACCATTACACCTGATACACCGACACCGCTAGCACGCACCGCTCACACCTCACCGCCACGCACCTACATCAACACCGTCACGCTTTCACACCTCATCACAAATTCCAACTGGGATCCTATCATTGACAGTAACGATGTAGACTTTTGCGCTACCCATTTTAGTAGAATTGTCGTAAATTCAGTAGAATCAGCAAAAATATTATTTAAAAGCACTTCAAACAGATTTAAAAAACTTAAACCTTGGATCACAACTGAATTGCTCCGACAAATTAGATTTAGAGATAAACTTTATAAGAGAGTTAAAAGACAACCTTTTAATGCAGAACTAATTATTTTTTACCGAGAATTCAAACAATCCCTTAATAATAATTTGAAACAAACCAAACGAGATTATTACCGCAGTAAATTAAATGAAGCCTCTAATAATCCTAGACAATTTTGGAAATTAATCAATGAATTATCAGGTAGAGTGAATAAAAAAGATCAATTTCCTATCGAAAAATTTACTAGTAACAATCTTCCGTCGGTTAGTCAGTATAACCAAGTGGCAAATGACTTCAATTCATTTTTTTCCAATGTCGGCAGACTTTTGGCAAATTCAATTGATTCCAGCGGGGACCCAGTTGTTAACGACTCCGACTATCGACTTGACTGCAACTTTACTCTCCAACCGATCACTGGACACGTTTTACGCCGCTATGTTTACAGTTTGCGGGGAGGGTCGGCGCCGGGATTTGATGGGGTGTCGGCAGATATCCTTAAAGATAATTTTGACGTACTTTGTCAACCTCTATTACATATAGTCAATTTAAGTATTTCAACTGGCATTTTCCCAAATAAATTTAAATTAGCAAAAGTTTTTCCTTTGCATAAAGGTAATGAAATTACAAACAAAAATAATTTCCGCCCAATCTCGTTGCTCAGTGTTTTTACTAAAATAATTGAAAAAATCGTTAAAGATCAATTAGTATTTTATTTGCAAACTAATAATATCCTAAGTGAGCGTCAGTATGGGTTTCGGCAGGACAAAAATATATCGGATGCATAACTTGATATTCATAAAGAATTGTATAGTTCAATTTCCGACAAACAACATCCAATGCTAATATTTCTTGACCTTAAAAAAGCCTTCGATTCTGTAGATCGTTCAAAACTATTAAAGAAACTTGAAGCCGTTGGAATTCGAGGCAGCGCCCTCAATTGGTTTAAAAGTTATCTTTCCGATAGATCCCAGTATGTTTCTATTTACAACAATTGATAGGCTTTAATAAGTGTTTTAATAAGTGTTTAATAAGTGTTTTATTATACTTAATAACTATAATATGGCCCTTATAAACATTTGTGGGTTTAATAGCGATACAATGCCTGTTGACTACGGAGTGGTCCAAGGTAACCTTGGGCCAGTGTTATTTTTAATTTATATAAATAATATTTCAAAGTTAAATATATTTGGTAAACTATTTTTGTTCGCAGACGATACTCTCATTTTCCTTCAGGGTAAGACCTGGCCCGAAGTACGTGAAAAAGCCTTACATGATCTCTCAGTAGTTAAGAAATGGTTGGATCAAAATATTCTTTCTTTAAACATTTCAAAAACAAAATTTTTACCAATATCTATTAGTAATTACACTGACTACGATTTACCAGATCTCATAATTCACTCTTGTAATAATTTTCAAAACATAAATTGCACATGTAAAAGTATTGAGAAAGTAAACTCATACAAATACTTGGGGGTTATTTTTGGTAGTCGTTTAAAATGGGGTAATCATATTCAATTTATTAGGAACAAGGTCAGGAAATATGTTTTTGCCTTTAGACAAATGAGTGGGATACAGTAGAACCTCGATAGTTCGACACTTTGTGGACTTAGAGAGTGTCGAACTATCGAAATGTCGAACTATAGGGAGTATATGGGAAATTTTAACACTGGGAGTATAAAAATCATAATTTGAATTTAGGAAACACTAAATTTTAGTGAAACCATAACCTAATTGAACTTTAACATTAACAACATTCAAATCATTAGCCATTTTGTTTACATTTTTCATCTCTGTCAGGCTCCAACATGGACACTATCGGTCATTATTAACATCTTAAGTTGTCATGGACCATGTCGAACTATCAGGAGTGTCGAACTATCGAGAGTCAAACTATTGAGGTTCTACTGTACTATCAGAAAAAGAAATCAAAATGGTTTATTTTGCGTATGTCCAATCACTTTTATCCTTTGGAATTGTAGCATGGGGGGGTTGCTTAAAAAGTATCCTTGAACCACTGAATATTGTTCAAAAATCAATTTTAAAAGTGGGTTTTGGTAAAATCAAAAGATTTCCTACTGATGCTCTCTTTAAAGAAACATCTGTTCTTAGCATCCGCCAATTATATATTAAAAGTCTGTTGACAAACATTTATAAAAATTATCACAGCATATTTCAAGAAATCTCCCATCCACATAACACCAGATATTCTACTAGGGTTCGAATTACTACTCTACAGCTAAACAATAGATATTCCACAACGAATTCTCATTACATTTCTCACATACTCCTTCGTAATTTAAATAATTATTTCAATGAGCTAAATTTTTTTGAATCCCCATCATTGAATGTATTTAAACTTCGTGTAAAGGAGTGGTTACTTAGTCTGAATGTGGATGTTGCCGACCTTATCATCTCCGCAGATTACCGGCGTGACAGACCCGACCCTTGACAAGACCTTATCCAACTGACAACTAATGACTCACTTTTTCCAGCCGTCCTGCCACCAAACTCAACCGGCCAGCATTTTGCAATAATTAATTGGTTAGAAAAATATTTTATTTTCATTTAACTCCAGTAACTTCCTTTTCCAAAAATTAATTGATTTATTATACTTTTTTTAGTTTCCTTACTTCAATAAACTTAATATTAATTTCTTAATAATAATTAGGTCAATTTTTCTTGCAACGTGCAACGCAGCAGACGCACAGGTTCTAGCCTATGTCTGCTGATTTCCTGGGCCTCATAAGTACAAGTATAATTTTAACAGTTTATATTTATATTTATTTTTAAAAGTTGTATTTTGTAAACTGTCTATTTTTTGGAAATAAATTTTTATTCATTCATATTCATTCATTCATTCATTCATAAACATAGACTCAAAACTGAATTGGACCACTCACGTTAATAGCCTATGCAGTAAATTGTCTCGAGTAAGCTATCTTCTGTGGAAATTAAAAGATCTATTAACCGTTGAGTATTTAAGAGTGGCTTACTTTGGGCTTTTTCAATCTCACATTTCATATGGGCTTATTCTCTGGAGTCACTCATCGGCGGTACATGACATTTTGTTGATTCAAAAGAAAGTCATCAGAACTCTTTGTGGAGCTGGCTATTTGGACCATTGCAGACCACTATTTGTACAAACAAGGATTTTAACTATAATAAATTTATATATATATCACATTTTAATTTATACAAAAACAAATTTAAATTTATTCACTACCAGAGAAGAAATTCACAGCCATAATACGCGAAATAAATCTAAACTTAATTTACCACAACACAGGCTGACTAAATTTGGGTCTTCCCACAGAGCGAACTGTATTAAATTTTATAACAAACTAGATGAGTCTGCTCGAACTGTTTCGATTAATATTTTTAGGAAGAAAACTTTGCAGTGGTTATCAGTCAATCCTTTTTATTCAACTGAGGAATTCTTAAATCGTGAGGTTGACTTAGTTTTTTAATATGGTTTTTTTTTTAATTTAAATTAATTTTAATGTAAAGTATCTTGTCTCATCAAATTTAGATAATTATGATTTTATTTAAATATCTGTAAATTACTGATGTGGAGAATTTCTGTAATACTGAACTGTGACTCTGCCTATTTCACTGTACTGTGGTCAATGGCAATAAAGCATTTGTATTTGTATTTGTATTGTTAGGCGTTAGGCTCCTTGTAGACCGGGCAAAACATTGAAGGCAACACTGAATAATCAGAGTCCAAAAGTACCTGAGGATGATTGTATAACTAATGGCTGAGCCGGCTGGTGTATTCTCCAATGCTACCTCCGCATGGCGTGAGCCAGGCTATAACCAACGGGGGGGAGGGGGGGACGGTGAGGCCGTGCCAAGTGCCAGCAGCAGCTTTTGGCCCTCATCAAACTTTCCATCATAGTGGAAAATTTGAGGAGGGTGAGCCTCTCCAACTATGGCTATGCAGCTCCAACCTCCTGGTGGAAAATTTCTCCTGTGGCTGCCACCTTCGTTTCGATGCAAAACTTTTTTACTTTTGGATCTGCCAACTATAAGTCTTATATAAAATAGTAAGCATAAAATTGTTTTATTTTTCTGTATATTTAAAGGATAATACATTATAATTGTATAAGTTTTTAGGTACTGGCCATAGTTATTAAACCAAATCCTTTTTAAACATTGGCTCTACTGCTGTTTTTTGACAAAATACCTCATGTGTTTACAATCAGCTGATTGAAAGCATGTAAAATAAATTCATTGCAAAGGTTTATAAATGTAGATATTTTTAATTTGAGAAAGTAAGATATCTTTAATTAAAAGAAACCTGCTAATGTAGAAGAGTTTAGCTTTTATTTGGTACAAACTGCATGCAATGTAAATCAGTCCAGTGAAAGCCTCAGACAAACTGTCGAAATATTTGAAAATTTTGACCTTTTTCCCCATGTTGAATCTCCATAAGGAAAGTTTATTTTTCATTTTTGACAGACTTAACTTAAATATTTTCTAAACAAAAATTAAACCTGCTACCGAAAACGTATAAAAAATATTATAATATAGGACCAAAAGTGTTTGTTTTGGTACAACCCGCATGTAAAGCAGTAGAAGTCTCAGACAAACTGTCCAAAGGTGTTTTTTACCTGTTTAAATATATTCATAAATCTTGATTATTAAATTATTTAAAATTACTTAATTATTTATTATATAAGAAAAGAAAATAGGCTACTGTAGTTTTTTCTATAGATTTTGAATAAATATTTGTAATGTATTACCTGCTAATTGTTGTGTTTGACGAGCAGATAAATGTAAAAAGAACTTCTTCAGAGTCTTGCTTAAGCATGCGTAGACCATAAAATTGGTCTGCCTTGTTTCTGAAATTCAAATCACATAGGGACCACCTTTTATAATGTTCCTCCAAATCTTCGAAAAGCCTAAAAAAATCCCATATGACATAATTAACAAAATCCTCATCTTTCAATTTAGTTTTTTCCGGTAATTTAAAAACATTGCAATAATCATTTAAAGTTTTGTCTGTTTTATCTATTTCTGTGAGGAGTCTTTGAATATCACCATGAACTTCA
The DNA here is from genome assembly GCA_030545055.2 of Neoaliturus tenellus. NCBI lineage: Eukaryota > Metazoa > Arthropoda > Insecta > Hemiptera > Cicadellidae > Neoaliturus > Neoaliturus tenellus. Next base: position 229,086,658 of record CM061532.1, read on the forward strand.
TAAAACAAGAATCCGTTTTCATGTTTTATCATCCACACACAATGCCGGAATACCCCAATCCATCTGCCATCAGATTGCTGGTTCCACCTGCAAACATACAACACTCTGATTATTGAAATAGTTATTACAAAAACTAACGGACTTTTTTGATAAAAACCTATACTGTATGTAAAAGAAACAAAGTAAAAGTACTAACATCAAACTTGCACTAAAGAGTAAAAATATTTTCATAAAAAAAAACTATGTTTTAAATAAAACAGTGAAATTTTGTTAGAACATACCCTACCATAAGAATACCCGTCAGATGGGGTTACTTTGTAACAAAAATTTTGATTTTTGGGAATAATTTCTAAACCTTACATGCAAAATAATCAATTCTTGTGCCATATGATGTGGACAGATCTTATCTACAACTTGTGCATGCCAAAAAAAATTAAAATGCTACAGTAAAATTTAAAAAAAATTTTTTTTGGCTGTTCAAAGTAGCCCCGCAGATGGGGCTTCTATGAACATTTTTTTTTAATCTCATATATCTCTGCCCCTGATGTAGCTAGGGGCTATTATGAAACACCATAAAAAGCTGGGGTTTCAATGAACAAATACATATAAAAAATGTAAAAATATATTAAAAATTAAAATTCTTACAACGTAAAAAGTGAAACAACTTACCGAAAAAATGGGAATTTCCTTGTCTTTGAATATAATTTTTTTTAATTGATTTAAGAAGCTGGTAATGCCTTATATTTCTTCTCAAACAATTAATTATTAAGTTTTTGAGCACAAACATGTTTTAAAAGTATATCTAATTCACTTAAGAGCGTCTTAAAAACATTGTAAAAACACACAACAAAAAAGCGTCCGTTCTTGAGTTAAAAATTAAATAATCACTTATATATATTTACAATATGTACAGTTTTTTCTCTTTTCACTTTTTTTAGATAATGGTGTACTTGTTGAGGTCAGCATTAAATGTCAAAACGCCTGACCCCCTTGAAGAAAGCATATTTGGTTCTGGTAGAACCTCAACAATGCCGCTGTACGGTACAATATCAAAATCATCCTGGGGAGGCCAGATGAATTTATTGTTCCCCTGATTCCTGAGGAACTTTACTTTCTTTGTTTATTTTATTTAACTTATTTAACTTTTAACTTAACTTAAATTTAACTTTATTTTCTTTGTAATTATTTCCCTGCAGGCTTTTGCTAAGTCCTCTGAAGAGAAATTACGATACTGTCTAGCTCCAACTTTTCGTTTGTAATGACGAACCATTGTTATATCTCTAAAATACAGTCTACACAACACTAAAAGCAGTTAGTTCATTATGAAAGTAAGTAGAATCAAATACTAACACCAAAAAGCACTACTTTTAAGCCATTAATACAGCAACTAAACCACCAAAAGCGTTAAAACATCAACTGAAAGGCAGTGATATTAGCAAAATAGTGTCCAAAAACTGTCTAAATGGCCTTTTCTACTCAAATACAACCAGAAACAAAAAAATAAGCATTAAAAACATGCGATTTTGCTAATATTATAAATTTGTTCAAAGTAGCCCCATGTTCATTCTAAAAAGTGCAAAAATTTTTTTTTAAGTAGTCAAAATTTTTTAGATGGCAAGAATTTGATCCCAATTAACCAAAGTATAGTAAAAAAGTACTTAGAGGAGCCAATCTTTTGTGGTTTTTGGTCTGCATAAAAGAGTTTGGGTGGGTTCGGTTTTTCGTCGAAAAACGTAGTCTCACTTAATATTTTTTTTAATTTTTGTATGCTAAATTATACATTATTTAATGATATATTCTGAAAGTATAAGAACCAAGGAACCAGAAAATGTATATTACAAATATTACAAGGATGATATGACACATTTAATGGGCATTATGCCAAGTCGAAACATTTTTTTACTTTTTGTTCATAGTAGCCCCACAGTTCATAGTAACCCCATCTGACGGTATATCCATTGTTAAAAAGGGTTGAATAGGCTAAATATGTCTTGCGTTAATTCCTTAATACAATAATTCTTTGTACTGTACACACTGTTCTTTAATAAATATTTCTTTTATTCTTTAATACAACACACAATAAATCAGAGTTCAATCTAATTTTATTAAACTACAGGTTAAAGATGTAACACATTGGTTTATGTATACAGTTATCAGATGATTTTTATTCAATTTTAAAATCTCCGTAAGGATAAAATGGAAACTTTGAAGGGGTCTAGGAAGAAAACCAGATTTTTCCCAGACATGGAACCAGCTCCAATCGATTCCTCTTGGCCAGAAGCCCTATATTCAACCAAATTATAAAAAATCCTTGAAGACAAAAAATAAGTTTGCCCGTACAAACATTGCATGTTTTAGAGTATAAGAGTACCAGGAGGACCGAGCTTAAGCTTATTGTTAAAATTATTACTTTTGTGCTCACACAAAGCTCGGTTCCTACGCTCACTCGCCCTCTTCCTTTTTAAGAAGAGCTCGATTCCTTCGCTCACTCTCCAGGCCAAAGGATGCTGCACTTTGGTATAATTTTAGCGAATTTCCCTATAGGGAATACGCTATTACGGTAGTAGGCATGGTAAGACCTAAGCCCGGGACCACTTTACTTTTTCATTTTGAGGTCCAAAGAAGCCAAAAACACCATTTGTTCATTTTCATATATATGTGTGTATATATATATATATATATATATATATATATATATATATATGTGTGTGTGTGTGTGTGTGTGTGTGTCCGTGGTACTGATAACTTTTGAAGGGGACCTCCGATTTTGATGAAATTTGGTATGGAGGTGTAAGACCAGGTCTATTTTCATGAGTTCGCGAACCAGCATTGTCGGGTTATGGGAACGGGGTTTTATGGGGTTTCAAAGGGGTCAAAAATGGGTTTTTGACATTTTTGGACCTTAATTTTTAAAATTCATAAATTTTAACTGAAACCATTTAAAAGGGCTTAAAAAAACAAACAATTTGGTACTTTGAATATTTAGCATAGCATAACTGGTTACGGGGCAAATCCAAAAATGTGTTTTCCATGTTATTCTTATGGGAAATCAAGAAAACCCTATATATTGCTTAATTATTGACATAACTTAATCAAATTTGGTAAGTACATTATCTATACAAGGTTTAACTTATACTTGCTTCCAAAACCCATATGGCGTCAAACCTACATACTCACCCCATGGGGTTTATGGGGAAAATAAAAAATTGCCAAAGTTTGATACAATTTTGTGTTTACATTCACCAATTATTGATTAACTTAGATTTTCTAACAACACCCAATGGCAGAAAACCTACATACTCGATCCTATGGTGTTTTTATGGGGAAAGTAAATAATCTGAAATTCCATTGGAAATTTGCTGAGTACGCAGGTCTGCTGCGACGGGGGTATTTTTTAACTACAGGTTAAAGATGTAACACATTGGTTTACAGTTATCAGCTGATTATTGTTCAATTTAAAAACCTCCATAAGAATAACATGGAAACTTTGAAGGGCTCTATGACGAAAACGGCTTTTTTCCAGACATGGGACTAGCTCCAATTGATTCCTTGTGGCCAAAAGCCCCATATTCAACCAAAAAATAAAAAAATCCTTGAAGAGAAAAAAATTTTGCCCGTACAATCAGTAAGTCTTACTTGTTTTAAAATCTCCATAAGAATAACATAGGAACTTTAAAGAGACCTAGGACAGAAAGCGGGATTTTCCCAGCCATGGGACCAATTCCAGTTTATTTCTGGTGGCCAAAATCCCTATATTCAACCAAAATATCAAAATTCCTTGGAGGGAAAAAAGTTTGCCCATAAAAAATAGTACTTGTTTTAGAGTATAGAACCAGGGGTCCAAGCTTACACTCGATAAAATTATCACTTTCGTTTCTCACTCAAAGTTTGTCCGCTCTGCTCACTCGCCTTCTTCCTTTTTAAGATGAGCTCGTTCGCTTCGCTCATTCGCCAGGTTGGAGGATGCTTAAATTTTGTATTATTTTTTCTAAACCACAGGTTAAAGTTGTGACACATTTGTTTATACAAATGTTATCAGCTAATATTTGTTTAATTTCAAAATTTCCATGAGGGTAACTTGGGAATTTTAAAGGGCTCTAGGATGAAAACCGGGTTTTTCCCAGACATTTGGCCAGCCGCATTAGATTCCTCGTAGCTAAAAGCCTCATATTGAATAAGAAATTAAAAATTCTTGGAGCAAAAAAATTTTTGCGCGTACAAACATTGCTTGTTTTAGCTTATAGGAATAGGATATAATAATTGTTCTGTAAAACTATAGGCAAATATGTTCTACATAGTTTCCAGTTTTACATTTGACTATTTTCCCTCAAATTTACAAAAAAACTTAAAAGTTGTTAAGAGTAGGCTTATTTTAATTATTTGGGCGATTCTCCAGTTTGTTAACAATTTGAATCCGAGGTTTTAAAAAAATTTTTGAATGAATTTTGGCTTTCCGATATTTTTATATAATGCTATATACTTCTATCTGATACGGTGTTCATAAAAAATTCACTATCTTACCGTTTTGTAATTGGTTTATATATACCATACAGTATTACATTGAAAATATCATTCCCCTGCCAATAAAAGTCAGGGGAATGCGAACCAGGGGAATGAGAAATTTTAGGTTAGAATTAATACTTAGAGAAGCTGTTAGAAATAAACTGCTTGTAGTACCATACATTATGTCAAGGTAGTAGTCAGACACTTTGAAATATAACTTAAATATAAATTGAATATGTTCAAAACTTATCTTGAAATTTTTTACAGAGTAATGAGACAGAGAAAAACTCTGAGAGAGACACTCTGGAGAATCGCCCATTTCCATTCAGGTCACGGCTTCTCATTAAGTTAAAAATATAATTTATTTTTGTGTTAAAGGTGTAATCTTCTGTATCAGTCATAGCCTAGATAAAACTTCCGGAAAAAAAACTAAATACCTAAAGGATGAAAAAGTAGGTTTTTTATTTTATTTTGATAAATTAGAGTGAAACATAGCGGATTTACTTTCCAGTCACACTCCTTCCTGTAACAGTTCAATTAAACTTAGGCCTACTCTATTTATAAATAAAAGACCATTAAAAATAGATTATATACATTTGAATAAAATTCATAACTACAATAATACAAATATTTTACAAATTATTACTGCACAAATTGTTTAGAGTTGTATTATGATTGTTTTAATTAAAGCGCGACCTGAAAGGAAACTTAGGTAAGAAATACATCGAGAGTACAGAAAAAAGTAATAGGGGCCTAACTAGTAAAAATTTATATGATAGGTCTACTCATGAAGTTAGTTTATACATTCCTTTTAATTCTGGATTATACAACAACAACAAATTATTTTTAGTAACCTTCATTTTTTAAGTTTTTAACCTCTGAAATTATACCATTTCGTGACTTAGACCCATAACCAAATTTCTGCAGTCCTTGACTTCTTTAACGCAATTTAAAGGCTATTTCATCTATCAAATTAATAAATCGGGTCCATAGATAAAGAAAATATTACGAACATTGATAATGTAGTTAATGAATTTTTACCTAAACTTAACTAGGCCTAACATTTATTTTGATGATAATTACCTAATACCTAACCAATATGGCAACAGGAGAAATGCATTTTAAAATAGAAATAGGCCTATCCCTATATAAACAGCAACGGCTTTATGCCAACGATGGTGGGAGGAGCGCTCTGCTAGCCAGACCGCACATTGAGCCTGCTTTTCATAGCAGCACGCAATCCAAGTCTAGATATGAAAAAGAACAACTGGATCGCTAACTGAGGTGACGGGATGTTGCTCGGAGTAAACTTGCTTCCCCAACCACTTAAAGGTGATACCGCCGCCGTCAATACGCTCTGTATGTCAGCTGGCATCGTTATTGTTGTTCAGCCCACTGCATCTTAAATTGGGCAAGGTGAAAAAATCTGGAATGGTGAATCTTTTATGTCATATATAAAAGACTTTTATGTAAATTTTTCATAGTAAACAATGTAAATTCCCATACAATCCTTATTATTGTCAGCGGAATAAAATTTGTTATTAATTCATATCACTATATCACTATCTTGAGACAGGGACCTCACATAGTGGGTATTTTAACCTGATTATGAATGAGAGATGAGTGTAGGATGATTGTGGCGCGATCTTGTAGTCTTGTTACTGACTAAGGCCGACATTCTCCTGTTAATTAATAGCCCAACAGCCAAAGGTATCTAGGGACCTACAGTTTAGATCCGAACCACAACTTCAACCTCACATTTACGAATTGGTCTAATTATGAGGATGATCTTTATGGATGAACTAGTATTCACTAGTGCGGACGTTAATCCTCACCAGAGAATATCGCATCCACAAGCCATCACTTATAACTATCCACAATTCGTGACCTCCAAGTAGCTGGATTACAGGACGTCGCCACCATAACGATAATGAGTGTGATTAATAGCATACAATGACTGAGAATGCACGGGACAATAGATGGCAACCAATAGAAGGTTCTCTTTTTATTACGCTGTATAAAATATCAAAATTTTAAAACTAACCTGTAACACTGGCCACAATTAAATGTCACATTAAGTTGAAGAATATTCATATCACAAGGAATTTTTCCTTCCATTTCAAAGCTTTGATGGCTGTCTTTCAAGATTTAAAAATAATGAAATTTAACTAATAATAAACGTGAAGAATAATTAATAGTAATTTGCATCAACTTTGCGTAATTTAACACAAAGAAAATGATATTATGTTAAACGTTGATGTTGTTTTTGTTTATGTTATGTTGTTGGTTAAGTTGATCTTTTTGAATTTAACACCGATAAAGCTTAGTTTGGGATAGTTTCCATGCAACTAATCAAAAACTTTTTGCCATGAAAGTAGCTTTAAAATATTTTTATAAGATCTGAGTTCTCTGTTCTGTGGTTGTGATTTGCACTTTGCACATAGAGCTGTAACAAAGGTTAAGTTGTTTCATGTTTATTCATAAAATTTAGTATTATATCGGCTTGTTTTATGTGTTAAAAACAAGAACTAGACGAGCCGCCACAAGAGCGAGAATTCCCGCTGACAGAGTTCGGAAGTCGGAGGCCTATAAGGCCGGCCCAGGACTGTAGAGACACCAAATTCGACACGACCGACGCGACGCGACACGACAAAACGTCGAATCGTCGCGTCGAAGACTCTCCAACCATTGTAACAAATGGACGTGCCGCACACCGCTTCGACACGACATAATACAAAAATGTTTTGTCGAACGACAAACGGCGTTGTGGCACCCAACTTCGTCTTTCGACAAGACATGATTATACAAATGGATCTGCGCATGCGCGAACCTCCTCCACACTCATCTCTACAAACAGAGCAGTCGTTGTTGTTGAATCACTAGTTGCTTGTTGGTTTGGTTTTCTGCGTTCAAAGTGAAAGCTTACTACCTGATGGTGATTGTGTCATTGATGTTGACAAACTTATATTTCTAGTGCAAAGCAGGCCGGAAATATATAATATAACGTTAAAAGAACATCATAACCAAGACGTAACAAATAAACTGTGGTTGGAGATTTCCGCTGAATTGAATGTACCAGGTAATTTGATTGGTAGTCACCACTAAGCAAAGGAACACTAGTGACTAGTATATATTAATGTAAACGAAATTTCCTATTAATCACTATTGAGTGTGAGATGTCGTGTCGAGTCGAGTCGTGAAGCATCCCTCCACTGAATTCGACGTTTTGTACAATAACTCGACGTCGTGTCGTGTCGTGTCGTGTTACGTCGCGTCGTGTCGAATTTGGTGTGCGGCCGGCCTAAAGCTGCGAGAAAATCTCTCAGCCAGGCGATCAACAGGAGCAAGGCGAATAGCTTCGTGACGACGTTGACTCCGACCCGTCCGTGGGGCCAGGGTTACAAACTTGTAACACAGAAACTCGGCGCCCACTCTCCACCTTCCATCATGGAGGCCCCACCATGGGGAGGATCGTCGTTGCTTTGTTTCCTGAACATCCACAGCGACCGCCGGTTGACTTCGGACGGGTAGAGGAGCTTCAACTTTTCACTTTCGAGGAGCTGGAAACCTCCGTTCTCTCCCTGAAGAGCAACAAAGCTCCTGGCCCGGACGGGATTCCCAGTGAGGCTTTAAAGAAAGTATTTTCAATCAGCGCTGACTTGTTGTTGAGAATGTACAATGCCTCCCAGATAGCATGAAAACTTTCTGCAAATTTGCATTTGGTTTTCATTGGTTTTTAAATTAAAATTTTCTAAAATTAATTTACAGAAAATGTTTAAAAAATTTGCATGTGAAAACTTTTGTTTGCAAACATTTTGAAAGTTTGTTGAAAATTTTCATTTTGTTTGCGAATTTAAATTAACTAATAATTTGAATATAATTCACAGAAAATTTGCATGTTGTTTGCAAATGATTTGCAGATAGTTTTCAAACGGATATTTAGATCGTTTGCACATAATGTGCAATTAGTTTGCGATTGGTTTGTAATTTGTTTGCAAATCGTTCGCTTATAATTTGCAGATGGTTTTTGGAAGGTTTGCAGTTGGTTTGCAGATAGCTTGTTGAAAATTTGCATCCTACCCATAATTCCGTTCTGCCCGAATTCCACCACGAAATTCGCCATTTTGCTCAGTATTTGGTGGTCTGAACCGGTCTGAACTAGCTAGACGTTGATCTTGACGTTATTCAGTTTTGTGTTCTTGGACAATTTATTTTTGGAGTTTCTACTACCATGAAAAGCCAGGTAAGTCTTTTCTGTAGTATTTGTATATAGTACCTTTCAAAGAGCTGCCTAGTTCGGGTAATTTTTCAGTTTTGTTTAGACAACAATTAGTTTATATGATGGTTCTCTTGAACACTAAGTTATAAAGCGTTTATTACTAACTGTATTTATGATAACATAGTCTAGACGAGGTAAAATAATTACAATAAACAGACCTCACAAATAGTGTAGGTATAAGTTAAAGAATAAGACTTAAAGTCAAGGCTTAGGTTAGTTAATTCATTTCTCATCAGATGATAACTCAAGAAATTGGATGGAGTATTGGATTGACTATAGGTCGATGTTTACTTCTGAACAATTAAAACTTAATGGTTTAACCAGTTTTGGAAGGTTTGTGGTGCAGTACCTCAAATGGGTTAGACTTTGACTTAATAAAATCTAAAGGAAAGAATTTTTCAATTCAAATAAGATTTCTTTAGCCTAATAAGGAAATATAACTTACTTTGTTGATATCAACGTTAACTTATTAGCCTATTACCAACTTGAAGTGGCGAAATTTATAATAAATTTACCTCACTGTAAAATAATTTCCTAGGTCTGTTTATTTTAAAATTAGAAATTCATTGGCTCAACTAACAATTGGACAACATTCAACTTGAATGATCGTACCAGGGTAAAGGGGTCTTCATCGGGTTTTCAAAGAGTTAATAATTCTTACTTAACATATGTTATCCTTAATTCTTTACTTGGAAAATTTTACCAAAACCATTTAAAATGACTTTTAAAACACAAACAATTTAGTATCCTATTTTGAATCATTAACTTAGCCTAACTGGTTAGAGAGGAAATTAATATCTCTACATGTTTAATCTATATATAAATGGTGCAAGCCTTTGGTAATAGATAAACATATTAATTAATCAAAAATAAATTTTCCCATGTTACTTATATGAAATATAAGAAGTGTCATTTGTTGCTACCAAGATATATTGACAAAATTGGTATTCTCTTTTACTAGGTTAGGAGTATCATATATTTGTTTAAGAAACCATGGCAGCAAACTTACATACTAAGTTTCATGCTTTTCTAATGGAAATGGAAAGTATATAATGGCAGATCGAGAGGTAAAAGATAGTGTTCGTTCTTTATGAGCTGGTCATGTGTCTTCTGTATTTGTCTGTTACTGTCACATTTGTAATGTCTATGTTTTGAGGTTTTTGTAAAAAGTTAATTCCTTTATTTTAAATTGCAGCTTTGGCTAATATTCACTTTTATTACAAAAAAATCATGTACAGCTATGTTTGCATAACATTAAAATAATGAAGAATATTTTCATGTTAAAAAAACTAATGCCTTTAAATACTTTATATTTTATTGTTATAAGTAACAAATTAGACTAGGCCTACAAAAAATATTTGTTGATTAAACAAAAAGTTAGTGTATTGGGCATTTGTTGAGTTCGCAGGTTTACTGTGACGGGGTGTTTGCTGAGTCATAAAGTTTTGTGCTAGCTACCCAAGGCCACAAATAATTTTACATTGGATAAATTTAAAAACCAAGAGCTGAAAAATATCCTTAAATCCCCAGTTTCTCCCAAAAAAGAAGAAAAAAACTGGCAATCATTCTTTCAGCTTATGAAGCTTAACTAAGACCAAGACCACAACAAAAGTAGCTAAATTGTTTCAGATCTACTCAGTTTTTTAAGTGTAGGCTATCTTGTTCCCCACTTACTGAACCTAAAGCCAATCATGCTCTTGCTCAATGTGTATATTCTCATATTGATTCCAGTACTAGTTCATTCAATTATTACTAATTAAAATAGTTATCATTTATTTTTAGCAAATTTTATATTCTGGAAAGTACGCTATTTACTGGAGAGAAAATCCTAAAATATGTTTCCAATGTTATATATAAAGCAAATTAACAAAACACTCTATCTTGCTTACTTATTGGCATAGCTTGATAAGATTTGGTAGGCATATATGTGTGTATTCACTAGGATGGTTTTAACTTGTAGTCTATTCGTTTAAAAAATTTACAAGACGGCAAACCTACTCATCCCGGTGTTTATGGTAATAGTAAAAACATAGCAGAAGTTAAAATTTGGTATGTAATGTACATTATATAGGTGAATTTATTTTTGCTTACAAAACCCATTTGGCGGCAATCCTACAAACTACACATGCTCTATTCACCTCCATGGTTGTAATGGGGAAATAAAAAAAATACCAAAATGATATGGGGAATTTGCTGTATATACAGATTTGTGACGACGGGTGTGTTTTCATATGTACTACTTCGTATATTGTTTTTCCCGGAGTAAATTTTTGTTGCAACCAAAATGTGTGATATTTTCAGATTAAACTAATGATCACTGTTGGAGGGAGGGACCCTAAAACCTAACTGCCAGCATAATAAGAAGGCTCATTATGACAGAAAAAGTTATGATAAGTCTTTCCTACACAAGGAAAAAAGGATTTAAGGAAGAAAGAATTGAGTGCTCCAGCAATTCTGAGCTCTGCAAATACCATGGTTAGTAGATATTGAAATAACATTATAATTACTTAACTGTATCGTGTTTAGACTATTGTACTTTAATATTGTGGCATGCATGTTTAAAGTAAATTCTACACAGTAAACTTTATTAAAAAATTTCCTTTACTCATTTAGAAAAACAAAGAATATATAGGTACCCCAAAAAAATTTTGTTACAAAGCAGGTATAAAAAAACCAATAATTTTTTATCAGGATCCTATAACTAAAGTCTATAAATTAGAAATGTTCCTAGTCTGAGTTCTAACTTAGAAACAGTTGTGTTTTTGGTGAACACCAAAGGACCCTCAATTTCAATTAACTAAATTTACCTGTAAAACCTAAACACCTTTTAAAATAATCATAATGGACCTTTTTTTTCTTTACAAATAAAAAACATTAAAGAACCATGAAAAAGTGATTCTACTAAAATATTAACGACAATACTACAATAAAAAATCAAAACATTGACAAACAACACCATAGTAAGATGCGGGTAAATGACAAAACAGTTCAACAATATTCATCTCTTTACATTTCACATATTGCTGGCAGGTTAAGCAAAATTCTCTTAGGGCCCCAAATATCACAAAAGATTTTACATTTCAATGGTAATCTTCAATGGTTTGAGTCAAAATATTTTTATTAAAATTTTATGGTTTATTAAAATTGAAATACTGAATAAAATTACTCCACCCGCACATCCAAAAAAGTTAGTCTTCAAAAGATAGAGCAGAAGTGTTCAAAAATCAATGTTTTAAAATATAAAAAACGGTTACCTTAAAATTATTTCTACTAATCACCATTAAATTAAGCTCAATAAATAAATAAATAATCCAGTGTATTTTAAATTATTGTTCTTTCAAACTGTTATAAGCTTTATTATTTTTTATCTTTATTTTGGGAACCCTTATATTTAAATTAAATAGGCTATTTTATGGCAAAAGCTTACCGGTACCAAAGCTAAACTATAGTACCGCTACTAGTGCCAGATGTGCAGAATATGTCCGATCTGGCGATCAAGGATCGTGGGAAATTTCAAAGTGTCTGGGGAAATTTTATGGAAATTATTTATATTTTTGTAATTTTCCTCTTCTTAATAATTGATGTTAAAACTCATAATCTAATCAAGATTTGACTTTAGTTATGACAGATATAAGTATTAAGAAATACTGGTTAGTAGGTAGTTTTGATTTGGTTTTAATTACTTGTGTTTTACTATAGTAAACTAAAACTAAAAGAATCGTTATCGTTTCACTGCTTCATTGTAAGCTGTTGAGTTTTAAGGCAAAGTCTTATATGTCACATATCTTGGGGGAAATCTTTGATCCATAACAGTACGATTGGGTAAAATTTTAAGAGTCAATAAATTTTCTGCACCCCTGACTAGTGCTAGGATTAAAAAAAATATTGCCCAAGAAGAGTTATCCAAATAGATAAATTTAAATTATGCCATTAAGGCTGCGGTCTACCCCTGGCGCGCACCCAAATGCAAGGGTTTTTTTAGAATCGTGTTATCTTCTGCCAAATGAAGCCTAGAGCTATAAATAAGGTGTCATATTAAAGAAGAATAACGGTATTAGTTTTCGTCTGTTACAATTTTGTAATTAGTTCATTAAAACCAATAGAAAACTTCAGTTAAAAATCGAGAAAAACAGATGATTTTAGACCGGTATAGCTGAAATTAGGAATTTTATTTGAAAATTCTAAAAAGATAGTCGACTAGATCCTTTTTTCTACTTTTAGAAAAAGTTAAGAGCCAATCTCTATCTTAATTGGTTATTTTTAAAACACGATCCCCGTAAACCTCTGCATCTATAAAACTCAAAAACAGATAATTTTACACAATTATAACTGAAATGAGAAATTTTATTTGAAAATTCTAAAAAGATAGCCGACGAGATCCTTTTTTGTACTTTTAGAAAAAGTTAATAGTCAATCTCTATCTTAATTGGTTAATTCTGAAACACGATCCCCGTAAACCTCTGCAGCCATCAAACTCCCCTAGCGCTACGGCCGGGAGGCCGCCATATTCGGCATTGTTGTTGTTTTTGTTTTGGTTGGGGTAGACCGCAGCCTTAATAGTCCTTTTACTTGGCTAATGTTGTGTAAGCCGGTGGTGAAGTGATAAAAATGTTTTGGTTTCTAAATATCACGGAAATATTACTGAATTTATTTCTTAGTAACAAATAATAAATAAACACTAGAATAGATTTTGAAATTTCCTGACGTACTGTTTTCTATCTTTTGTAAAATAATTTTGTTTATAAACAGCAGGCTCTCTTATGTTCCTTCTGATACCTCCAAGAATATGTGTACAAATTTTCATGATGATCGGTTGAGTACTTTTCGAATAAAAGAGTAACAAACATATGAAAATTCCCATTTATAACATTAGTATAAGGATGGGTAAAACATAAAAAGTAAAATATAATTAGAAATTCACTGTGGTACTGTTAAGGTGCACTTTCCCTAATCTTCCCAAGCTGCAAGATTTTCAGTACAAAATTAACTTTCAAAAATTAGGCTACATTCAAGATTTAATTTATTGTAACGCTATTAAGGGCATAAAGATGGATCTTTCTTACAAAGTTAATTTGTCTTCTTAGCCAGAATTATATATTGACTCATGATTGTTTACAAATCAAATTCCCCTACGTAAAAAAGATGACTGATTTTGGAAACTCTATTCTGTTAACCTGCATATAAAATATCATTAGTGTACAGTTGAATTTTTTAACTAGAAGCAGCCAACAAGACTAAGTGGACTGTCTTTGACGCTGAACTTCTTTTACATGTAGCACAATCATGTGTGTCCTCTCAGTCATCTATCTTCTTATTTCTATAAGGGTTTCGTCTGTTACGTCCCTTTTTCTCTCGACCCACTGAACCGATTTTTAAGATTGAGGTGTCATTTTAAAGCTTAGGATGTACCGCAGTGACGAATAGTAATTAAAAGCGTCATATTGTCTCGGGCTTCGCCCCCTCGCCTTTGATTTATTTCTAGAGGGCGCTTTAAAATATTGACCAACTTTTATTGCAAGATCTTTGATGTGAATTGTAATTTAACAGCTGATTACCTTCAGATGAATATTAAAAGCCGGATAGTAAACAAAAATAGATCTCTGTCACTTCATAATCAACATTCACGTACTGTAGGTGAGTTTCACTCATACAGAATCATAAAATGCGCAATTTGCGCACGGGTCACCTCGTTTTATATATTTGTTTAACATTAAAACATATAAACAAATTTGTATTTACAGTTTGTTTGTTTTGACTGAAACTCAACATTTGACAAGTAGAAACACATAATTATACTACAAACAAAAGAAGTTCAGGGTCAAAGATAGACCACCCAATCTTGCCCGCTTCAAGTTTAAATAAACGGTATCAGATAACTGACACATACTTTCTCCCAAGAATATGAAAACGTGTTAAAAGCCTCAAAACATTAATGTCTTGATGGCTCAGTCGGATAGCTAACAGCTGAGCAGCGCTCGTTTGACACTACGCGCGTCTGTGACTTTTAACAACGTACTGTGTTTACCGCTAAACGAAAAATTGAATTTTCTCAGCAACCACTTAACGTAGAGCAATAATTAAAAATACTGGATTATTTAGTTTTTTGAGCTTGATTTAATGGTGTTAAGTAAAATTTATTTCGAGACAACGGCTTTTTTGAAAATCCAAAACATTGATTTTTTAAACACTTTTTACTCCGTAACTTTTGAACGCGCATTTTCTCGGAGATGCGGGTGGTGTCATTTTATTCACCATTCTAAGCTCAATAAACCACAAAATTTTAATCAAAATCGTTAGAGCCGTTTTTGAGAAATTTGGATTTTTGACGATTTCTGAGGGTTTTTGGGGGTAAAATACCCTTAAAAATCAAAAATTCAAAAAAATGAAAAAAACGCCTGGAATTATTGTGAGTTTGGACCTACATACCAAATTTCACCAAAATCGGACCATTGGGGCATTCTCTAGCTCTGTTTACATCCAGACACACACACACACACACACACACACACACACACACACACACACACACACACACACACACACACACGCGCACGCACGCACGCACACACACACACACACACACACACACACACACACACACACACGCACGCACGCACGCACGCACGCACGCACACACACACACACACACACACACACACACACACACACACACACACACACACACACACACACACACGCACGCACGCACGCACGCACGCACGCACGCACGCACGCACGCACGCACGCACGCACACACACACACACACACACACACACACACACACACACACACACACACACACACACACACACACACACACACACACACACACACACACACACACACACACACACACACACACACACACACACAGACATCACTCTGAAAACCACTTTTTTGGACTCAGGGTGCATCAAAACTGATAAATCCACAAACAACTCAAATTCGAAAATTTTGACGAAAACAATACTTTCTCCATATACTATGGTATAGGAGGAGAAAGTAAAAATTCAACTGTACATGTGTGGGATTTGCTGGTTATTATATTTAATTTGTTTTAATTGTTGTATCTATTGTTAGACATTTGTTTTAAATAGAGAGAATTATGTTTCAGAGAGCTGAGTAAACAGAGAATACCGATTCAGGAGAACAGGTCTGAAAATGGAGGAGATGAAGATTAAATATATGCTGTAAATTATACTATAAGTATGTGTAACATTTTGTATTAATATATTTGCATATTTCAGTACATACAAAAGTTTTTGATTCAATACATCCCTATTTTACACTCCCCACTTTGGACAATATTTGGAAATTAAACCCTCTAGCTTTAAGAACATCTACTAAGGTAAATGCCAATAAAAAATATAAAGCAAAATTTTTTGATTTTTTAAAAATTAAAAACTCAAAAATTCAGTAATTAAAACACACTAATTATTTAAGTATTAATAAAGATATCAGAGAACCTACAAATAGGCTAATGTACTGTATTGAAGTATGAGGGTACTATTATACTTTGTTTGCTGATGTCAGACATTTTTATATCATTTTTTATTAATTTAAAATATTTATTTGAGCATTTTTACTATCTGAAAAAAGTATAACAGTTTGTTTACTTAAAATTTATTTATAAATTGTTGAAAACAAAATCTGTCTACCTATGGTTTACCTCTAGACGAAGTATATAGCGTATACATTTATATATATTATGTTGTGTACGTATGTATTTATGTTCATACCATGTTCAAAATGATTTATTTTCCTATTAATTAAAATATATATAGTAATTTTCTATAAATATAACATTTTTATTAGCTTCAAATTTGAAATATCCCTTGCAGTTTTTCGTTTGCAAAAGAAAACCTTTTAAAATCTTTCCATTTGCAAAAGAAAACTTTTTGCAATCATTCCGTTTAGAAAAGAAAACTTTTTGAAAACTTTCCGTTTGCAAAAGCAAATTTGCTAAAAAGATTCAGGGATTTGCAAACATTCCGTTTGCAAGAGAAAACTTTATGCAAATTTTCCGTTTGCAATAGCAAATTTGCTGAAAAGATTCAGAGATTTGCAAACATTCTGTTTGCACAAGAAAACTTTATGCAAACTTTCCGTTTGCAAATGAAAATTTGCTGAAAACATTCAAAAAAGTTGAAAACTTTCCGTTTGCAAAAGAAAATTCTCTACAAACTTTCAGTTTGCTAATAAAATTTGCAGCAAATCTGCTGCAAGTTCAGCATGCGTCAACTACAAGTTTGCTGCAAACCAAAAGCAAACCTTTTGTTTGCAATTGTAAATTTGATGCAAACTTTCTTCTTTGAAAATGCAAATTTTAAAAAATTTGCTGCAAATTTTCTTTGCTATCTGGGCTGTTTGGTAGAAGGGGTGTTTCCGGCTCCCTGTAAAACAGCCAGGCTTGTACTAATCAGCAAGGGCAAAGGTGATCCCGAGCTGCCGTCGTCCCACAGGCCTCTCTGCATGTTGGACACGGCTGGAAAGGTGTTCGAGAAGCTGATCCGTTCCCGCCTGACTTCTGCCGTGGAAGCTGCCGGGGACTTATGCCCCCGTCAGTACGGCTTCAGAAAGGGACGGTCAACGATCGACGCTGTCACCGAAGTTCAGAGAGCTGTGGAGAGAGCCGAGAGCCACAACCATTTCTCCCGCCGAGTAGTGCTTCTTGTTACGCTTGATGTCAAGAATGCCTTCAACTCGGCGAGGTGGGTCGATATGTTGGATGCGCTTCTCAACACACCTTTCGTATTCCTGCATATCTGTTGCGGCTCATCGAGGATTATCTACGCTCTCGAAGCTGATTTATGACACGAGGGACGGAAGGCGGACGATGGAAGTCATTTCTGGTGCCGCACAAGGTTCAATACTCGGCCCGGATCTCTGGAACGTTGCCTATGACAGCCTCCTGAGGTCCGAGATGCCTGAGGAAAACACTGCTTTGGTTGATGGGTACGCTGATGACGTCGCAGCTCTCATTGCTGCACGCAGCGTTGAACTGGCACAACTGAAGTTGAACCGAGTTATGCGGGTGGTCAACAACTGGATGTACGATCACGGTCTCTCACTTGCTCTCAGTAAGACGGAGATCGTGATTCTCACGAAGAAGAGGATCGACACCGTCGTCCCGTTTCGAGTGGGAAGGGAGGTGGTCACATCAACTCGTGCCGCCAAATACCTCGGGGTTATGGTGGACAGGGTGGACACCAAGTTAAGCTGGAGGGATCAGATCTTCCGTACGGCGAACAAGGCCGCTAAGGTAGTCACTTACCTTAGTAGGCTGATGGCCAATGTCGGGGGTCCCCGATCCAGTAGAAGACGTCTGTTGATGTCCGCGGTCCAGTCCGTTCTTCTTTATGGAGCAGAGGTGTGAGCAGACGCTCTAGATAAGGAGTGGTACAGGTTGCGACTCGCCCCGGTTCAGCGTCAAGCGGCGCTCCGGGTGTGTTCTGCCTACCGGACAGTGTCCGAGCCTGCCGTCCTCGTGGTCGCCGGAGTCATCCCTGTCAAGCTCTTGGCAGGAGAAATGAAGGCGATTTATCAGAGACAAGGCGAGATCGGCAAGGACACGGCAAGAACAGAAGAGCGATCCCGAACCTTCCAGCAATGGTAACACATCTGGGAGCACGACACCAAAGGACGATGGAGTGCGCGACTTATCAAGCAGGTCCAACCATGGGTGGAACGGCGACATGGGGAGGTGGACTACTACCTGACCCAATTTTTGATAGGTCACTTCGGTCGTACCTGAACCGGATGGGAAAGACTGGTTCACCGGACTGCATTTATTGCCCGGGTGTTCCCGACGATGCGGAACACACATTCTTCCGCTGTCCCCGTTGGGAAGGGCCCCGCCTGGAGGCCACACAAATCTTTGGTGCATTTTCGGTGGACTCGGTCTGCCAAAAGATGTTGGAGGATGAGGGCAACTGGTATTGTTTGTCACAGTTCGTCCGGGGCATCCTCCTGGAAAAGAAAACCGATGTGGACCACGAAGTGGCCCAGATCCCTTGATCGAGCGGCTGGATAAGGAGGAGCCCCACGGGCGTAAGCCAAATTTAGGCCTAGCCTGACGCTGACGTAATGTGATAAACAATTCCAGTTTAGATTCCTAAAGAGTAGAGGAGGTTTTTTAGTGGGTAAACCCGTTTTTAGGGGAGCCCCACACTACAGGCTGGCCACCTGTGTGCATAATGCATTTTCCGCCTCTCCCTAAAAAAAGTGTTAAAAACAAATATAATTTTACTTTGAGGATCTTTTTGTTGCCTTGAGGATCATGAATACTTGATGGTATTGTACAGGCGAAGAAAATAGCCTTAATTCCAAGGGACTCTTGAAAATTATTTATTTAAAAATAAAGATTTTCCTACATATTACGAGCTAGCATGTGAATTTGGGCCGAAGCGCGCACGTAAGTGTCGTTTTTATTAAATATGAGTTTACAAAAAAGGGAGCAGAGTATGGCGATCGGTAGCGGTGGGGGGGGGGGTGTTCGGGGATAGCATGGTGTTGTAAAGCGATGGAGGGGGCGGTAAATTTGGTCTTTGCACGGGCGCTAAAAAACTCACGAGTCACCTCTGCCAATAGCTTGATTTGTCATGTACATTTAAAAGGTAGGGTTTCACTTACATTTACTTACAAACCCCATATGGTGGCAAACTTACATACTCAACCAAATGTTTTTATGGTTAAAAAGAAAATATAATAATTCCGTTTGATATTCGCTGAATACGCAGGTTTGCTGTGGTGGTGGTGGTATATTGTAGCATTGACTACTATTGATATAGTATCCAAAGTCAATGATTGCAGTAAATTGTTTGAGCCCTAAATATTTAAATTTTATTTTACGTAAGTTTTAAACACACATTTATATTTTGATTTAGTTGAATAATTTTTTTAATACCAATAATTTGTTCACGATTATTCAACTAATATTATAATGTTATTAATTAGACTTTGGTCGAGCCTCAAGCCAAAGCCTTTCTACTTCCGAGCCATATAGAGCTGGGTCTATTGCTCTTTACGGTTCTGCAATATTGAGAAATCTAAAGTAGCTGATTGGTTAAACCAGTAGTCGGGCTACACATATTTTTAATTTATTGGCAATAAACGGTATCACATAACTGACACATACTTTCTCCCAACAATATAAAAACATGTGTTAAAAGCTTTAAACATTAATGTCTATATGACTCTGTCGGATAGCTACCAGCTGAGCAGCGCGAGCTTGACCCTACGCGCATCTGTGACTTTTAACAACGTACTGCGTTTACCGCTAAACGAAAAATTGTATTTTCTCCTCAACCACTTGACATGGAGCAATAATTTAAAGTACTGGATTATTTAGTTTTTTGAGCTTGATTTAATGGTGATAAGTAAAATTTATTTTGAGACAACAGCTATTTTGAAAATAAAAAAAATTGATTTTTTAAACACTTTTTACTCTATAACTTTTGAACGCGCATTTTCTCGGAGATGCGGGTGGTGTCATTTTATCCACCATTTTAAGCTTAATAAACCACAAAACTTTAATAAAAATCGTTAGAGCCGTTTTTGAGAAATTTTGATTTTTGACGATTTTTGAGGGTTTTTGGGGGTAAAATACCCAAATCAAAAATTCAAAAAATGAAAAAACCGCCTGGAATTATCGTGGATTTGGACCTATATACCAAATTTCATTAAAATCGGACCATTAGGGCATTCTCTAGCTCTGTTTACATCCTGACACACACACACACACACACACACACACACACACACACACACACCCACACCCACACACAGACATCACTCCGAAAACCACTTTTTTGGACTCAGGGGGAACCATAATGGATAAATCCACCAACAACTCAAATTCGAAAATTTTGACGAAAACAATACTTTCTCCATATACTATGGTATAGGGGGAGAAAGTAAAAAACTGTAAATGTATAATTTTCAATGGTGTTCAATTGATTAATACTGAAAGTATTGTCATTGATGGTATTGAAGCGAAGTCAAATATGGTATACTTGGATTACTCATTTTCTGGGAATACTGTATTTTGATTTGTGATGGCAACACTGAGTGGTTGAAGTTGCTCTAATGCCCTGTGATCGTCTGCTGTCTGTTGTGGTCTGTTGTAAATGTTTTAATAGTCTGTATTGTTATTGTTATGTAGGTAAATGTCAATTACCGTTAGTTCGTCATTCGTTTGAAAATAAATGGTGTATTTGTGTGTAAGAGTGACTTGACTTACGACCGAAAATTTGAATTTTATGGGTTGATAAAATTTTTGTTTAAGAACCGAACAAAATAAAAAATTTATTTGCTATTCCAATTCAATAACAGCTAGGGCCTACCTACTGTACTTATATTTGGCAACCCTCAGGTAAGACTTTTTTCTGTAGGTTTAATCTGGTGTTTTGTTATATTATTCAATCCTCTAAATTAATAAGAGCACAAATAGAAACTGTCAAACTGCTTATTTTAATAATCTCGGCCCTTTGTGAAACTAATTTTCTTTCTCCACAATAAAACCGTAGACCTATAAGTTAACTTATATGTGACTACGTATATGTATATCAGTATAATTATATCAAGTAGGTATTCAAGTATTCAAGTAAGACTAGTACGTTCCTTCTTTATCGTCATTGAAATCCTGTAATAACCATAAGACGAGTATAATTCGCCTTTATGGTCCCTCTATAGCGGCCTACTCACGTACGAGCCCGGTTTGACGGGCCAGGTTCAGTGAACCGGCACTGGACTGGCTGCTGCTTACACATGAACAATCCCTTCAGTCTAATTCGGGGCCGCGGATCCAAGGTTTGTGCAGAGTTTTATTGTATTTTTCAACAAGAACGATTCATTGGTTTACTTTTTATTTATGCGGTACTTGAAGAAGGCGAATTGAAACATAAAAAAAAATACTTTTGTAAAACGTGGCTAATCGAAAAGCAGAAGTAGGCCTATGATGAAGGAAATAATCCTGACCCCTACACGAACTGTTAGTAGGCCTAAGTTAATTGCGATAGGCCTAAACAGTAAAACATTCTCTTACATAAAATATTTAAAAAATCGTTCCAAGTTTGAATTGAAGGACAATTTAATAGGCTAAGAAATCTTATGTCTATCCAACGTGTCTTCCCACTTCCAAGGGGACCTCGGATTGACTGCCCGATGCCAGTCTACACACCAGCAAGTTGGCCCGACAAACAATGCTCATTGGGCAAAAATTTTGAATTAATTTTAGATCTGATTTTCATTGGGCTGAACTTTGTCCGCCGAATTTGGCCCAATGTTGCCAACAGTTTTTTACCAAACATTGCTTGTTCGGGGCAAGTTTGCCGAGCCGGGTTCGTAAGTGAGTACCGGTAGGCTGCTTATCAGCTCAGGCTTGTAACTTATCCCAGCTAAAAAGAGTCCAAAACCGTTTTGTCAGGTTCATTGAAGTTAGGATGGGATTTCAGCACACCGAAGTTCCAACCAAGAAAATCATGCTCCTTACTATTTTAGCATTTACCATGCTGTCTTCACCACGTTATTGAAAATTGGGGAATCGTCCTCATTTACTTCATTGATTTGCTTCCATCATCTCATCGAAGAATGCTGATGGGCTCTGTTTTCCAACCAAAGATAGTTAATGGTATGATAGACTGCGATGATCTACTTGGAAAGCTTGTTTTTCACTTCCTCTGTCACTCAAGACTTATTTGTCAAATTGCACCACTCTACCTCATACCACCAGCACAGTACAATCCTTCATTTGATATGCACCGGAAACAACATCTATAGGCCTAGCAATGTCAACTTCTTCGGTTGCAGTGCCTTAAACTTCAAGACTGACGTAGTGTCTGTTAAGAAGAAACACCTGTTAGCAAAATATTTGTATGTTTGATTTGTTATTTATTTATTAATGTGTTATAATATTTTTGTTTGAATTATCATAGTATTTATTGCATTGCATGCACTTTACCAATATTGTTAAAACCTATATTTAAAAATGTATTATTTACATATTATAGTCTTAGTTTTGAGAACAATAATGTAATGTATTTGCCGTGGATCAATACGAGGGCTATTCAGAAAGTAAGGAACATCTTGACCTTTTGCCGCTAGGCGCTCGCGTATCGCCTACATTAGAACATGAGAGCGTTCGGGGCCTGAGTGGCTATCCAGCCGTGACGCTAGGAGCATCGTCGCAATGTCCTTTTTCTTTATATTTAAAATCAAAATGGCCGCTCCTATACAAAATCTCGCCAGTTGCGAAGTGCGTTTCGGTAATACGGTTTTTTTGGCAAAAAAATTAAAACTGATAGATATTTACCGACAAGTGTGCGAGGTGTATGGGAACAATGTCATGAATGAAAGTTCTGTGCGTATGTGGTGTATTCAGTTTAGAAATACCTAGCCAAACCTAGGTTCACGATGAACTGAAGAGTGTACGCCCGAGCATCGTGACTGACGAACTGGTCACTTAAGTTGACGAGAAGATCCGTGAAAACCGCCGCTTCACCATAACGGAACATTCATTATCTTTCCCTTAAGTTTCACGGACTTTGCTGTTTGAAATTGTTACAGAAAAGCTAGGATACCATAAGTTTTAAGTGCAAGGTGGGTGCCAAAAATGCTTTCAGACTTTCTTTCATAAAAAAAAAAAATTAGCGAATGGAGGCGGCTTTGACATTTTCGGAAGCCTATGACAAAGATGGTGAATCTCTACTAGATCGAATAGTGACTGGTGAACAGACGTGGGTGAAACACGTGAATTGCGGAACAAAATTGCAGTCCATGGAGTGGGGGCACACTCAATCCCCTAAAAAGCCTCGAAAATGCGTACAGACTTTGTGAGGAAGGAAGATTATGGCTACGGTTTTTTCGGGATAGGCAAGGTGTTCTTCTTGTCAACTTTCTCGAAAGAGACACAACCGTAACCGCTGAGCGCTACTGCCAAACTTTGCGCAACCTTAGGCGGGCTGTTAATGCCGTGGAAAGTTGTCATAAAAAATTTTGTTTGTGCATGACAATGCCCGACCACTCACGTCATATCGAACTCAAGAGCTTCTGCAGAGTTTCAAATGGGAGGATTTTCCTCACCTACCTTACAGCTCCGATATCGCTCAAGCGACTTAATATCCTAAATCTCTCTACTTACAACAATTATTAGACACACCATGAGCGCAGCAGTGTGCAAGCGCTGACAACTTACAATAAGTGATTAGGCGTCTCTGTGTTAGCCCTGTTCTAATGACCACTTTGAATAATTACTTTTGGTTCTAAAGGAAGCTTTATTTTAAAATGAGTACCTGGGGGCTGATAATTTGCTCGGTAAACTTAAACAATTTCATTGTAGTCATAGTAAAACCAGACTCACACTGTGAGCTAAAATGCCAATCCCAAAAGGATTTTCTCTTTCAATTGACAAAATTACATCATAAATATATGCAAATTAAACCGCGTCCGCACTGGCCGAACATTCGTAGCGAACCATAGAACTATAAACATGGAACGCTGGGTCAACGCTGGCAGAACGAGCCGGAGTCGGCACGGCTTCCCCCACCACTACCCGGGGCTCGACTTGCCTCTGCCCCGTATATCCCAATGGGCGACGCTTGCTTTTTAGCGGTTTTTGTTCGTATTTAGAGCTAAATCGTTATTAGGACTACTTATTAAGAATGCTTATAGTAATATAGATATTAAGTTGCTAAATAACTATAAATACCATGAATTTTGGGCTACTTTTTACCCTCGAAAATCAAAAGAACTAGACATGAACAAGAAAGTGGAAACTAAAAAGACGTGGATAGAGCTGTTTTGTTGGGTATTGGAATATTGGAATTAATTCATAATCAAAACTACTTATTAATAATCCTTTTAACAACTAGATTTTAGGTAGCTAAATAATTATTAATGAAATGTGTCCCGTGATATGCCTACTTTTCACTCTCATATATAAATTAAACATAGCCTAATCATTAATTGAGGACCTAAAACTAACACTTTGCAACAGAAAAATCCTACTTATTTTTAGTCTTATTCCCATCATAATTCTACCCAACAATGAAATTCGCAATTATTTGTTGGAAAATTTTTAACTAAGCCTACATACTGTTAAAAGAGACCTAAGCATAATTAAATTTATTGGGTATTGTGACATTCGTCTACTAACTCATCACTGAAGAAATTATTTTTTTTCAATCAACTTTATTTAAAATTTTTAAGCTATTACATATTTTTTAAACAGAATAACTTAATATTTTTTTAATAAGTTACTTGAGCACTATCTTAAATTTATTGACAGGCACCTAGAAATAAAAAAAAATAATGTGTTGTGTTGAAGATTGGTTACTCTGAGAAACATAATTTAAGAGTTTAAAAAGTGTTAGGTCTACATTTAATGCGATTATTAATTTTTTTTATTTAAAATACTAGCAATAAAAATACATGTCGTCTAAAAAATATAAGTTTACAACTTTGTAACTTTATTAACCACTTATATTGGCCATTTTACGGATTTTGTTTTTGGATGACATTTTATACGTTTGCTTTCAAGATAACCATACAATAAGTTAAAAAGTCTAGTTTAAAACCTACCGTGTATTAGAACTACTTGGAATGATTAATGGGCAACCAAATTTCAGTGGTTGAAAGTAACTTTATAACTGATATGACTAAAAGAAATTATATCTCATATAATTTGGTAAGCGATGATATTAAGACGCCATTTGTACAGTTAAAATTAATTTGTATTTTATTATTTATGGAAACGTGACTTATGATGGTAGGAGGCTTGTTAATTTATTTTTGTATAAATTATTTACTATGTATTTGGTACACCCAATAAATAAGTTACTTGTAAAAAGTTTAATATGGCTAAAAAGCGATTTATTATTGCAAAGTTGTATACTTCACCTTCATAATGGGACACGGTATATGCATATTGTCCATGAAATAACTGTTAAGATAACTTTTATTGCGAAATTCAGTGAAAGTTATTTAAATACACGAATCTGTTGGCTAACTATGTAACTAAAAATATGTAACTATGTAACTAAAAATATATTTATGGCCTTAGTTAATTCAATATGTAGACTAGGAATAACATCTTAAATCGTTCATTCAAAATGGGCCAATATCCAAGATCCGGAAGCTGATCTGGGCGGCCCAACGGCGCGACCTCTCCGGACTCATTAACAATGCGATTGTGAAAACACTAAGCATTTTATCATTAATTTGTCTATCAAGTATTATGAATCAACTCATTACCTACAACTTTGCCGCTTTAAGTTTGTTCCTGACCCAAAAACAAAAAAAGTTTACGCTTAGTAACTTTTTCAAGTTCACACTATTACATTTCTTTGTATTTTGTTTTGTTAAAATTATAATACTTTACCAACCTTAAAGTAATTTACACCGTTGTAATCCTTAGTTTTTCCAGATTGCAAATATATAACTTTAGTTGGTGTTTATCGATGCTGTGAGCTGCAGGAGAACGCATATGAACGAATATGAGCATATGAACGCATATGAGCATATGAACGCGTGTACGCCGGCATGAATCGCCTGTTTGCGTCTGTACCCCGGGTAGTGGTGGGGGCACTCCGTGGAGCCGCTTGACTCCGGCCCGTTTTCCGCTTCTATTTGCTGCTTGGCCCGGCGTTCCATGTTTATAGTTCTATGTAGCGAACTTGTTCGGCGAACACAAAAATCGACAATCATTCTTAACGAACAATTAACCGGCCATATGATTTACAACGAACAAACAAAAGTTCGGAAGAACTTTGTTCGGCGAACATGTTTGGCCAGTGCGGACACGGCTTTAAAGTTAGATTTTTTTTTTATATTCAAGTTGCAGTTTATCAACATACAGTTTAATATTTAACATATGTAATAGTAACATGCATTAGTACTGACCAGTTTTGCACTATATAGTTTGTGTTTTAGAGAATTTTCCTATAGGGAATATGCTATGACGATAGTATAGTCACGATAAGTCCTAAGCCCAGGACCATGAGACTCTTTTGTTTTAAGGTCCCTAGAAGCAAAAAAAAGTAAATTTATATATATATATATATATATATATATATATATATATATATATATATATTATTACAATAAACATATTTTGAACAAAACACCCTTTTTTTATATTAGGTAATTTTTTATTAAGTTGTTGACTTACATGTTTTGGACATTTATGCCATCATCAGAGTCCATGATGGCAGGACTATGATGATGGCATAAATGTCCGAAACATGTAAGTCAACAACTTAATAAAAAATTACCTAATATAAAAAAGGGTGTTTTGTTCAAAATATGTTTATTGTAATAATATTCCTAGCAGCCCTGTTTAACAAATCTGATATATTATATATATATATATCTATGTGTCCATGAACACGATAACTTTTGAACGGAACTTCTGATTTTAATCAAGTAAGGCAGCACCTACTTGATTGAGTTTGCGAAACAGAATGATCGGACCATGGGGATGAAATTTTATAGATTTTCAAAAGGTTGAAAAATGGATTTTGGTGTGGTATTTTTTTACCTTTAATTTAAAAGTATAACACTTTTAACACAGGCCTAAAACATTTAAAAGAGCTCAAAAAGATAAACATGTATTTTGAATTTATTTACATTGTATTCATAATATGTATTTATTAATGAATACTGTGTACATTAAGTCATTCGCCTGATGTTTATTTTTTGCACACTAAAGAGATTGCAAAAAAATATACGTTGTAATAACAGATTCTAGTAAATCAGGATGAATAGATGTTTATAGTTGTTTGTTGTGTGGCGATTTTAGTACCAATTAACTGTCAATTTTGAAGATTGTCCACTGGTCAAGATTATACCAAAATGTCAGTTGATCTGGACCCAATGAGTTAAAAAATATTTTGTAATTGAAACATCTTTTCTTCCTGTTTTTCTATGTAGCATTTGTTATCACACAACTAACTAACAATTCAATCAATTCTTCTTTTTTTATGAGATTAACATTGAAACTTTGAAAGTCTGTAGGGAGTAGCCCTGGGCCTTGTTGTGAAATAGGATTCTGCACATCTTCAGGAAGATACTTTCCTAAAGAGGCGATGCCCTACACCTTCATACCAAATTTCATCAAGATCGAAGGTGCACATTCTCTCTCTCACACTGTCACATTGTTTACTTTAGGCAGTATTATTTACTCTCTGTCACTCAGTGTTATGCTCCGCCCATCGTTGGGCCACAGTTAAAACAAAAAGCGTAGTAATGCTGAGTCAATGATTGGTTATATTTGGTCTGAGGGTTCGTCCTATCTCACGTCGGTGTGCAGGAATTCTATTCCTGAAATATTATCCCTGA
The DNA here is from genome assembly GCA_030545055.2 of Neoaliturus tenellus. Taxonomy (NCBI): domain Eukaryota; kingdom Metazoa; phylum Arthropoda; class Insecta; order Hemiptera; family Cicadellidae; genus Neoaliturus; species Neoaliturus tenellus. The sequence continues at coordinate 229,114,776 of CM061532.1, forward strand.
AAAAAACATGTTGTTTTGACGAGGGGTACGAGCTGAAAGTGGCAAGGAGTTTAGCTTGCGGCTGGAAAATTACCTTGTTTTACAAATACACTAGCTGTTGCCCATCACGGCTTCATCCATGATTGAAATTATTTTATATGTAATAAAATTTCTGTAAAGAGCAACGAAATCTTCATCCTTAAGAGTTGTATTAAAACATTGAAGAAGTGGAAGCAGAGCATTGGATTTTCAAAATCCTTTTCATAGTAAGCACATACGAGCAAAGAGGAACGAACGTGTCAAATTTCAACCCCATAGGCCCTTTACTAATTTTGAAGTACTGTAGGGAGAATGCCTTAAAGGACTTCAAAAACTATATTTGCAAGACCGTTTCTAAGTGAGCTCCTATATGAGCAAAGAGGAATGTCCATGTCAATTTCAACCTCTTAGGCCCTAGAGATATTTTGTAGTTCAGTGGGGCAGAGCTCTACAGGACTTCAAAAACTATATTTGCAAAACCATTTCTTATTGAGTACATATGAGTAAAGAGGAACATCCACGTCAAAGTTGAACCTAGCCTATGAGCTCATAGGCTCTATAGTAATTTGAAGTCCAGTGGGGCGGAGCCCTGAAGGACATAAGAAACTCTATTTGTAAAACCGTTTCTTAGTGAGTACATATGAGTAAAGGGGAACGTCCAAGTCAAATTTCAACCCCGTAAGCCCAAGGAAAGTTTGATGTCCAGTGGGCCCATTGGGGCGGAGCCCTGAAGGACATTTTTTTTTAAGCGTTCCTTAGAAAGTATATAAGAGAAAAGAGGAATACAAGCAAAAGCAGAACGTCCATGTCTAATTTCAATCTTATAGGATAAATAGGTCTTATGGTTTTCCATATTCGTTGTTTCCTAGGTTCGTATAAAAAATTGGCCATAAGAATAACATTAGATAGAAATTTTGAAGTCCTGTGGGGCGGAGCCCTGTTTTAAGTTTGCAAAACTGTTTCTTAGTGAGCATATATGAGCAAAGAATGACGCCCATGCCCAATTTTAACATTGTTGATCCCGTAGTTTTTCAGATTCGTTGTTACTTTGGTTTGTATAAAAAATTGGCCATTAGTATAACATTAGATAGAAAGTTTAGTTTTAAAGTCCTGTGGGGAGGAGACCTGAAGGAATTTCTCAACGCCGTTTCTTAGGCCAGGCGCACACGGGCGATTTTTTAATTGACCGATTAAAAAATCGGCCTATTAAAAATCGCCCTCGATCTATGTGAACGCGCACACGTAGCGATTGTTTTCACGTGGTAGTTCTCATTCTGTGTGACATAAAATGGACTTTGTAGAGCTAATGTGTGTTTGTGAACTACTGATGCGTGACTAAAAAAGAAGAAGACACCGTCGGTATTGAGTAGGCCTACACCCTATTGTAAGTCAGAGACTTATAAATGGACAGTTTCATAAGATATATAACACCTTACGAGAGGACGATAAAAAATTCTTTAACCACCACAGAATGTAAAAAAAATTCACTAATAAACAATTCAGTCTCGAAATCTGCCATTGCACAATATGACTATACATACAACACAAATATACAACAAGACAAACAGGTCACCGGTGACTGCGGAGTAGCTACTGACGGGCGATCGGCCGATTATTCAATCGCCTGTGTGCGCGGACAGGTTACAATCTGTATGTTACAGATTTTCGGCCGACTATCGCCTCGCCCACAAATCTGTGGCTTGCCACAGATTTTAAAATCGGCGCTACTTTTGATCGCCTGTGTGCGCGCTCCCATTCCTTCCAATGATGCACAGACTGGGCGATGAAATAATTAATTGCCTTAAAATAATCGCCCGTGTGCGCCTAGCCTTAGTGAGCGTTTTTGAGCAAAAAAATGTAAAACGCAATGAGATTTAACCTACTGATGGATAAAATTATTTAGAAATGCGGTGTCAAATAAATTCGTGGAACTGATAATTAATTGAATTTTTTACTATATGGAACATAGAGTATAAAATTCTTTAGATCGACTTTAAATTTCTCTTAGGCGAATTTTTTACCCCCAAAAGGCTTTTTTATTACTAATTTGATTTCAATGAAATTCTCAGGTTAGATTTTAAGTATTTTAAACTAGGTAATAAACTATAATCGAGCAATTATTTTAAAGTATTAAAAAAGCTTATTTTCCGGAATTTTTGACAGAACTTAAGTTGTTTAGGCTACATGGTTTGACTAATGTAGTTGCTATGATCAGTTTATTTTCCCCCATCGCAGCTGAGTTGTCGCTGTATGCTGAAAACAACATAACATAACCTTTTCTTGTTTATATTTGCTCGCCGTTATGTTACGTTTTTAAATAAAATTTAATTGATATTTTTACAGACCTGTTTGTTAAATTAAATAGATCAACACTGATGTTTACTTGTTGAAGTTATAAATTATAGTCTACCAAAAGATAGGCATGTTGATGTGGAATGAATTGGTGTCGTACGGAATTATGCGATTAACTAATTTATGGGATACAACTAATATCTATTTGGGAGAAAGATTTAAATTGAACAACTAATTAGAATGTGTTGTGACATTGTAGCCTATGTCTCAGGTAACAAAATATGCATTAAGTGTTAAGTAAGCGTAATTCTACAATACTTACATTACTTGATTTTTATTAATTTTGATTAATTAATCATGGATTTTAAATTGTATTGTTTTTTTCGCTCTACAATCTATTTACCTTTAATATTGTAAGCATAATTATTATTAAGTTACTTGCTTGTTTTGAGGTCTTAGCTAAAATCATTCTTTGTATGTATTTATTTGTAGGCTAGGCCTAGGATGTACGCCGGTTGACTTCGGACGGTTAGATGACGTTCCACTCTTCACATTTGAGGAGATGGAAACCTCCTTTCTCTCCCTAAAGAGCAACAAGGCTCCTGACCCGGACGGGATTCCCAGCGAGGCTTTAAATAAAGTATTTTCAATTAATGCTGACTTGTTGTTGAGAATGTACAACGCCTGTTTGGTAGAAGGGGTGTTTCCGGCTCCCTATGGAAAACCGCAAGACTTGTACTGATCAGCAAGGGCAAAGGTGATCCCGAGCTGTCGTCGTCCCACATCCCACAGGCCTTTCTACACGTTGGACACGGCTGGGAAGCTGTTCGAGAAGCTGATCAGTTCCCGCCTGACCTCTGACGTGGAAGCTGCCGGGGACTCATGCCCACGTCAGTATGGCTTCAGAAAGGGACGGTCAACGATTGACGCTATCACCGAAGTCCATGGAGAGCTGTGAAGAGAGTCGAGAGCCACAACCATTTCTCTCGCTGAGTAGTGCTTCTTGTTACGCTTATGTCAAGAATGCCTTTAACTCGGCGAGGTGGGTCGATATGTTGGATGCGCTTCGCAACACCTTTTGTGTTCCTGCATATCTGTTGCGACTCATTGAGGATTATCTTCGCTCTCAAAGCCTTATTTACGACACAAGGGACGGAACGTGGACGATGGAAGTCACTTCTGGTGCCGCGCAAGATTCAATACTCGGCCAGGATCTCTGGAATGTTGCCTATGACAGCCTCCTGAGGTCGGAGATGCCTGAGGAAACCACTTTGGTTGGGTACGCCAATGATGTCGCAGCTCTCATTGTCGCACGCAACGTTGAGCTGGCCCAACTAAAGTTGAACCGAGTCATGCGTGTGGTCAACACATGGATGTCCGATCACGGTCTCTCGCTTGCTCTCCGTAAGACGGAGATTGTAATCCTTACGAAGAAGAAGATAGACACCGTCGTTCTGTTCCGAGTGGGAAGGGAGGTGGTCCAATAAACTCGTGCTGCTAAGTACTTTGGGATTATGGTGGACACCAAGTTAAGCTGGAGGGATCAGATCTTCCGTACGGCGAACAAGGCCGCTAAGGTAGTCACTTACCTTATTAGGCTGATGGCCAATGTCGGGGTTCCACGATCCAGCAGAAGACGTCTGTTGATGTCCGCGGTTCAGTTTGTGCTTCTTTATATGGAGCAGAGGTGTGGGCAGACGCTCTCGATAAAGAGTAGTACAGGTTGCGACTCGCCTGGGTTCAACGTTGAGCGGCACTCGGGGTGTGTTCCGCCTACCGGACAGTGTCCGAGCCTGCCGTCCTGGTGGTGACGGCACCCGAGGACGATGGATTGCGCGACTTATCAAGTACGTCCAACCATGGGTGGAACGGTGGCCAATTCTTTATTTATTGCTCGGGCATTCCCGACGATGCGGAACACACATTCTTCCGCTGCCCCCGTTGGGAAGGGTCCCGCCTGAAGGCCACACAAATTTTTGGTGCATTTTCGGTGGACTCGGTCTGCCAAAAGATCTTGGAGGATGAGGGCAACTGGGATTGTTTATCACAGTTCGTGCGGGGCATCCTCCTGGAAAAGAAACATGATCTGGACCGCGAAGTGGCCCAGATCCCTTGATCGAGTGGCTGGATAAGGAGTGAGCCCCACGGGCATAAGCCAAATTTAGGCCTAGCCCTACGTAATGTGATAAACAACTCCAGGTTAGAATCCTAAAGAGTAGAGGCGAGGTTTTTTAGTGGGTACACACGTTTTTAGGGGAGTCCCACACTACAGGTTTGCCACCTGTGTGCGTAATGCATTTTTCTTACCTCTCCCTAAAAAAAAAAAAAAAAAAAAAAAAAAAAACATAATAAGCGTCACCTAATAACTCAAAAAGTGAGTAAAAAATTCTTGTACGGGACGGACATCGGAGCGTATTCCTAGTAAAATTGATAGGCGGCAGCGGTTGTCAGTGATGTTGTCAGCTGCTCCCACCATTGCATTATCATTATTGAGTCTTAGTCAGTGTCATGCGGTCTCTACAGTGTGACTGAGTGACTCATTCTGTGTTGTGGCTATATCCCTTCCCTAACCTCAACCTCACACTTCTCGTTTCTCATTCGCATTGCTCTCATTCCCGCTCGATTGGTAAGTTCGATATGGCCAAATGTTTATGCTTGTTTTGTGAACACCATTATTTTTTATTAAGATATTTCTAAGGTAATGGTTTAAATTATGTCTTTTCGTGGATTTGATTTCACTTAGAAAGATTCAAGTCATATTGCAAAGCTGATTTTTTTTTATTGAACAAATTAAACATTTAAAATAGGCTATACGTGAACTATTGAAAGAGATGATACGCTCAACTTTAAAGTTCATTGTTGATGATGGTGGGTCATTGTTAAGTAAATAACTGCGGACATTTTCCATCACTGATTAGTAAAAACAAATTCGCCATGTTTCGGGATCTGGAATCTGATTCCATCATCAGGTGGAAGGTGGAAGAAGATTCCAGATTCCGAAACTTAATGAATTTTTGTTTAAAGATCAGGTTGAAATAATAAAACGTCTTCCAACACTACTCGATATATTTACACTTATACTGTAATTGTTTACAAGACGGTAAATATATATAAAAGATCTTATAATGGCGATCGATTTCGACCATTCACACCGGTCATCATCAGGCCCAATCCGAGAGTCTCGTGGAACTCTCCACGAGAATTTGTGGAGAGAGTCTCGGATTGGGCCTGATGATGACCGGCGTGACTGGTCGAAATCGATCGCCATTACAAGATCTTTTATATATATTTACCGTCTTGTAAACAATTACAGTATAAGTGTAAATATATCGAGTAGTGTTGGAAGACGTTTTATTATTTCAACCTGAATATCAGTACCAGCACGTATATAATGCTAATCAAGAAGTTATTTAAAGATCAGTGATGGAAAATTTCCGCAATAATTTACTAAACAATAACACACACTTCACGCTGTTGTTAGGATCGTTTCTCGTGCCTAATGTGGTTAAGTCTGATTAACATATTTTTTTTTGCCGTTTTTCATGGAATATATGTATAGGCCTATGGACTCGTTCCCCACCTCCAGGCGTTTTCCTATGTGTGGATAAATTTCATTTGTATAATGTAATGACTTATTGTAATTTGTTCACTTTTGAAATAAAGATTCGTTTATTTTATATTAGCTTTGATAATATTTAAATTATAACAATGTTTTAGCTGTAGGCAATGTTGCCTTAAAGATTTGTACTTAACAAATAATTTATGCTCATTATAAATGCAATACAGTATATCCCTATACATTTATAAACTGTAAGTAATGTAAGTGAACTGTAATTTATAAAGTTAGTAGGTTTGACGTTCCTCGTCAAAACGTTTAAAAATGCCATTGGCGTAGATACACTCAAAATAAAAATAAAATAAAATAATGTGTTGGTTCGACTAAATGTTATGATGATTGTTATCGCCTCTTGAACCGTGAAAGTATTAAATTTATCAAAATACCGCACCTTACGTACTTTGATGTAAATTTTAATAACGAGCCTGACTCGAGTTATATAGCTTACTGTCACATTTGACTAATTACCTAAATGTCGTCGCACAAACAAGAGTCCTACAACTCTTTCGTCTGTGTTATGTTCTGTGAGTTGGTGATGTTATGTGTGTTCTTGACTGTGTGGTGCAACTTCAGAGGCTACTCATTTTATGCTATTAAAGGCTAAATAAATACATAGGAAATGGTTCAAACTTTTTACCTTCCTTCACAAATAAAAGAAAAAACATTTCGGTACTGTATCCTAGAGCCTATACGTATGTAATAGGTAGCATACAGCATACATATAGTTCTTTGCACATTGAAAAAATGTCAGTGTAACTTATGTCATAAATAAAGTAATAGTTCTAATTGTGCATTTTTACAGTATTTCTTGCTTATTTTAACCATAAGTAAAATAAAATCATAGAGGATTTAACGTATTAAAACATTGATATAAACAGTACAATAATACCAATGGTAATACAGTATACAAATAATAACACATCGTATAGGAAATAACTAAATTATAATTTGATTTCAATCACAGATTCAATTTATAATAGATGTATTATTTTCAATTTTGTCATTTTTACAAGGAACAACACTTGGAAATTGGGCCCAGGGTTAACCTCAACCAACTTGTTGTTCCCACTTTATCGAACGTGTGGCAGGCCCAGGTAGTAAACGGCCCATTAAGATGCACGTTCGTGCGCCGTACCACGTGCTCTGCCCGTCATGCACTGCACGGCCCGGCACGCCAAACACGCGTCTACACACGGTCGTGCGCCGTACCACGTGCTCTGCCCGTCATGCACTGCACGGCCCGGCACGCCAAACACGCGTCTACACACGGTCGTGCGCCGTACCACGTGCTCTGCCCGTCATGCACTGCACGGCCCGGCACGCCAAACACGCGTCTACACACGGTCGTGCGCCGTACCACGTGCTCTGCCCGTCATGCACTGCACGGCCCGGCACGCCAAACACGCGTCTACACACGGTCGTGCGCCGTACCACGTGCTCTGCCCGTCATGCACTGCACGACCCGGCACGCCAAACACGCGTCTACACACGGTCGTGCGCCGTACCACGTGCTCTGCCCGTCATGCACTGCACGGCCCGGCACGCCAAACACGCGTCTACACACGGTCGTGCGCCGTACCACGTGCTCTGCCCGTCATGCACTGCACGGCCCGGCACGCCAAACACGCGTCTACACACGGTCGTGCGCCGTACCACGTGCTCTGCCCGTCATGCACTGCACGGCCCGGCACGCCAAACACGCGTCTACACACGGTCGTGCGCCGTACCACGTGCTCTGCCCGTCATGCACTGCACGGCCCGGCACGCCAAAAACGCGCCTACACACGGTCGTGCGCCGTACCACGTGCTCTGCCCGTCATGCACTGCACTAGTGATGTAAAACGCCCTGGCGTTTAAATCTCAGGGCAAATGCCCAGGGCATTTGCCCAAATAAACGCCCAAAATCCATAAGCGCCGGGCGTTTATCCAGTTAAAGGCTATTAAACCTAATTAATGGAAATTAAATTGAACACTACTCTTCTAGTCAAATTTTTAAACCTCTAACATTAGATATTTACATAATAGCCTATATAAAAAAAATTACTTGTATAATTTTAATTATACGAGGTGGCCCGTGCGCAAATTGCTCATTTTATGATTCTGTATGAGTGAAACTCACCTAGAGTACGTGAATGTTGATTATGAAGTGACAGAGATCTATTTTTGTTTACAATCTGGCTTTTAATATTCATCTGAAGGTAATCAGCTGTTAAATTACAATTCACATTAAAGAACTTGCAATCAAAGTTGGTCAACATTTTAAAGCGCTCTCTAGAAATAAATCAAAGGCGAGGGGGGTGAAGCCCAAACGATATGAGCTTTTTAATTATGATTCGTCACTGCGGTATATCCTAAGCTTTAAAATGACCCCTTAATCTTAAAAATCGGTTCAGTAGGTCAAGAGAAAAAGGGACGTAACAGACGAAACCCTTATAGAAATAAGAAGATAGATTGGTAGGAAGTCAGTAAACTAGAGAGTCAACACTTTTCTTTTGTCAACAAGAGGAAATAATTTAGACTGAAAATAACTTCATAGGTTTATTTTTATTTAAAATATCCGGCTAATGTAATAGAATTTATTTACATTTGTTTATTACACACAATGAATCAGTCTTAACTTAAATAATTATGGGCATAATGAAAACTTCAGTTCATCAAACAAAATTCCTTAAACTAATGACTCTTCAGATTCAGAAGCATCTTCATAACTTTTTCCAAGGATAGTATAAGTATAAACATAAATACAATACTGGTTTCTTCTTCTTAGCAAACTTAATTGTAATAGGGCCTATAATATATGTTGTGGTAGTCATGTACAGTTAGTTCAGTTGAAGTATAAAAGCATTTTAAGGACGAATATCATTTGAATGAATGAACAATTAATCAATTTCAGTGAAGCCACCAAAATAAATATTGGCTAATTTTAAAACTGTTTTTGTTTTTAAATAGAGTAACAAGCCTCTATACCACTAAAGGTTGAGCAGTTTACTTTAGCTTTAGGCTACTAAGATTTACATATGCCATCATAAGCCTACATCATATCATTTATCATGTTCAGCTTCAAAATATATATATCCAGAATCAGAACTATACATTAAACTTAGGCCTACGCCATCACTAGCAAATGATGCTTTAAATTTATTAATGTTACTTATAAAATAATTGAAGAGTCTTGGGTACAGCCGGTACCGGATGATATAGTTAGGCCATGGTTTTGCAAAACTTATATTACCAGTTTCCATTCATTCGCTGATTGCATTAAATTAAAGTAACATAAATTTCATTTTTTAGAATCATTTCTATTGCTAATCTTTTTCCGAGACTGCTTTTTTGTAAAATTAATTACAACACATCCTAATAAAATGGTACATATAATTTACCAGCCAATCTCAAAATAGGACAATTTCAGTCATTAGTAGGCTAAATTAATTATTAGTTTAAAATGAAATTTTTTGTCATATTATAAGATTAAATAAAATTAGTATATTTTGATAAATAGTCCTAACTCCGTCCAGTAGAATTTGTGAATATATATATATATATATATATATATATATATATATATATATATATATATATATATATATGAATAAAAATAATTTTATAGGTGCCTTTTTATGTTGGGAAATTTACATTGTAGTTAAAAAGCACTTGTTTTACTAACAAAACCTTAATACTTAACTTTAAATTTAATTAATTAGACATTATAAATTTATCCTATGCACATATTTATGAATTACAGAGTAGAAACCTGCTTAATCAGTAAATAAGATTTTATGTAACAATTTAGAAAAATATTTATTTAAAATACCACACTGAAAATATAACAGGTTTTATTGTATTGCGCCTTAAACTGAACTTTTTATAAACGCCCAGTTTTTGGGCGCTTAAAATCGCTTTGGGCAAATGCCCATTTATAAACGACCCGCCCACTGGGCATTTGCCCGGCCCACATCATTACACTGCACGGCCCGGCACGCCAAACACGCGTCTACACACGGTCGTGCGCCGTACCACGTGCTCTGCCCGTCATGCACTGCACGGCCCGGCACGCCAAACACGCGTCTACACACGGTCGTGCGCCGTACCACGTGCTCTGCCCGTCATGCACTGCACGGCCCGGCACGCCAAACACGCGTCTACACACGGTCGTGCGCCGTACCACGTGCTCTGCCCGTCATGCACTGCACGGCCCGGCACGCCAAACACGCGTCTACACACGGTCGTGCGCCGTACCACGTGCTCTGCCCGTCATGCACTGCACGGCCCGGCACGCCAAACACGCGTCTACACACGGTCGTGCGCCGTACCACGTGCTCTGCCCGTCATGCACTGCACGGCCCGGCACGCCAAACACGCGTCTACACACGGTCGTGCGCCGTACCACGTGCTCTGCCCGTCATGCACTGCACGGCCCGGCACGCCAAACACGCGTCTACACACGGTCGTGCGCCGTACCACGTGCTCTGCCCGTCATGCACTGCACGGCCCGGCACGCCAAACACGCGTCTACACACGGTCGTGCGCCGTACCACGTGCTCTGCCCGTCATGCACTGCACGGCCCGGCACGCCAAACACGCGTCTACACACGGTCGTGCGCCGTACCACGTGCTCTGCCCGTCATGCACTGCACGGCCCGGCACGCCAAACACGCGCCTACACACGGTCGTGCCGATCAAAAATAATTAATGTTATTGGCTGTTTTTTAATCGATCCTGTGTGTAATAAGTATACGGTGTAATTGGAAATACAGTAGAAGATTTGTCATAAAGGTTGGTTTTTGAACTAATGGAAACGGTTTTCAGATATGAACTTAGCCTATTAAGAGTCTGCATAGTATCTGTTATCTTGTATTTTTTCCCCTTAAGAATAAAGTTAAATTTGGTTATCTTGTATTTTTCTCCTTAAGAATAAAGTTAAATTTAATAAAACGACAGCTACGCCTTTAATATTGGTCGAAAAAGATTAATCTTTCGTGTCATTTTAAAAGAGATTTTAATGACGAGGGCAGCTATCCCTATACATAATCGCGTGTTTTAATGTGGGTTCAAAAGGTGCGCAACATAGAGAGCGACGCGTTGCGATGCGATTGAATCAATTACGTGTGCGGTAATCGGGTTGAGCAGAACACACTAGCAGCGACGCAAATCCTCTAGGTCTAGGAACAAAAGCATACATGATAAAAAAAACAGCATCAAAGAATGAAAGAAGTGATTTTATATATTGCTTTCTTCATTATTAGAAACCAACGAGCCAAAAGAAGTAACACGCGCAAACCTCACAACAAGGTCGATTTTTTTATTTCGGTAAAACAGATTGATTTTTTTTATGTATTTAAGGAATGCTAAAAACCGTAGTTCCGTTGCGGCCGTCCGTTAAAGTCGGGTTTTTAAGAATCAAATTATGCTTAGCCTACATTTAAATTTTATTGTGACTTCCAGTGGATTGATGTTCCTTTTTGGTTCAAACTAACCCTCACATTGGACCCACTGGACCAAGGTTTCATCCTTGTCAGTTGTTTCGTGCATTGATTGAAAAATAATAATACGCATTTAGAAAATGTAAAATAACATGTCTTATAAGGCGAGAATAATGTTTATGATAAATCTGATCATTGTTTTACAACGCTCCCAAAACGCCACGCCTCCCAAAAGTCGTCCCCGCGTTACACAAACGCATGAGTAGCATTGCGTGGTCTACGCTTCTACGCTGTACGTCAAACCCTTCATTTCCTTACATGAATGAGGCCGAACATCAACACCTTCTGAAATATAGTTCGACCATTCAAATTTCCTTGTAATATTATGACTATATCGAATGAGGAACTGCACCCTAAGTCATTCTCCATTTAATTAAATCTAATAGTGTCCTTTTAGTACATAGTTAATTATTATTATTTCTGGTTTACAATGAAGGTTTTTTTTTCAGGTTAAATCATGTCCAGTTCCAAAGAGACAGACCCGGAGTTGGGTGGAAGAGCATCAGAAAACGTGCCTTTCAGCGGCATATGTGAGTACTAAATTCTTCACTCTATACTACTTTAACTTTTGTGTAATTTCTCAATGTTTTGTTTAAAATATTTTTTGACAATAATTTTTACATTTTGTGAAAACATTTATGGGGTTTCCACTTTGATCGAGTAATCGTGGATCTCTATGTGTTGGAGGTGGTATGCACATGCACTGTGCGCTAAAAGGTATGAAATTAGAACATTAAGTGGCTACATAGCCTGATGATTCTTCTTCTCTCCTTTTTATCTTATTATCCCTCACCCACAATCGCGATTTATCTTCCCATCCCGGTCGATTCTCTTCGATGAACCCCCACAATCGAGAGCGCATGATCCTTTCAACCACCGGAAACTTCTATCGTTTCGATCAATCGCGATAGAGTGGCGCGATGTAAAAACGTAAATGAATTGATGATAAGAGGTATCGAACGGTGGCGATAAGAGCGATTGGACGAGAACCCTGACAACCGACCACCACACGCGGCGAGGGTTGACCCGCACTGACCTCGGGTGTCGCTGCGGGATGAGGAACAGCTTCCAGGGCCGCGCGCCGGAGATGGGCCTGGCCATGCAGTGGATCCACCGGGAGCCGACCCGCGCCGACAACGGGCCCGCCGCCCCCGCCGCCGCCGCACCTGCTGGTGAGTGTTCCTACAAACGTGAAAACATTTTAGGAGTTTCACATTTAATTACGATAAAAGTGTGAAAATCAACTGCATTAAGGGGAATTGTGGGTTCCATGTTTTAAGATTTAAATTTGCTTAACGGGTTCTTTCATACTTCTCCCTTCCAACTACGATTGTAATCTTTAATGATGCTTGTCAAGACTTGGTACCATGACTGGGGAGGATAAGTTGCCTGAAAGTAAAACAGAGGACGCTGAAATCAGTGATTTTTTAATAATACTATGGGCGAAGTAAACGCTTTCATATTTAACAACGAATAATCAATAACCTAACACCATAACGCAATCGGTTTATGCAGTCTGTAAATAATACAGTACCTTCATTCTGGAGACACTTAAGTCAATGGTTTATATTTAAAATTTCTAAACTCTCCTCGTCATTTGGGAAACGATTTCTTTATAAGCTATTAATCAACAGAATACAATGTGTTGATGAAACTGAACAAAAAAGAATGAAATGTACTGTATTAAAGAAGACGAATCGCTACAGCCAAGGAAAACGAACATCTAGTGACAATGGGCGCCAATCAAAAACAAAAATTCATGTAGGACGGCTATGAAAAAATCCTATGGTCTAAAAATTTATATTTAGCTAACTGTTGGGTGAAGTCATTCAAGATTTGTCTCGTGGCAACGTAGATTTTCAGTCGAGTAAAGCGGCGACACACTACCGGACTTTGCTCCGGACCGTACATCGGACATCGGACCGAACTTCGAACCGAATGTTGCTCCGTACCGGGAGCTAAATTTACTCCGAACGTTTTACCGAACAAGAAATTGGACCGAGAATCGTACCAGACAAATTCACGGGGTAGCGGAATTCTACCCCCAGGAAAAGTACCCCCATGAAAAAACGCTACGTCATTTTGACGTCACGAGGGGCGGAGCTTAAAGTAGCATGGAGTTTTGGCTCGCGGCCGGAAAAGTACCCCCATTTTTATAAATACATTATTATTTAATTTGGTTGCTCTAAATTAACATTATAGCAAACCAAACACCAGCCGGATTTCTACCCCCGGAATACTACCCCCGGAATACTACCCCCAGCAAAACTACCCCCAATGGACTAGACCGGGAATCCTACACCCGCGAAAGTACCTCTATTTACACAATTCCTTAAGTATTTAACAATTAATTGTTATTTTATGTACGTGTTCTGCTATTTAAAACATTTCCATTATAAAATAATAGAGATGTTAAGTTTATATTAATACAAACTTGCCCTTCGGGTGATCTCGTTCTCTACCCTCACTTTCCGTCAAGTTCTATAATAGGCCTATGCTTTAGTTTTATATAACCAATCTTTCCTCAATCCTTTACAGGATTTTAGCTGTATGGTTTTATTGACATCAAATAACATATATACATTATCGTACCATGATATACTTTGATATTAGGTTTATAATTTTCAGCACCTGGGGGCCAAGCATTAGCTCGGTAAACTTAAAACAGTAATATTTTTGGTGGTAATATCATAGATAAAATATGGTAATATCATTTACAGACAGCCCGGTGCAAAAAGGCTTATTTCTTGTTCAAGACGAGCTCGTTCGCTCCACTCACTAGCCTTTCAGCTTCCTTTTTCTGTGCTTTCAGACTGTTTCAATGTAGGCCTACGGGTCTCGTGTATATTTGTTAAAACACATGTTGAATGTGTAACACGTGGATTCTAATTATTTAGTTGGCTGGTGTTTGCTTTATTCTTTCTAATGCTTTTGTTTTTAAATTCAAATGTAATTCTACAAATTGATTTGTTGTTTTATATACTTTTACATTACTTTTATTCTTATTCATAATCAGCAGTATGAAGTACGATTTAAAAAATTATAGAGATTATTTTCATCATAAAATAGTACCATTTAATAATTTAGTAATTGGCTGCGATGCAAAACTACATGTTTATACTGGAACACATAGGCCTATTCTGCACTTTGACAATCGAGTCTACTGTTTTCAATATTATTTTATTTTTAACTAAAAAAGACCAATGTTAAAATTTTTAAAATTTGAATTAATGATTATAAAGAAATATATTTTTTCCTGGCATAGAGACCTGTATTTATATTAAATTCATCCCAAAACCATATTATCTGCAATGTTGGAAGAAAATGGGTTTAGCTGTTTTTGGGATCCGTGTGCAAACATAACACACATACAAATATATAACTTACTCGTATTACAGTATAGGATAGGATACACTTTATGCTTATGTAACTTAACTCACGTTTTGTAAATCTAGATAGTCTGAAAAGTATATAACTCAATACATCTAGCACAACCAGTAATACGGTAATAGAATTTTACTGCTGAGTAAAGATCTTGACCATCTCGGAGGCGAGTGATCAGAGTGAACAAAATTCCTTCAGATTATTGTGAATATTATTATTCCGATTTTTTTCTAACTTTCAGGTTTGTAGCACATAGGGCCTACATTGTCATCTAATAAATATTATGTAACACCTGAACATGAATGAACTTTGAAGGAAATTTCTGCTTTCTTTTATCAGTTGCTGCATACACATTTTTCCAAACAATTTATATATATATAAAAAAAACCTTGGATAATAATACCATTAATTTATTATATTGTTTTGTAAAATATAACATTAAAACAATAACATTAACTCATCATCACCCACAATTACATTTTCACTCAAAAAAAGCATTTTCAACAACACACAGCTAAAAGCCTGTAGAGGATTAGGGAAGATTGGTAACATAAAACTAAAGCATAGGCCAATTATAGAACTTGACGGCGAGTGAGGGTAGAGAACGAGATCAACCGAAGGGCAAGTTTGTATTAATATAAATTTAACATATTATTATTTTATATAGAAATGTTTTAAATACCAGAACACGTACATAAAATAATTGTTAAATACTTAAGGAATTGTGTACGTGGAAGTACTTTCGCGGGTGTAGGATTCCCGGTCTAGTCCATTGGGGGTAGTTTTGCTAGGGGTAGTATTCCGGGGGTAGAATTCCGGGGGTAGATTTCCTGGGGGTAGTATTCCGGGGGTAGAAATCCGGGGGTAGTTTTGCCGGGGGTAGTTTTGCTGGGGGTAGTATTCCGCGGGTAGAAATCCGGGGGTAGTTTTGCCGGGGGTAGTTTTGCTGGGGGTAGTATTCCGGGGATAGAATTCCGGGGGTAGTTTTCCACCCCTAGTAAACTTACAAAACATTGTTTAAATTGTTCATAATAGAAATAAATTATAAAAGTGCTTAACCAATGATTGAAGTAGAGTATAATGTTTTCTCTTCAAAAGTTCGCGGCCGTAAAACTACCCCCATACCTGTGACGTCAAAATGACGTAGCGTTTTTTCATGGGGGTACTTTTCCTGGGGGTAGAATTCCGGCGCGGTGAGGGACGTGAGTGAGTGAGAGCGCTAGAGGATGTGGTGGAGAGGGGAGGTTGTTGTTATTTGTGGATAAGGAGACCCTGGCAGAACCGTTGAGCACGTCTGCCACCAATGGGCATTTTGCGCAAGGCCCGGAAGAAAGGGATAAAGAAAGGGAAAGGGATTGAAGGAAGAGAAAGGGTAAAAGACGGGACATCAGATGGCCGCTTGACCACTCAGAGGCCAACCCCCAGCCCCATGCTTCTGGGCAACGGTCCGGTCTGCCCTCCAAATGGCCGACCAACCGACTGTCCACTCATGTTCCAGCTAGGGGTTTGCATACCCTCTGCATTTACCCCACGCTGTCTTGAACATGAATGGGATTATGAAGCATGGGTAAATGTCATAGTGGGCAGCCAAAAGACTCACCACAGTGTTATGAAAACTTCGTTTGCTGTTCTTAATGTCAACTTCTTAACTAGTATAAACCAGTTTTAAAGTTATCCTGCGACAAGAGAGGAGGGTTTAATTTTGTTGCATTTGTTCTATTGGTTTGAATGGGAACCATCGCAAGCGTTCGGGGCGACGCTCGGGACGGCGTAAGGAGCAAAAATTGACCCTGGCACACTACCGTAAACCAGACAGTACATCGGACCGATCTTTTCTTTGATGTTTTTCCAGAAAACCGCCCCCAGATCGCTCGACTCGATGTTCGCTACGGTGCTCGGTTCGTCATTAGGTATGGTGTACGGTCTCGTGACACACTACCGGACTTGCACTTTTCGTCCGGTACGATGCTCGGTCCGATGTACGGTCCGGTGAAAAGTCCGGCAGTGTGTCGCCGGCCTTAGAGCGTACCTCCACCTTTACACTAGTAAATCTGTGGTATTACTTTCAATTCAACCAAATCAACTGACCCTCTCAGTATAAATTACTGCGCTTTGTCTGAATTGTAGTTATCTTAAAACTTTGATTGGTTTCAACATTTCAAGCAATGTTGTGTTGCTGTGTTTCAAACAACAACACCAGTTGCCCCTTAACCTAAAACCAAGATAGTTATTGTTCAATAAAAATTAATATCAAACTAAATAAATCAACGAAAACACATTTCACGTTGTTATCGAACCCGCATGCGGGGCGCCCGTGGCCCAAAAATAGACGACCTACAAAATAATTCAGCCCGTGTCTGCTGTGCTGACATACCGCGGCCACGGGAACGATATCAATCGGCAATATCAATTTGTTTACGTCCAAAGGAGTAAATGGGGATAATTGAACGTGTATCGATGAGGCGGCGGTTGCCTGGACGCCAGCCACAACCGACACCCAACAGTGCTGACGGTAGTCACTAGTCGGCGCGGCGGACAGTCGGTACCGTGGACGCGTCCTTCCGGTCAGTCGCCGTCACCGTTCAAGTCACTGTGCGATATTTTATTTGCCAGATCTTGACGGCAGTGGTTGAAATACTATAGGGTCGTCGAAACACCATCTCTTACAGCGTTTCATCCTCACGAAATTGTTTACTTTTGCACTTTTTCAGGATAACACCATTGTTTTATAAAAACAAGTAAAAATTAATTTGAATGTTCTAAAACCTTACAATGAAATTAATCTTGTAAAATTATAAAAGTACTATAATCACTAAACACTATCCATTTCTCAAATTATTAAAATCTGCAAAGGCAATAGTATGTATAGTATATTTTGTATGTGTTTATCTCCAAAGGTTGTATTACTATTACGTTATTGGTAATTTTTGTGTCATCTTTAAATTTTGAAAACAATAACACAACAAAAGAAAATCCCATGTTAGAATCTTGACAAATCACATCCTTTTGTCATACAAGGAAGACAACAATTACGTTTGGTGTTGGGTAGTTGCTATAATTGTGAGCATTACGATCCTAACTGAATAAATTCAAGGATAGGGCATTCCAGTAACAGTGGCCATTAGTCTGTTTTGGCCAGTGGTCGGTAGGAGTTGGTCATAGAGTTCCTAGAAGTTCCTAGAAGTTTAAGTGTTTTACTAACAAAGGTTCGGTGTTGTTGTTTATTTATATAATTCTTGGCCAGTAAGTATGTATTCGTGGAGCAATGTTCTTATACGTGGTTTTAAGACAATTGGAAATCTGCACAATTATTTTTAACTAGTCTTTTTGATTGAATTAGCATTGTCAAAGGAATGTCCTAACATTTTCAATTATAAATTCGTAACAGTAAAACTGCATCAGACAAAACGGCCCGCTTATAATCACAGTGATCGGCTTGTATTTAAGATAGACTGGCTTTGAGAAGTCAAATTAACAACCAGAACCGGTGACCGAGTACCTTAGGCTACTTAGGTACTCGTACTGTACTTACTAAAAGTACGAAAGGTTTGTTATTTGTCTTTATTTTTTGTCTTAACTTTTTGATGTAACCACTATTTGATTGCAAGTTTTCTTTATCCTAGCCTTTAATGTAGAGGCCAGCAGACATTTTTATCTGCTTGTATCACGTGATGCATTGAAATATTTTAGTTATACTACTGCTCCCGGAGATCCAGATACATGAGCTTTTGTTGGCATTTTTTTCGCCATATAGGAACCATATAGAGTTCTATGACAGAAACCCTTTGGTTCAATCTTAGTTTTTTGAAAAAAAAGTTTTGTAGCTCGATGTTGGGATCATCAATCAACTCTTTGTTGGGATTATTTTACTTTTGAATCCGTCCTTTTGTTTTTAGCTTATTCCCTACAGGGAATACGCTATTACGTTAGTAGCCATGGTAAGACCTAAGCTTTTTTACTTGGCTTAACAGGTTACGGAGAAAAGCTAATTAATTTTTTCCAATGTTAATCTTATGGGAAATCATCAAAACCCTGTATCTCGCTTATTTATTGGAATAACTTGATCAAATTTGGCATGTACATTTACTAGGTAGCTTTTAAGTGATATTTGCTTACAACACCCATATGGCGGCAAACCTACATACTCACCCCCATGGAGTTTGTGGTGAAAATTTAAAAGTGTCGAATATTGATACAATTTGATATTTACCTTACCTAACTATTACATTTTCTAACAAAACTAACATTTTCTAACAACATCCAATGGCAGCAAACCTACATACTTATTCCTATGGTGTTTAAGGGTAAATACAAAATCTTAAGATTCTTTGGAAATTCGCAAGTTCGCAGGTCTGCTGCGACGGGGGGGGGGGTATTGTATAAAAGTGCTATTTTTGAGAGCCCTAAGACAGACGTTTTTATCTTTATTCTGATGATAACTTTTTGTAGTCTTATCAGTCTCTTATACTGATGAATTATCGGCTCGGCGGACGTCAACGTGAGTTTTTGTCTATCAAAATGATCTGATCACGTTTTGAGCGGCAGTTCGGGGAAATCACAGTGCGTCATATGACGTCATCGGTGCTGGTACCATAGTTCCACTTGAACGCCTTGTCACCCACTTGACACCTGTTGAGAGTTTGTAGTCGCCAATCGGTGTCTTTATTTCCTCAGTCCTCGGTGCAACTCCGGACCGCGTACATTTCTACCTCGCAAGTGGTGACTCACTTGCGTTTCAAATACTCCATATGCATTAATAACTCATGGAATATAACATGGAGCCCTTGAGACGCGGTTACAAACGTAAGTTGTAATTAAAAACTTTTACAGATTTTTTTACTTATTTCTTTTTATTCATGTAGGCTACAGACGCTACAGGACTTTATGCAAGTGAACGTTGAACGTTTTCCACGTTTCAGGAAGAAGGGGGGGTTATTCATTCAAGGATAAATTTTAAGGACTCGGTACAATAAATGCAGAAATATTACGAAGCTTTAGTCTAGACTTTAGCTTGCAGTAACTTGGCGGTTGAATAATTACGTAACTGGACAAGAAAAAATTCAGTGAAAACAAGCAGAAGTCTCTTAACATTATCTGACAAGACATACAACTGATCAATCAATTTTTCTCGTTTATTGATTTAGATTAGTCTAAGTGCTCATCCAGATTATCGCTACTTATTTATATAGTTCAGTTATATAGTTATCAGTATGGTGTCGACGTTAGTGCACAACAATAATGTAAAGTGCACAGTAGACCTAAAGATTAGTTCGTTGTAAACGTGCATGTGTTTAATGGTTTTCCTTTAAGTCATTTAGTGTTTCTAACTACATTAACTGTATGTGCAATTTAAGTAGACGAACTACGAAATAGTTATAAAAACCTTGCTATGCTATTTATTTTAAAATTGTCGTAAAAGTGTTAAATCTGCCTTGTAATTTGTTTACTTTGTTTCCAGCCTGGTTCGTTACCCTTTTTAATATAGCGGTACAATGAAAGCGAGCACGCGTCTGCCAGCCTCAATAAACACAAACAGAATTGGCTGGTTCGGTGTTGTGCTTTGTGAATACGTAAACTCAAAACAACAGACAGCATTAGCGGGAAGGATTATGCTCGCATAAATTAAACCAAAGCTCTTTCTGCAAACCGCCCAATAAATCTGAAACAAAGATGATTCGCGGTATTCATGATTACAGCATTTTTTACAGTCAGTCTTTTGTATACTAATCAAGTATGGCTGAAGACTAAACACTTAAATCACTTTCCATTAAATATACTTCGGCCTTAGAGTAGGGCCTATATAACCTAACAAACTTATTTACATTTTATAATTTGGCATGAAAAATTTCCCCTTCTTTGCCTTTTTTAAAACTGTATAGTTGTGATTTTACGCTGGACCGACGATGAATTGGTGTTTGTTCTTGAATAGTGTTAGAAAGTGTTGTCTTAAATTTTTAGGGCCTTAACTTTTACTACCACGATTAACATGAATCAGCCCTTTAATCTCATTGGGATTGTAATATATCACTTTGACATGGTATTTCACAGTTTATCTTCTCAACATAACCATGAAATGCGTCTTTATGGCTATTTCAGTTTAAAAATTAAATTAATCTCTAATTTAATCTCTAAATAATCTTTAGCTGCTAACGATTATTTTACTCCAAACTACAGTTAAAGCCACAGACGATAACAATTTCCTTAATTGTATGAATGTATGAATTATGAAGGACACTCAGTGTTAAAAATATATGAAAATTGTTGTCTAAAACTAGGTTGTCTAAAAACGCTTTTAATTTTCACTGTGCAACTTTTCATTCTCTTTTTCAAACGATTTAAATATCCTAAAACACACTAAATTAATTTGTGTCTTTCTGGTTTTGGATACAGGAAAATTCGTTCTTCTAATTATTTGTTAGCAGGGAGTAACTTTAAGTGTTGTGTTAATGCTAATATAGGCCTAAATACAATTATTCATTAAATTTGTATCACAATACTCTAGTTGATATATTCTAATGATATTATAGTCAAACAAAATGTTGGCAAGTACCAGTGGATACTTAAAAATTTACCTGGGGACGAACAGTTGCTCGGTAAACTTAAACACTTATGCTTTATAGTAATATCTGTTACAGACGGTAACACTAAAATACCAAGTGCAAAAGGCGGGTTTTTTGTTCAAGGCTAGCTCGTGCGATCCGTTCACTCGCCTTCACGACAAGCTCGGCCACTTCGCTCACCTGCCTTTCAGATTTCAGACTGTTTTTATGTAGGCCTAATGAGGCTGCACTCTTGTTTTCTTAAAGACGTGTTGAATATGTAACACGTGGATTCGAATTATTTGAATTTCATAATTTAGTAACAATAACCCTCTTATTTTTAAAACTCAATTGCAATTCTATACAAATTGATTAGTTGTCATTGGCGGATCCAGGGAGGGCGATCGCCCCCCCCCCGTACGGAAACTTTTCAAGCAGTTTTAACTATAGCCAATTTTATATCTTTCCATAAAACTTTTAAAATATTATAGACATTGTATTTTGATATTAAAAAATAAACAATTTTAAAATGCATTTTAAAGTTGTTTTATTAATTTATAACACTATATAAATCAAAGTATGAAGGTTTTGTGCAATCTGCGTGTGCGTTGCAATCATTCAAAGACTACATGTAGGCCTATACCATGCGAAGCCGAACCGTCGAGAATTTAGATCAGCGCGGCGCAATGTTGGCGAGCCCGAAGCTCCGAAGCTAACCTCGGTTGTTTCAGCCATTATTCGCGTGGTTATAGTTTAGTCTTAGATTGAAAAAAATCTATGTACTTTTAAAATAATAATATGTGATTTTCATGAAAAACTGTTTCTTCAGGGACAAAATTAGCCTAACGTAAAACATGCAAAATTACGGCGATTTTTATAAGCTTTTTGACGGGGGAACGGACGTTCGCCGAGGTCGAAATTCTGGTTTAGCATCACTGTACTATCGCAAACAATGCAAACAAGAACGTATAAATAACCTATGCAGTCCACCATATAGGTTGTAGCATTGATTTTGTATATATGCTTACAATATAGCTGTTTCGTGGAACTAGTTCAACCGTACAGAGTGTCCCATAAGTAAAGTGCCAAATTCCGAGAATAGGTTATATGGGTCAAAATAAAGAGAAAATCAAGAATAAATTTTTTCCAAAAACGCTTTGTATACCAGATATCCGCCATTTGGTATTTTTTACAAAATAATTGTTATCCTCAACATTTTTCACCGATCTTTATAAAACTCGGTAAGTATGTTTAAATCTGAGCTACTGTAGAAAAAAAATCAACGTGGTCCAATCAAAAATTTCAAAATGGCGGACGTTTTAAACTATTTCCGTTTTCCAGCCATTTTAAATTAAAAGTTTAAAACGTTCGCCATTTAGAAATTTTTAATTGGACCACGTTGAATTTTTTTCTACAGTATAGGTCTCTTTTATTTAAACATAGGTCCTAGTTACCAAGTTTTATAAAGATCGGTGAAAAATGTTGAAGATATAACAATTATTTTGTAAAAAATACAAAATGGCGAATATTTGGTATACGAAGTTAAAAAAAAAATTATTCTTGATTTTATCTTCATTTTGACCCACATAATATATTCCCGGAGTTTGGCAATTTACTTATGGGACACTCTCCTGTAGTTCCATCTTTACAAATAAATGTGACAGTGACAGCACATTGATTAGTAAGTATGATTGGAAGATTGTTAACTCCTTAGTAATCTTTTATGTCATCTATAACAAGAAACAGAAAATAACCAAGCAAGTTTTTTTATTTAGCCTAGTTGTGAAAAAGCAGTTTACCTTTTCGCAAATACAGTACGCTTACATCTTAATAGTTTGTTAACTCTTTTTATAAATAAATTTTATATAAATACCCCCCGTCGCAGCAGACCTGCGTACTCAGTGAGTTTCCAAATTAGTAATATTAATTTTGACCAGCTAAACTTGTAAACAAAATTTCATCACGTGCTCATAAATAGGGAAATAAATGTCTATTCTCCTTAAGATAACTATAGGGAAAGAGTATGCAGGTATGCTGCCATGGGGGACACTAAAAGTAGGTTTTTAGCATAGAAAAAATTTATTTTGACCTTATAAAGCCATATAGTAAGTTTCATCGATATCTGCCCATAAATAAAAGAGTTTGCCTATTTTCCATATGATTAACATGGTAAAAGAGTATGCAGGTTTGCTGCCATGATAAGTACAAAAAATAAGATTTTTTTAACTTAAATGGATGAATCTCAACCAAATGAAGCTAAATACCAAGTTTCATCCAAAAATATTGGTTAATAAGTGAAATATTAACACATCCTCATTCTCCATAAGATTAACATTGGAGCCCCAAAAGACAATGTACTGTCTTAAGACTTTGTAATATCTCGGTAACCAATGGAGATAGAGCAAAGCTTCAAAATACTAAATTGTGTGTTTTTTTGAGCTGAATCCAATGGTCAAAATAAAAATTTAAAATTTTTAAAATTTACATATGAAAAATGCAAAAAACCCATTTTGGGGTACAAAACCCCCCAAAACTACCCCTTCCGGTAGGTCGATATGTCTGGTTTTCGAACTCATCCGAATAAACGTAGGATTACACATCTCTACCAAATTTGGTGTCGATCGCACCATTTTTACGAGAGTTATCGTGTCTAGGGACACATATATACACACACACACACACACACACACACACACACACATATATATATATATATTTATACATATATATATATATACATATACATATATATATATATATATATATATATATATATATATATATTTTAATGACTATTAGTTTTGGTCTCTGGGCACCTCAAAACGAAAAAGTAACATGGTCACGGGCTTAGGTCTTACCATGAGACCTACGGTAATATCTTATTCCCTATGGGAAATTCGCTAATATAACTGAATAATTCATACTTTTCATTTCCAAATACGTTCTATAATCAGTTTATACAATTAAAACCTAGATTGCGTTGCACTGAAATTTCTGTTATCTTACAAAATGTAATAAAAAACACTTTTTAGACATAATCTTATGCTTTTACTTAAGATAAAGAGTCTAAGATTTAAATTTACGTAAATGTTCATGTAAATAAAAACAGAGAATTCTCAAAATAAGTTGACAGTGGACTCCATACCAGACGTTTCGCTTCCTCACCTGTTTACCTGTTCAAAGTCATTGCACCCCCCCCCCCCCACACGAAACAATCACCACGATTTTTTTGAGTTTCTATTGCCCTCTCATGGAAACCGCCACCCCCGTAATTCGGTCCCTAGATCCGCCCTTGTTAGTTGTTTTATACTTTTCATAACTTTTATCAATCTAAAAATTTATAATCAGCAGTATAAAGTAAGATTTTTACATATACATTATTTTACTGTGGTACAATTAAATAGTAATTTATCCCCCGTTCAAATTGAAAGTGCGGTCGAAAGACAACTTTCATTTCCCACCACGAGTAAAACTCCCTCAATACCTCCCAAATTTCCACATTCTTCATGCACAATAATGTTATTTAAATTTCGTTTTTGAAATCCAAAGTAGATAATAGAATTGAAGATCGTGTTACTTCCTCTAGTTGCCGTTGCAAGCGCTTCTTTTTTCATCTCAAATCGCAATTGTCAAAATAAGAATATTTGTTTACGGAAAAGCAAAAAGTACAGCGGTAACTGTGCTACATAAACAGCTGTAATAATTCTCAGTGGTTATGATTGATTGGATTCTAGGCAATGGGAGGAACGGAAAAATGGGGAATTTAAATTCACATTTCGACCGCACATATATTTTGAACGGGATATAGTAACTTGCTGCAACGAAAAACCACATGTTTATACACTGGACTTGGTGTGCACTTTGACAGTAGGGTCAACTGTTTTCATTATTTCTTTGTTTTATTTTATTTTAAAAGGACCAATGTTAAAAATTTTGAATTTATACAACGAAATGCGATTTTTCTGGCAGAGAGACATGTCTATATAAAACCACATAAAACTAAGTTATTTGCAAATTTTGAAGAAAGTCGTTAAAGCCATTTTAGAGATCCTTTTGCATACATACATACACGTACATACATACAAATGTACCTTACTCGAATTAGAGTATACGTATGGAACATTCAGTAAATAGTCTCGCGTTGTCGTTAATACACTAAATGTGCATTTACAAAAGTCTTGGGAATATTCTTGGACGTTTTTCAAAGTCAATCAGTGTACTGTCTCCAATAAGACTTAAAAATTAAACCAGGGCTAAGGATATACACATTTGGTTTATTACTTTTTCCTTTTAACATTTACCACATTTTATTAATTATTTACGTTTCAAACGAGGCAACCCCCAAACTAATTCATGATTTACTAAATTATTTGCACAGAGCCCCCACAGTTCACGCGAGTTTTATACACGCCAGGCTCACACTATGACGGTGACGAATCACTGGCCGGAACTGTGTGTTGTGTAACCTATGGGTCCATAGCCAGTTAACTCTTGTGTTTCATTCAAAATTTGTGTCGTAGATAGTATTAATACTATTTATATAGCTAGTACCGCGGGTTTTAGATTTCTTTATACTAACTTACTGTTTTATTAACGTTTGGACATTTTATTTAGCTTACAAGTAATATAAGTTTTAAAATATATTTACTCCACTTTAAACTAATTTTTTACTTAGAACATTAAAAAGAGTTGGTCAAAATTGTGCAATTTTTGGAGGTAATCAGGTTCTAACGCGGGGTTAAAGCAATATTTCTGATTAAAAATAACTCCTATAAATATAATAATAATTTTCGAACTGTTTACGTAATTGTCATGGGTCAAAGTCTCTATGTAAGATCTGTCATAGTATACTTTGTTACAGTTGTGTAATCTAAAAATTCTAGGCCTGCTGTACCAGTACTGGGCATAAAACAAACGCTCCGCTGGAAACTTTTCTTGTATTTTAGTTTTAATGTTATCAAGCGTGTGTGGGCGATAAGTGAATTACGCAAAACTTTTTCTACTTTTGTGGTGTATAATATTGAAGGGTACTTTGCACACCTTCAGTTAGAAGAGCAGTAACCAACTTCAATTTTGAAAAGTGATGCAAGGTGCGGGCTTTCATAACTGTACAGCGCTTGACTACTACAGAACAAAATACCGGAACTGTGGCCTAATTCAAATAACTTTGTACTTGAACACATTTTGGAACATATTAAATAATAAACATGAGAAATGGCAAAAAATAATGGAAACGTTGAGAATACCTGATTTCCAATTTAATTAGGCCTATCAGGGAGATAGATGTTGGTGAGAAGCTGCAGCCGACGAGGTGTGAAGAGTGACGAGGGCATATCCAAGTTGCGTAGAGGGCCTCACAGCATGGGGAAATTAGGGCCTCGCTGCTTGGGGGACAGAAGGCGCCTTCTGATGTTGATGGTTGCTGAAGTGGATGCGTAGAAGTGTAGATGAGTATGGTGTGCCGTTTCCTCTTGTAGGAATTAAATTTAAAGAATGCTCTTCTGCATAAAAATTAATTAAAAAACACACTTTCCTCTTGCTGATTAAATAATCTTCACTTGCAATTTTAAATTAAAATAATAAACTTGGCATTCCTTATGCCTTATATTTACAGATAAAATATTATTAATTAATCAAATATTAATTTGAAAATGAAGAACTCAAAAGAACACTGCTTTAATGGCCTCTAACTCTTGTTGGATCTTGCTGAATCGTGTATAGAAAACTGTATTTGATATTATCAAGAAAACTATTAGTAATTTAAAATGCACTGAACTTTAAAAGCGTTAAACTGATTAAATTTATATAGAAAATTGTATATAGAAATCGATAACTGAGATTGCGGGCGTGAGTAACTAGACCACGTGTGGGTCAGTAGGAAAATGCGAAACCGCGAGACACGGGAGATCGCCGGTAAGCCGAATGCGGAACTGAACTTTGTCGTTACAAATCTCATAGCGTCTTTTTCCCCCTCTCTAGGATTCAAATCTGACCAATCAGAGCGGGCATATTATCGCTCAGCAGACAAAGATGACAAGAAAGATTGCACCGGACACGTAAACTACTGTCCATACCGGCCCCCGTGAATCGCACAGAGATTCACAAAGTGTGAAAAAATAAAAATTATTACAGGCCATTAAATAAGTCCAAAAAATAAACAAAAAACCTCTTGTGATTAATGAAAAAGTTCAGA
Organism: Neoaliturus tenellus; assembly: GCA_030545055.2. Classification (NCBI taxonomy): domain Eukaryota; kingdom Metazoa; phylum Arthropoda; class Insecta; order Hemiptera; family Cicadellidae; genus Neoaliturus; species Neoaliturus tenellus. The sequence continues at coordinate 229,142,298 of CM061532.1, forward strand.
GTTCTTCACTTGGGTAAAGGTGACACCTTCACGACTGGACGTGTGAAAACTCCGTTACTGGTTTTCACAGTGACGACTCTTGTAACACCGTCAGAACCAGGATGAGTAGCGGTTATTCTTCCAAGTGGCCATGATTGAGGATGAGTATTGTCATGAAGCAACACTAAATCGTTGACTTGGAGATTAGGGCGATGAGTAACCCACTTCGCTCTTTGTTGAAGAGTGTGAAGATACTCAGTTTTCCATCGTTTCCACAACTGTTGTGTTAAGGCTTGTACTACTTGCCATCTTCTTAGCCGATTTAAAGGAAGTTCTTCATAGTTCAATTCGGGCATTGCGACCATCGGTCGACCAATTAGGAAGTGACCTGGAGTTAGTATGTTTATCTCCGAGGGATCAGAAGATAAGGGACAAAGCGGTCTAGAATTCAATATTGCTTCGATGCGAGAACACAGAGTTTGAAATTCCTCTAAAGTAAGAATTCGTTCGCCTAAAACTTTCCTGAGGTGTGTCTTCATACTTTTAACGCCACTCTCCCAAATACCACCTTGATGGGGAGCTGAAGGGGGGATGAAATGATATTTTATGGAGTGTTCAAGGGCGAGATTATGTAGTTTGCCTTTAGTTTCTTGACTTCGAATCAATGTATCCATGACTTTGTCTAAGTGATTAGATGCTCCCACGAAGTTTGTAGCGTTATCTAAATACAGATCAGTAGGTATACCTCTTCGTGAGATGAAGCGTGTGAGGGCAGCAATGAATGTATCTGACGAGAGATCTGACACGACTTCAATATGTATCGCCTTTGTGGCAAAACACACAAATAAACATATGTAGGACTTTACAATCTGGGCTCTGCGTAATGTGTGAACTTTCACTTGAAATGGTCCCGCATAATCTAGACCGGATATCTTGAAGCAAGATGAAACATTAACTCTAGCGTGAGGGAGGTTTCCCATTATGGGATAAATAGTTTTGGGCTTCTGGCGAAAACATGTTATGCATTTATGTATGCGAGATCTAACTAGGCTCCTAGCAGACAATATCCAAAAGTGTTGCGAGACGAGTGATTGCACTAGCTGAGGTCCAGCGTGGAGATATTTAATGTGATAAAAATCCACTATTAATGACGAGACATGATGAGATTTAGGCAACAATATTGGATGTTTTGCATGAAGCTTAATATCAGCGTTTTTTAGCCTACCACCCACTCTGATCAAGTTATTTTCATCTATGAAGGGGGAGAGATGTTTCAGTTTGTTTGTGAAGACTTTATTTTTCTTTAAACATTCAAATTCCGAGCTGAATTCATGTTGCTGAACTACACGACAGATAGTTATTTCTGAATTTTTTAGTTCATCTGAAGAGAGATTTCCTATTATTCTTGATGACGTATAGCGTATATTATGTATGAAGCGTAGAATGAAAGCAACTGTGTGTGTTAACTTCCTCCAAGAGGAAAATCTTGTTAAAAAATCATAATCAACTTCATTTTGAGGGGATGATGTCACAAAGGCGCTGTCGAGATTAGATTTGAGTTCAGGTATTTCAGAGATATTTATCTCCTGAGTTGTGCATTTTGGCCATTTATCTGAATCATATTTGAGCCAATGCGGACCAGACCACCATAGATTGTGATTAATAATGGCCTGTGGGAAAATGCCCCGCGACGCGCAGTCTGCGGGATTATGCTGTGAAGGTACGTGTGACCAAGCGGCAACTGGGATCCATTCCTGGATTTGTGACACCCTATTAGCGACAAAGGTTTTCAGTTTGTGGGGCTGAGTGCGAATCCAGTTTAATGTTACAGTGGAGTCGGTCCAAGCATGAATAGAATCAATCGGCATATTTTTAGACAGGAAATTGCTCGTGCAAAAATTCATCAATTGTGCTAGTAAGTGAGCCCCGCATAACTCTAGTCTCGGGAGAGAAATGCGCTTCAAAGGGGCGACTCTGGTTTTTGCTACAATCAAAGTTACGTGTGTATTACCGTAGGAATCAGTTGCACGTAAATAAACACACGCCGAGTATGCCTGTTCACTCGAATCACAAAAACCATGCAATTGTGAGTTATTTGCATCAGATGTTTTGAAGTGGCGAGGTAACAATATATTTTCCAGCAACGGAAGTTGTTCTGTAAATAAATTCCATTGATGCGATAAGTCGGAGGGAAGGGGGGAGTCCCAGTCGAGTCCTCTTGTCCACAATGTCTGAATGAATATTTTGGCCCATACTACGACTGGAGATAAGAATCCGCACGGGTCAAATATTTTTGCGATATCAGATAACACTACTCTCTTTGTATAGACTTGGGGCTGTGTTACATTTATTTTGTATGTGAAACAATCTGAGCTCGAAATCCACTGTAAACCTAATATACTAATCAATGGTTGATCTGGGGTGCGAAAAACAACAGGTTGTCCGTGAAATTCTTCCGGTATGTTCTCGAGAAGTTTACTGTGATTAGCTGTCCATTTTCGTAAATGAAACCCACCTTTTTCAAGAAGCAATTTTACATCATTTTGAAGAGATAAAGCGCTTTGTATTGTGTCCGCGCCGAGTGCCACATCGTCCACGTAAATGTGATTTTTTAAGACTTGAGATGCGATGGGAAAATTTATTTCCTCGTCTTGAGCTAGTTGCAAAATAACCCTATTAGCCAGATAGGGACTACATGACATACCATAAGTGACCGTATTTAATTGATAAAGAGAAAGTTTCTTTTGTGGGTCGTCTCTCCAATAAATGAATTGATATTTACGGTCATCCTCATTAAGTTCGATTGAGCGAAACATCTGCTTTACGTCAGTGGTAAACACATATTTATAACGCCTGAAGTTCGTTATAATCGTGGTAATATCATTATGTAGTTTGGGGCCTACATGAAGGATATCATTTAACGATATGTCGTTTGTGGTCTTTGCGCTTGCATCGAAAACTACTCTCAATCGAGTACTTAAGCTAGAGTCCTTATAGACACCATGGTGGGGCAAAATATAATACGGCTTTTCTGGCAAGGGATCTGAGAATATCGACATATGACCTGCGCTTTCATAATCATTCATAAAATCCGTGTACAGCTGTTTGAACTCTGGCTGAGTATTTAGTTTACGCTCAAGAGATAAAAAACGTCTTTTAGCGATTATAGATGAGTCGCCAAGTTTCTCAGTATTTTCCTTAAAGGGGAGTTTGACAGAATATTTTCCTGTTACTAAATCACGCTTGTAAGTCTGAGAGAAGTGTTTTTCACATTTAATATCGTCCTCGGAAAGCTTAGAGGGCTCGGGAGGCTGTTCCAAAGCCCAGAAGTTGGAAATCAATTTATCTAAATTATTATCTTGAAGGCAGTGAAGTATGGTGTGATTTACCACTAATGTGTCGTCAAGGTCATTGATCACTGGCGATTTTCCGATAACAATAAAACCTAACTCTGTATCTAGTGCATACGGCATGTTTTCACCTAAACTATACTTATTAGGCTTGATTATTTGCATAAATAAATCTGCACCGATGAGCATCTGAATGGGACCCCTTAAATGGAAATTAGGGTCAGCGAGCTTGAAATTAGATAAACGCTTAATAACATTGCCGCTAATGTTAGCTGAAGGCATGTCTGAGGTGATTCTGCTTAAAACTAGCACTGGGTGATTAACAGAGATTTCTTTATTTCCGAGCGTAGAAATATTCACATTGGTTACGCCCCTAGTATTTACTGGCGTAGCAGAAATGCCATTAACTTGACTGGTGTGTTTTGTGTGAGTGAGTTTCAGTTTCAATTTATTTACCACATCAGAATTAATAAAAGTACATGTAGATGCGCTGTCAATTAACGCCCTGACAACAGTAGTATTGCCCTCTGCTGTACTTAATTTGACAAGTGATGTGCCCAAAAGAGTAGTGAACGACTCATTGTTATCGTTCACAGTGCAAACAGATTGGGAAGGTAGTAACTCATTGTTGACATCAGCTGATCGCTGCTGGGTAGAAGGGGGGACGGCGCCGCCGCCACTGGAACCGGTTTTACTTGTGTTGACAATATTGTCCGCCGTCTTATCTTTGCAGATTGCTACGGTCTGTTTACCGTTTGATGGAGAGGAATTATTACTGGGCCGAGTTGAATTTAAATGTAGCATCGAGTGGTGTTTTTTATTACAATTTTTGCATGTGTTTTTGCTGCCACATTCACTAAATTTATGTGTTCCTAAACAATTTACACATAAATTATTGGCCTTAACAAAACTGAACCTCTCTGATGGAGTAAGCTTATTAAAGTCATTACATGAATAAATTACATGATTGCATTTACAAAATGAACACAAAAAATTACTTGTGTTTTGAGCTGTGAGAGTCACATTTTTGTTGCGGGAAAACCCTGCTTTGGGCTTTGTATTGAGAGAATGAGATGCAGTGGGACGCACATTTGGAGATTGAATTAAATGTGCATTTTCCATGTAAGAGCATTCATTTTCGAGAAATGCGATAAACTCAGTAGGCGTGGGAATATCTTCTGACTTATCTCGCCTAGTCTCAAAGCGGGTACGAAACTTAACGTCAAATTTTCTAAGCAACAAAGTCATGAGAACTGGATTTTCTTCTTGTATGTTAACGCCCAAACTGGTTAACGCTGAACTGTGTTCATTAAACTGGGAGATAAAATGCCGTAGATGCTTAGCACTTGTGTCCACACAACTAGGCATATCAATGAGATGATTTATGTGATGAGACTTTAAAATGCGAGGATTGTGATAACGCTTCAGTAGCGCATCATAAGCAATGTCATAGTTGCTGTTAGTGAGAGGAAGAGCCTTAATTAAATTAAAGGGCTCATTTGAGAGGCATGAGAGAAGATACTGGAATTTTTCTATGTTTGTAAGAGACTTATTTTTATGTACAGTCACTTCAAAAACATTATGAAAAGCTATCCATTGAGAAATGTCCCCACTAAATGTTTTTAACTGAATTTTAGGTAGTCGAACATTTGAGTGGCTATGACTCTGAGAGCTTACAGTTACATCATGTTCACTAACATTACTGTCCTCAGTGACTGAAGGAAGTAATGGCCTTAAGAGAGTTTGAATATCTAAGACAATGTCTCCTATTGAAGAGTCGATTGATGCAAGTTCGGATTCTTCATTGTCCGTGACAGAACCAGGAGTATTTAACACATTGTCCCTAATATTATTATATTCTTTCTGTTTTTCAGATGTGTCCAAATTTAAGGAGAGGGCTCGTTGCTTATGTTTATCTTGAACATCGGGGATTTCCGACAAAGTACTTGCATGTTCTAATAGTTTTTCGAGTCTATTCTTAATTAAAGTAGCCTGCCTTTTGAAAGTAATGAACTTCATTATGAAAATATTTCAAAGTATGAAACTTAAATAAAACATGTACTTAAACACTGCTCAATTGCAAGGCATAGTGAAAAATTTGCTACAAAAATTATTTTTAATGTAGATTTATGATTCACACAAAAAAGTCACAATTTATTCTTCTTCAAAGGCCGTATTGGAAAATCAGGATTTTTCTGAGTATGATTGCTGTTCAATTCTGAGTCCAAACTTTCAGAAAATAAATAAAAAATGTTTTTGCTTAATATTTTGTGTTTAAAAGGTCTAAAAAGTCACTGAAAAAGCCAACATCCGGCTCGAAGGACCAAGATGAAGGGTACTTTGCACACCTTCAGTTAGAAGAGCAGTAACCAACTTCAATTTTGAAAAGTGATGCAAGGTGCGGGCTTTCATAACTGTACAGCGCTTGACTACTACAGAACAAAATACCGGAACTGTGGCCTAATTCAAATAACTTTGTACTTGAACACATTTTGGAACATATTAAATAATAAACATGAGAAATGGCAAAAAATAATGGAAACGTTGAGAATACCTGATTTCCAATTTAATTAGGCCTATCAGGGAGATAGATGTTGGTGAGAAGCTGCAGCCGACGAGGTGTGAAGAGTGACGAGGGCATATCCAAGTTGCGTAGAGGGCCTCACAGCATGGGGAAATTAGGGCCTCGCTGCTTGGGGGACAGAAGGCGCCTTCTGATGTTGATGGTTGCTGAAGTGGATGCGTAGAAGTGTAGATGAGTATGGTGTGCCGTTTCCTCTTGTAGGAATTAAATTTAAAGAATGCTCTTCTGCATAAAAATTAATTAAAAAACACACTTTCCTCTTGCTGATTAAATAATCTTCACTTGCAATTTTAAATTAAAATAATAAACTTGGCATTCCTTATGCCTTATATTTACAGATAAAATATTATTAATTAATCAAATATTAATTTGAAAATGAAGAACTCAAAAGAACACTGCTTTAATGGCCTCTAACTCTTGTTGGATCTTGCTGAATCGTGTATAGAAAACTGTATTTGATATTATCAAGAAAACTATTAGTAATTTAAAATGCACTGAACTTTAAAAGCGTTAAACTGATTAAATTTATATAGAAAATTGTATATAGAAATCGATAACTGAGATTGCGGGCGTGAGTAACTAGACCACGTGTGGGTCAGTAGGAAAATGCGAAACCGCGAGACACGGGAGATCGCCGGTAAGCCGAATGCGGAACTGAACTTTGTCGTTACAAATCTCATAGCGTCTTTTTCCCCCTCTCTAGGATTCAAATCTGACCAATCAGAGCGGGCATATTATCGCTCAGCAGACAAAGATGACAAGAAAGATTGCACCGGACACGTAAACTACTGTCCAAATATTATTCAATTTACATTAACTTAGTTGAGGGCCTTCTAATGTAGCGGTACCGGCCCACTAAACTTGTTTACATCATTAAACGACTGTTATACAAAGAATATTCCCCTAATATTCTGACATGTCTCACTATACGTATAGAGAGGTCTTAAGCATAAAATAGTTTTTTGATAAATCAAATCAACTTATTTCTGTTTAATACCTAGAATTTTTATTTTAGCCTAATATGTGTTGTTATCAATCATTATTTTGGTGTATTATAACACTTTCGAGTTGTAATCTCTGGGAGGTAAAATACTCGTAAGCAAGTTTCATCGATTAAATACCACAGAGAGTACAGAATATTTAATATCGGCGTTCCATATAGCAATTGCCAAGTCAGGAGAATAAAGTTCTCAGTGAGGGACAACATCAATGGGGTTCTAGTCAGTCTAGAAACTTGCCTCCAATTGTAATTAGAAAAGGACAGACAGACTATTGTAGTGTTGCGCGGCGCAGAACCGTTCAGACTCTCCCAAACAAACAAACGCTAACAGACGTTCCGTTTATTGGCGGTTTAGTGGGTTGAAGTGACGACGCGACGGTGCGGCGTCTCTAGCACAAATGAAGAATTTAACAGATGTCGATAAATACATGTTCCCCTTATAAGACTCAGGCTGTTGGTTATGTTGTGTAGTACAAACGCTTTTAGGTAAAGTACTCCACTGTGTTAGTGGTTATACCGCTAACAAAAGCGTTCGTTAAATAATACGTCCAGGGATATAGTAAGCCTAAACCAATTGGTAGGCAGTAGTTAAAAGCGCTTTACAGGTATCAATGACTGTCGTTCTTTGTTAGGTATTTTGCGGAGATTTTATGACTTACCAAGGTTTCATTACTGGCAAAATCAGATTTCCATCCTACAGCCCTATCCTTGTTATCCATGTTATCCTCAAGGGCATTTCATATTAGCTGCAAAATAAAACTAAAGTCCGCTGATATCTGTAGAAATAAAATAATTGTGTTACATTCCTGTAGTTCATTCAATTTAAATAAGAGTGTAGAAACCAGTAGCCTGGCGAGTGAGTAAATTCCAGAACGAAAACATTAAACCGCAGAGAGATGTTCATCGTAAGCCCATTAGTCCTGTTTTAATGTGAGTTTTAATTAATTTAAATTACTTTTTATATTAATAAATGTTACAAAGTAGTACCACTAAAACTATTGCATATTCTTCTTATTATTTTTAGCGAATTTCCCATAGGGAATAAGCTATTACCGTAGGTCTCATGGTAAGACCTAAGCCCGGGACCATGTTACTTTTTTGTTTTTAGGTGCCCAGAGACCAAAAATAATAGTCATTAAAATTTATATATATATATATATATTTATATATGTATATATTTATATATGTATATATATATATATATATGTGTGTCCCTAGGCACGATAACTCTCGTAAAAACGGTCCGATCGACACCAAATTTGGTAGAGATGTGTAATCCTACGTTTATTCGGATGAGTTCGTAAACCAGACACATCGACCTACCGGAAGGGGTAGTTTTGGGGGGTTTTGTACCCCAAAAACGGGTTTTTTGCATTTTTCATATGTAATTTTAAAAAATTTTAAATTTTTGTTCTGACCATTGGATTTAGCTCAAAAAACACACAATTTAGTATTTTGAAGCTTTGCTCTATCTTCATTGGTTACCGAGATATAAAAAAGTCTAAAGACAGTACATTGTATTTTGAAGCTCCAATGTTAATCTTATGGAGAATAAGGATGTGTTAATATTTCACTTATTAACCAATATTTTTGGATGAAACTTGGTATTTAGCATCATTTGGTTGAGATTCATACATTTATGGTAAATAATCTTGGTTTTTATGCTTACCATGGCAGCAAACCTGCATACTCTTTCCCCATGTTAATCATATGGAGAATAGGCAAACTCCTTTATTTATGGACAAATATTGATCAAACTTAGTATATGGCGTTATAAGGTTGAAATGAATTGTTTTTATGCTAAAAACCTACTTTTAGTGTTCCCCAAGGCAGCATACCTGCATACTCTTTTCTATTTATCATAAGGAGACTAGACATTTATTTCCCTATTTATGAGCATGTGATGACATTTATTTTACAGGTTTATCTGGTCAAAATAAATATTACTAATTAGGAAATTCGCTGAGTACGCAGGTCTGCTGCGACGGGGTGTATTTACTTTTACTCGAAGTTCTTTTAATCGAAGTTCAGGGTAACATAATATACGGTAGGGCCTCTAACAACACTGACCTGATATAATCCATTCTGTATAGAATCGAGTCAAAATCTGTCAAGTTATCAAAACTATTTTATGGTTTTACTATGCACAAAATTTACACGGACCTTTAATAATACATAAATACCTTTATTGTATAACTTCAGTGTTATGCTCAGTTTTAACTAAATTGTATACGGTACAAAAAATCGCATCCACATTCCACATCTGTAAATAAATCACAGTTTCTATTAAGTTATGGGACTTACCAAAATATCAGGTTTCTCTACTACCATTGTACTTTCTCTATAATATTTTAACATCTGTGTAATACCGCTGTAAATATTGCTGCACCTAACCCGAATTTTACCATATATGAACGAAAACTGTTTGTCTTTAGGAGGTTTCAGTTCAAAACGGTGTTCTATCACGTTTATAGGCCATTTGTTTCTACACTGGAACTTAGGTCTTCATAAAAGACAATAAATGTTGGATCAAGTCATCGATGTATAAATAAGGTAGACCTACATTACACACATTCAGAAGCTCTAACCCCAATATAGGAGTAGACCAAAGTAGTAGCACGGAACTGATACGCCTGCCTAGTGAAACCGGTTGCGACCGAGTAACAGTTGCGCGCGGTAACAGTTGCGTCGCGGCATCGGTTGCGGTGGGACTGGCGGGTAGACGCCGCGTCAGCCCGGTGGGCGTGACAGCGATGGAGACACTCGCAGTGGAGGAGCTGGTACCCGGAGTGACGACGCCCCCCACCAGGCAGGCCTCGGGGCGCCGCCCCAGCTTCAACCGGCTCATCGCCCAGGACGGCGTGTTCCGGATACCGGCGCAGCGGACCGCCCGCGACCCTGCTGGTGAGAACTGCTACACCACACACACTAGAAATATATATTCTTAACATTTTCAGGGCATCCACATTCTAGAAAGTTAACAAAAAAAAATATTGTCAGGGAAATTCGCCCCAATAAAGAATTTTAGAGAACATTTCTATGCTCTAGTTGGCAAAAAATCTTAAATTGTCTGTGGACTCCCTGATGGTCCTTTTTGTAGGCCATGCTAGGAGGCGAGATAGACAAACACTAGGCAAAGTGGCGGAGGGACTTTTTTGGGTTTATTTCACAGCTCCGCCACAAAAACACGTTTTATGTATCTGGTTCATAACTTATTTCTCATTAACTGATAAACCTTATTACATTATATTTGACTATAGTATAGTGTGTTTAGGATTAAAGAAATGGTTGACCAAGCTGATTTGAGAAATTGTGGTTAAAATTTAAATAATTAAAAAAGTTAAAAATGTTAATTAATTGAAGTTAGTTAAGTTATTGCAGTTATTAGGCCTACTTGTTTAAGGATTGATATAGACAGTCAAACTTGTGAAAACTTTAAGCGGTTTATGGGTAAGATTTCGATTATTACTTTAGTATGAAGTTTCGTGTGGCGTGTGGTATAATTTTCTACAACAAAGGACTCACAGATATATTTCGCCCCTACCGCAAAAAATATGAATTAGAGGAATAATAAAAACTAATATTTAAAAAAAAACTGGCTGCAATCCAGCTATATACAAACTCAACTTTAACATTTTTATCACACTTAGGAAGAAAAATGTTCATTAGCTCTAAATTACAAAATAGGCTTTACAGTACATACATCTAGTTTTGTCGCCTTTAATATTTCTTGTACGGTAGGCGTAGAGGTATTTTGATAATGCTGACAGTTTTACAATTGCGGAGACCTAAAGTACAAAACTTTGCAATTTAATTCAACCCATATATACATAATTATTAACATTTGGACGAGTGTAAGACATGTTTGTGTTTCCGATTTACGTACACAATGGAATGTAATGAGTCTGCAGAACATTCACTTCTACGTGTTTGGTCCATTCCTTGCCAACTCTCTGAGCGGCGAACACTGTTGCCAATGTTTTAAATACCGTTGTTTGTTGTTGTAGTCTCATGTCTAAAGATCTTTAGATAAATTAATTTTACAGTTATTTATTGAACACGGAATAGTATTTTAAGGCTACTTATGAGAATTTGAGGCAAGTTTCTGTAAATATGCTATAACAATGTGTATTACTGGTTGTTTTTAGTTGTTAGTTGACCACTCGGTTTATTTATTGTAGATTAGCTAAAATTTTATAAATATTGTTTTACTATATGAAAAGTTATTTTATTTTATAAAACATATTCAGATATAAATGTACAAGATAGGAAAGATTTTCAGGCGTTACCCAGTTACAAGTTTACTTAGACATTACTCCAATTGGTTTCCAACGTTGTAGCTGTTAGTGTTAGCTCAGTAGTTAGATAACCCATTAATAGTGAGAATCATTCTAGAAGCTTCAAGTGAAGTAGGATAGAACTTTAGAAACGTAATCAATGCTACAAACTACTAAACAACTAAGTAAATTTCTCTGTATAAACAGGGCAGCTGGGTCCAATGTCTCAGTATCCAGTGTCTGCACACTGCCTGTGCCAGCAACAGTGCGCCAGAACGCATCTTCCGCGTTAGGTCGAAATGCTAGTAAAATCGATTTAATTTAAAGTAGTGAGTTGAAAGTCATTGCAAATTAGTGATGTTCTAAATTACTGAAGTATTTTGTCAATCAGATTAATAAAGTGCGATTGAAAACTGTGAGTTCGTAGGGCCTATTTATATGAGTAAGACGAGTTAGACTCGAACGCTCCAGCCACATGTTATAACTCGCCAATCGTCCACTTCCAGGGGGGACCGGCCAACTACGCCTCTTTGAAATTATTTTCTTTTTCAACTCACTAATATTCGTTGGTGTGTTGAAACGGTTTCGCGGGTATCCAAAAAGTCCAATTATGCAGTTTGAAATCAAAATACATGCATTACGTAGTGCTCTACAATCTATATTGTATAAAACTATATGAAAAAAGTAAATTTTCTCAAGTTTTTATTCTTTTTATATAACAGCTTGATGTGGGCCTCGTGCTTGGTTCGGCAACAATAAGTAAGAAAGTCAACGCCTTCCCGCTCATGTGCATTACAACATCGCTATGGAATAACACCCTCATAAGAATAAACTCTCTGCAAAAGGTGGATCACATCCCTACATGTCTTGGAGTACACTACGTTTTTCGCATATCTTAAAGTAGGCACTGTAAAAGTAATGACTAAGTCCGGACCCATCCCTCGCAATCCATCTGTTTACAAACTTGTTACTTAGAGCTTGACGAATTTACCGAATGTACCTGAACCGGATGGGAAAGACCGGTTCACCGGACTGCATTTATTGCCCGGGTGTTCCCAACGATGCGGAACACACATTCTTCCGCTGTCCCCGTTGGGAAGAGCCCCGCCTGGAGGCCACACAAATCTTTGGTGCATTTTCGGTGGACTCGGTCCGCCAAAAGATTTTGGAGGATGAGGGCAACTGGGATTGTTTGTCACAGTTCGTCCGGGGCATCCTCCTGGAAAAGAAAACCGATCTGGACCGCGAGTTTGCCCAGATCCCTTGATTGAGCGGCTGGATAAGGAGTGAGCCCCATGGGCGTAAGCCAAATTTAGGCCTAGCCTGACGTAATGTGACAAACAATTCCAGGTTAGATTCCTAAAGAGTAGAGGAGGTTTTTTAGTGGGTAAACCCGTTTTTTAGGGGAGCCCCACACTACAGGCTGGCCACCTGTGTGCGTAATGCATTTTTCCGCCTCTCCCTAAAAAAAAAACAAAAAAAAAAAAAAAAAAAACTTAGAGCTTGACGAACTTGTACCAACAATAAGTTCCATCTTGCTGAAAGGATGTTCTACCTACTTTAATTTCATGCAGCTGACTCAAGACATTTCTGTACTCAAGAATATACGTGATTGTACTCTCGACAGAGACTGTATATGCAGTTTGTTGGTTATCCAGCAGTTTCATCAAGATTTTCTTATTTCCGAATACCGCACGAAGCTCATGACCCACCTCAAACTGTTATAAAGGGTACTAAAACTTAAGAAAGTCGCCTTTCTTTTTATATAATTAATATATACATTTTAATACAATGTTTGATTTTAAAACGAGAAATTATCTTGAAGACCCCCGGTGTTTTCAATATGTATATGATCTTAGAGACCAAGTATATCGACGGCGCGGGTGGCGGGAAGAAGTTAAAAGGCAAACTGTGGAGATAAACCGGCTTGCACGTCAAGTGGTGCTCTTGTAAGCTCTTGATCGCCCCCCCACATCACGTACACCCGGATTTGTTTCACCGGATGGTTTTTATCATCGAATAAAGGCTTTTAAAACTCTATCCGCAATCGCCATACTCTCCAGATTATATATGCCCTATCCTTTTTATACACTGATGCTTTTATGTAATTGGCTTTTTGCTGTTTAAAAGCATCCAAATAAAGAAATTTGCATTTGAATTTAAATGTAATTGTTACGGTCAAACTAATTTATTAAGATTTAATCAAAATTGTACTTCGTACATATATTTCCTCAAATTAAGTTGATGAACGAAAACTTTTTATCGTTCCTGAAACTTGACTCTCATCACAATAGCGTAACGTCAGATAAGCTACCTCCTGAATTAGTTAAATTGGATTACTTCTATTAAAGGAGGAAATCTTTCACCTATAATGATTGTATTTAATCCAGTCTTACACATATATTTTTACCCAATGGTAATAAAAGTAACGAAGCCTTCTCAGAAAAATATGGATAAAAACAATTAATTTTCCAATTCAAACGAATTTCTTAGCCATCCATGCCTGGTCAAGTTCTAAAGGCTTTGTGAAACTTGATGAACTATTTCGTTTGATAGTTTCATTGACTTTGATGGATATAAAAAAGTTGATTTGCACCGTCATAACTGTCGTTGCCATAAAGAGCTATTTATCGATCGCCATGGCACCGAGACTGTGATGGCTTCGTGCGCGGACGTATCGGTCTGATATCTCCCTGAGCATCCGACAGTGCTGTCATATCTTATCACATGACGTCCGGGTGGGTTACCCCTGAAAGATGGAATGCTGCAAAGCGCAGGCGTCAAAACAATCTCAACATTCGGCCGTGATATCAGCGGCGGCACGGAGCAAAGCATTGCGTGGGCGGTCAGACGGTCTGGAAATAGATCCTCTCGGAGAGTTTACAAACAAGTTAACCGGCCCTGTTCGTTGCGCCTGCCTATTCCTATTGTGGACACGTTAGTTACCCGGTCGGGAGGAAAAAGCGCGTGTCGGTTTATACAAGTTTAGTTATTTCCATAATTTTTGTAGGGGATTTCTTGGTAAGATATCATGTCCAAGGCCGACGCGGGTCCTTCGGCGGACGAAAGACTTTTGATGGAGCCCCTCCCCGGTATCAGCAAATACGAGATCAAGCAAAGTAAGTAACACAGGGAACTCACTGTTGGACGTGCCCGCGCTTTCATTCAAACAGATCACAATTAGAATGTAATTTTTAGTCGAGTTTCATTTTATAAATCCGATAAAATTTTTTTTTTATTTTGTACAGTAGTATCATGGACTATAGAACATTTCGTACCAAAGGACGAAAGTGGTGACGAGCAAAGCGATCTTAGTCTTAGATCTTAGTCAAGATGAAGCAATCGTGTGCCATGGCAATCAATAAATAGCTCTTCATGGCAACCACAGTTAATGGAATGCAACAGTTAACAACGGTGCAAATGAACTTTTTTATATGAGCAGTGTTTAAAATTTAATTCGTATTTGTGTATTGCAAATAACTCGTTTATTTTATGGATGATAAAAATAAATTTCAAGTATTTTTATACTACAATTATTAAGTTGAAAATATTTTCATGGTGAGATGTAAAAATTCAACAGGTCCAGGATCATGTTTGTGTTTTTATTACACTTAAAAAGGAATAGCCTTTTGCAGTAGTTGGAAACTAAGTACTGTAAAGTAAAGAGAAACTTTAACCAAGATTGAGCTCGTAGGATGGATACTAGTCATGTCTATCATTATGTTTCGTTTTGATCAGAAAGTCAATACGGCAAGGCAAGTATAAGTAGAGACTCCAGTGTCAACAACTGTCACTTTAGTCGGCTAGACAGCGAGGCGGCGGCGGCGGCGGGTATAGCGTACGGTGTGTTCGTTAAGTTTAGACAGGCCTTGTGCGGTGCGGCGACGCGACTGAATTATTGAAGGACCCCCAACACTGTAAACCTTAACTCTGTTACCTTTGCATTTCCAACACACCTCACCTTCCTATTCAATTTACATTCTTCCTTCAATTCTCGCTATCAATATTCAATGAAACTCCCGTTAATGGATTTGTGTACACACAAGTTCAAGGTCCGTCTTGCTTACATCAAGAAAGTGTGTGTAAATATTGAAAGGAAAAGTGACAGCCCGAAAATTGTTATGCATTGTATGATATGTAAAGATAGTAAGAAGAGTGGATGTATTGGGGGTGCTATAAAAATTATAGGGAAATGTTAGAAATTGCACATACCACTATATGCTCATGCCACTATATTGTTCATAGACAATGTAGGTATGAGATATTATACTACAGAATACTAACTTTTATGTAATAACATATCTCTGGGTTAGATTACTGAGACTGGGCCACAGTGCTTGAATTTCATTAATTTCAAAAGAACTGTTCAGCTAAACATCTATTTCATGGCAATTTTATGCACCCTTTTTGCTACAGAAAATTAAAGTATAGTGATGTATATATGGCTATGTGATATAAAAAATATATATCATATATACATAGCCTATATACAGGGTGAGTTTCTTAAAGTGATCCAATAGCTAACTTTTTTATTTTAAATTTGACAGTATACTTCTTATGGGGGACCCCCTTTACTTTTTTATTCTGGTTTCAGATATGTATTTCACTTCAAAAATTCCCGCCATTTTTCCAATATGGCGGCCAACTTAAACACTTATGGAACACCCTACATTTTATGGTGTTTTTGAAATTTCCATGTTATTTTAAGACTTTTTTATTCTTTGTCATTTCGCTCTAAACCTAACGGTTAGGGAGCTAGAGGCAATTGAAGTTCATTTTTAGTTCCCTAAGAATAACATGGGGCAAACTTTATCTGCCCATATCTCCGAAACCATTGATAAAAATAAAAAATACTCAAGAATAAAAATGTCTTAAATTGATGTTTTAAGAACATTTCACTAATAAAAATGATCATTTATGCATAAATTAACTTCTTTCCAATATGGCGGACAAAATATAAAATTAGCAAAAAAAGTTTTTGTTGTTATGAAAAAAATGTTTTTAAAACATCAATTTAAGACATTTTTATTCTTGAGTATTTTTTATTTTTATCAATGGTTTCGGAGATATGGGCAGATAAAGTTTGCCCCATGTTATTCTTATGGAACTAAAAATGAACTTCAATTGCCTCTAGCTCCCTAACCGTTAGGTTTAGAAAAAAATAACAAAGAATAAAAAAGTCTTAAAATAACATGGACATTTCAAAAATACCATAAAATGTAGGGTGTTCCAAAAGAAATTTTAAAGTTGGGCGCCATATTGGAAAAATGGCGGGAATTTTCGAAAAGTGAAATACATATCTGAAACCAGAATAAAAAAGTAAAGGGGGTCCCCCATAAGAAGTATACTGTCAAATTTGAAATAAAAAAGTTAGCTATTGGATCACTTTAAGAAACTCACCCTGTATATACAGATATATCCTTATACATATACCTGGATTCGATTTTTGTTTAACAGTCTTGTTTCTTCTAAATAAAGTTGAAAGTGACTCGGACAAAATTTTAGAATTTATAAACTTTATTATATTTTATAAAGTTTTTAAAGAATATTTTGTCACAGATTCAACTGAAACTGTAAACCTGATACTGGTATCATAACAATTTGTCTATGTTCACCAAAAAGCATATTTATTTAAACTTGTTTCCAGGAATTGAATGTACATATACAAAAAAGACTAAAAATATGAGGATGTTTATTTTCATAACAATTTTAAATTCTGATTATGAAACTTTTTCCCACTCATCGTGACCTTCCCCATCTCCTGTATGGTTGTATTACACTTTTACCAAGTTGGTTGTTGTTGTTGCCGCCGAGCCAGATGCAGAGCCAAGTCTAATCAAGCGGCTTGCTGTTATCATGAGCATTGTCTCGCTCATCGTCACCTTCCCCATCTCCTGTATGGTTGTATTATTCCTTTACCAAGTTGGTTGTTGTTGTGGCAGCCGAGTCAGATGCAGAGCCAAGTCTAATCGAGCGGCTTGCTGTTATCATGAGCATTGTCCTGCTCATAGTCACCTTCCCCATCTCCTGTATTATACCTTTACTAAGTTGTTGTTGTTGCAGCCGAGCCAGATGCAGAGCCAAGTCTAATCGAGCGGCTTGCTGTTACCATGAGCATTGTCCTGCTCATTGTCACCTTCCCCATCTCCTGTATGGTTGTATTATACCTTTACCAAGTTGGTTGTTGTTGTTGCAGCCGAGCCAGATGCAGAGCCAAGTCTAATCGAGCGGCTTGCTGTTACCATGAGCATTGTCCTGCTCATTGTCACCTTCCCCGCCTCCTGTATGGTTGTATTATACCTTTACCAAGTTGGTTGTTGTTGTTGCAGCCGAGCCAGATGCAGAGCCAAGTCTAATCGAGCGGCTTGCTGTTATCATGAGCATTGTCCTGCTCATCATCACCTTCCCCGTCTCCGTCTTCATCTCCTTCAGGGTAAGTTACCTGTGAAATACTTTGAAAAATCACTCTTCTTTTGGATGAAGAAGAAAACAAAACAAATTGGTCTACAGTAATTATGAATTAATACAATAACAAATTTGACTTACTGATTTGTTTTGTCCCAACAACTGGATTAAAATTAACTCAAAGTACGTGAGGAACTCAGCATTTCTTTGGTAAACTGATAAAATTATAAACATAATATGAGGTATAACAATACATTATTACTTCTCAGTGGTCATAAATGCTGCAATGCCAGGAAGTGACTCGGACAAAAAAGCTTAGCCCAAAAAGGCTTGTTCCTTTTCAAGACAAAGCTCACTTGTTCCCATGTTGTTCGCTTTGCTCACACGTCAGGGTTAAGGGTATTTCACTCTAGTACATTTTTTAACCACATGTTGAAAATTGTAACAGTTTTATTTCTAAATTTATCAGGTTAAATTGAAGTAGCTTCAAAAAAGCCCATAAAGGCTTTTCTGTAAGTCCATAAGGGCTGTACGACAGAAACAGAATTTTCCTAGTCTTGTGACAAGCTCCTTGTGGCTAAACACCACAAAAAAATCTCTGACAAAAAATTGTCTTAACAGGAATGTTTTGAGTATAGAGTTGTTTAAATTCATACATTACTCACATTTAACTCATTGTAATAATCCTATAATACGATCATTGTCTGAAGCCATGTATTTCCCATGATCTCAAAATCTAGCAGATAGATTTTGTTTAAATTTTTCATTTGAGCGTGTTTTGGTTCAAAAATAAGTTTAGAAACAGCCTCAACCTCTGGAAAAATTGAATTTTTTATCATTCTGCACAAAAGCAGCCTGTTTTTGTTTTCTCAATAGTACCAAAACCGATTATTCTTTTTTGTCCTAGAACTGAAAAATCAGCTGAGGTCCTAGGACTGAAAAGTCAGTTGTTTGCTAAGGATATTATTATTAAATAGTACACTAGTTGCTCAACATCGAGCAAATTTTTTTTTAATACAATACAAATGTACTTTTAACTCTAAATAAATGACATCCGACCAATCCAATATTGTGAATATCTTTAATCACCAAAGCTACATGTATTTACAGCTGATTATTATCAGATGTTTAAAATGCTTTATTCTATCCCAATGTTATTTTAATAGGAAATTTTGATATTTCAATGGTGGATAGCTCCTTTATTTTCAGTCCGATTCTCGTCAGTTTTTGGTGGAAACAACTCCAGACCAAGCCCTATCCAACGACACAAAAAACTTGAAAATCGGTACAAAATTGTAGTACGAGTTCTCAACACAAAAAACCCTTAGCGTATTAAATAAGTATAGATTTATTAATGTTGAGGAGCAGAATTTTAAAATTCCAACGTTATAAAGATCATTGTTTGTAAATAACAGAAATGTAAACACTGCATATTACTTACTTTGTAAAAACAACTTTATAGTTAATGTTTTTAACAATCAAAAGTCTAATTTCACATTATGATAAAAAACGTTGTTCATCACTTGGAGCAAAAGTGTCTTTTTGATGCATAATCGTTTTCAAAAACTCGATTGCGCACCAAAAATACCCACTTTTGCTCCTAGTGGTGAAAACTACTATTTTGTCTAAAACTAAGTTTAAAAGTTGTAATTTTTTAACATTGGTCTTGTGGGTTGCCATTAAGGTTATAACAACAAAAGGCAAACAAAAATAAAAGACTGCTACTTTCAAGCATTGGTTTGAAACAGATGTCACGTGTGAAAAGTTATAATTGGCGTAAACTTCAAAGCCTGATTACCATGATATTGTAACAAAAGTGAATTTAAACCAACGAGCAAGGTTCGGTTATCCCAGTACTTACAGTTACCTTATATGTCAAAACAATTTGTTTTTTAATTTGTGGTAAAATTTTCTAAAGTGGCTCTTTTATCTCAACCAAAACATTATGTATAGAGTTATCTTATATAATATCTTTCCTTATTATCTGTTACCATAACACAATTTTAACTAAAATCTACCAAATAAGACTCATCTAAAAATGATTCCTGCATCAAAGAAGAATCAGTATTTTTTATCAAACGTTGTATCATGGAAAATCCTACTTACTGGTGTGAGGAGTGAATAAAATTACTAACACTAAGGGACATAGCACCGTAAAAACGTTGTAAGTTATAATTAAACAATTCTTGATACTAATCCTGGCCCAGCAATTCTGATTTGAGTTTGTAAAGTTTCTCAGCTTTCCTAGGTCATTGGCCAGGATGATTCTCTAAAGTTCCATAACTCTCCAGGTTATGTGGAAAAAACTCCTAAGTTTAATGGTAAAAAATGCCCCATGAAAATAAATGACTCTTATACTAACTGAAATAAAAATATCTTTGAATTAGATAGCTTTAATACTAATTTTCTTTAATTGGAACCTTTAAATAAAGCCATTCTGCGATGAATAATGTCTTTCAAGCATTATTTTCCAAGTCAAAATTTTACTTATATTGTAATTTTAAATTAAAAACTTCAAAAATTCAATAAATTTGTTTATTGGAATAAATTAAAAAATTTATTGGATTTTTGGAGTTTTAATTTAAAATGACTATATATTTCCAATAAGAAGAGCTTTTCAAAATGATTTACTTATATTGACTCTCTTTAATTTTTTTAGTAAATAATAAAAGATTTTCTTGATTTTCAGCATATCTAACGCTTTATTTCAAAATCATCAGGTCCAAAAACTCATTTATTAGTTGGAAACTAGGGGGCCCGTGCAGCGCAAAGAGTACCTAGTGATCAAACTTGCTCCATGGTAATTTAGCGAGTTACTTTGAATGAAAATTAAATTGTAGTGAAAGTAGGATTACACCATATTGGTATTTCATCGCTCGATCTTCATCAATGATTCTCTAACTCCCCAAAGTGACAGTGTTGAGATTACACACACACACACACACACTGTCCACATTGTACAGTGTGTGACAGTGTGGTGTAGGTGGTTGTTCTTTTAGATCCAAATTAGTTAGGCTTACGTGATGTTTCTTATGCCAATTTGTCTTAGAGCGTCTGCCTAAAAACTCCTATAAAATTTAAAATAAATTTACAGATGTTGGATCTAGATAGTTCATCACACAAAAAACATAAATGACAACAGAAGAAAAATCGATATTTAACTACAACTCCCCGGTCCTGTATGAGCTATGTAGTAGCACTCACTGCGGCTATTTTTCTAGTAATGTATGAGTTAGTAGTCGCCATAGAGAAAAAGCCAACACTATTACAGTACTACTTATAAGGGTCTAAATCCTCTTTAACTTAACTTTTCCTGGCATTACAGTTTTTAATAAAGACATTACAAAAATTAAGAAAATCCACATCTTTGTTCGTGTGGCCCATTGTAGTTTCATGTGGCATTTACATTTTGGTTAAAATTTATCCTTATACAAACCATTTTTGCAGTTAGCCTGTCATCTATACCGAAGATAAAAACCTTTTAAATGTAGCATCTTTTAATTCATGTAGAATTCTGCATTAAATTTATTTTAGTATTACAGTAAACAGGTTATTAAATTTACACCAACAATCAACTACCCCTCTTCCTAGTTCACAGCAGTTTGAAAACCCATGTGCAAACATTAGATGTTCTGTTTTAATTTTTGTTAAATTTTGTTGTTGTTTCAATACCAATAAGAACCACGTCAACAATTTCAATTTTCAAACTGGTTTTTGTACAGGAAAATTAAATTTCTGGGGTTAAGTTACTAAACTTATTTTTGTGCCCAAAAACAAAAAAAAAGAAAAAAAGTTCAAGCAAAACCTGAAAGCTACATTTTGAGGAAAAAGTATAACACATAATTTGTTCCACACAATAGACACTCCTTGTATTTTTTTAAAGTATGAATTGTGTTGATATTTCAGTACCAATAGTTCAATAGCTTCTATTCAGTTAATCTTTTAACATGTGTTTGTTTTACTATCAACAGCTGTTTTATTTTACAATTCAATAACAATTGTTCCCCATGTTAATCTTATGGACAAAAAACAAACTTTAAGGGCTTCCCGTGGGCTTCAGAATTAAAATATCAAAAATCTAAAACCTTATTGCAAAACTACGAACTGAGACCGTTCTTTTGACACCTCAAAAGTTAAAATTGGTCCAGAAATAAGGGATGAGTAGTGTTAACAAAAAAAGGGCATCACGTATTATATATATACTAGGGGGCCCGTGCAGCGCAATGCGCTGCATTTATTAGAGTACCGGGTGATCAAACCTTGATCCATGGTAATACTTTGAAAAAATGTCGCTATAGTGAAAATCAGATCGATCTTTATTACCAATTCTCCCACTTCCCAATGTGATAGTGCTGAGATATGGTGCTCGTTCTTTTAGGTCTAAATTAGCTGAGATTACGTAGTTGTTCTTTTGCCGATAAGTCTTAGGGCCTTTGTCTAAACCCTCCTATAAAATTTTAAATAAATTCACAGATGTTGGATCCACATATAGTTCATAAAAAATAAAACGTAAATGACAAAAGAATAAAAATCAACATTTCATTACTCCCCGGTCCTGTATGAGTTATGCAGCACTCACTGCGGTTGTTTTTGTAGTACTACTGTATGAGGTAGTCAATGACATAGTGTATGAGTCCACATTACTATTTATGCCTATATCCTCTTTAACTTAACTTTCCATGACATTACAAAATTTAAATAAAGAAATCAAATAAATTAAGAGAATCTACATCTTTGTTGGTGTGGTCCATTTTGTTTTTAGTGGCATTTTTATTTTGGTTAACATTTTTCTTTATAAAAACCATTTTTGTAATAAGCTTGTTTTCTATACTGGAGGTAAAAAACTTTTAAATGTTGTCTTTTACACAGGTTTTTTGAGCTATTATTATACTATAATAGTAAATAAAAAGGTTATTATACTTACAACCAACTATCCCTTTTCCTTATAGTTTACAGCAGTTTGAAAACCCATGCACACAAATTTGGTGTTCTATTTTAGTATTTGCTACCTTTCATTATTGTTTCAATACCAGTCGGACAACCAATAAGACCCATGTCAAAAATTTCAATTTCCAAAATTTGTTTCGGAAAAAAATGAATTTTTCCAGGTTTAAGTTACAAAAATTATTTTTGTGAACCAAATACGCGTGAATAAAATTTTCAAGCAAAATATACCTGCTACATTGAGAAAAGGTTAAATCCCCAGATTAGACACTCCTCGTATTAAAGTAGGAAATTGTGTTGATATTTTAGTACCAGTTCAATTTGCTTCTATTCAAGAAATCTAAAATAAATAAAGAGATTATTTGTCTTCATTTGTTTTAGATTCCTTGCTTCTATTCAGCTTTTAACATATGTGTTTGTTTGTTCAACTATCAACAGCTGTTTTATTTAGCAATTCAAAATAAATTGTCCCCCATGTTAATCTTATGGACAAAAAATGAACTTTAAGAGCTTCCAGTGAGCTTCAGAATTAAAATATAAAAAATTTTAAACCTTATTGCAAAACTACGAACTGAGACCATTCTTTTGACACCTCAAACTTTAAAATTGGTCCAGAAATAAGGGAGGAGTAGCGTTAACAAAAAAGGGGCATCACGTATTATATATATTTTTTTTTTTTTTTTTTTTTTTTTTTTTTTTTTTTTGAGGGAGAGGCGGAAAAATGCATTACGCACACAGGTGGCCAGCCTGTAGTGTGGGGCTCCCCTAAAAACGGGTTTACCCACTAAAAAACCTCCTCTACTCTTTAGGAATCTAACCTGGAATTGTTTGTCACATTACGTCAGGCTAGGCCTAAATTTGGCTTACGCCCGTGGGGCTCGCTCCTTATCCAGCCACTCGATCAAGGGATCTGGGCCACTTCGCGGTCCAGATCGGTTTTCTTTTCCAGGAGGATGCCCCGGACGAACTGTGACAAACAATCCCAGTTGCCCTCATCCTCCAAAATCTTTTGGCAGACCGAGTCCACCGAAAATACACCAAAGATTTGTGTGGCCTCCAGGCGGGGCCCTTCCCAACGGGGACAGCGGAAGAATGTGTGTTCCGCATCGTCGGGAACACCCGGGCAATAAATGCAGTCCGGTGAACCGGTCTTTCCCATCCGGTTCAGGTACGACCGAAAATAGCCGTGACCTGTCAAAAATTGGGTCAGGTAGTAGTCCACCTCCCCATGCCGCCGTTCCACCCATGGTTGGACCTGCTTGATAAGTCGCGCAGTCCATCGTCCTCGGGTGTCGTGCTCCCAGCTGTGTTGCCACTGCTGGAAGGTTCGGGAGCGCTCTTCTGTTCTTGCCGTGTCCTTGCCGATCTCGCCTTGTCTCTGATAAATCGCTTTCCTCTCCCCTGCCAAGAGCTTGACAGGGATGACTCCGGCGACCACCAGGACGGCAGGCTCGGACACTGTCCGGTAGGCGGAACACACCCGGAGTGCAGCTTGACGCTGAACCCGGGCGAGTCGCAACCTGTAGCACTCCTTATCTAGAGCGCCTGCCCACACCTCTGCCCCGTAAAGAAGCACAGACTGGACCGCGGACATCAACAGACGTCTTCTGCTGGATCGGGGACCCCCGACATTGGCCATCAGCCTACTAAGGTAAGTCACTACCTTAGCGGCCTTGTCCGCCGTACGGAAGATCTGATCCCTCCAGCTTAACTTGGTGTCCACCATAACCCCGAGGTATTTGGCGGCACGAGTTGATGTGACCACCTCCCTTCCCACTCGAAACGGGACGACGGTGTCGATCCTCTTCTTCGTGAGAATCACGATCTCCGTCTTACTGAGAGCAAGTGAGAGACCGTGATCGGACATCCAGTTGTTGACCACCCGCATAACTCGGTTCAACTTCAGTTGAGCCAGCTCAACGTTGCGTGCAGCAATGAGAGCTGCGACGTCATCGGCGTACCCAACCAAAGTGGTTTCCTCAGGCATCTCGGACCTCAGGAGGCTGTCATAGGCAACGTTCCAGAGATCCGGGCCGAGTATTGAACCTTGTGCGGCACCAGAAGTGACTTCCATCGTCCGCGTTCCGTCCCTCGTGTCATAAATCAGGCTTCGAGAGCGTAGATAATCCTCGATGAGCCGCAACAGATATGCAGGAATACGAAAGGTGTTGCGAAGCGCATCCAGCATATCGACCCACCTCGCCGAGTTGAAGGCATTCTTGACATCAAGCGTAACAAGAAGCACTACTCGGCGGGAGAAATGGTTGTGGCTCTCGGCTCTCTCCACAGCTCTCTGAACTTCGGTGACAGCGTCGATCGTTGACCGTCCCTTTCTGAAGCCGTACTGACGGGGGCATAAGTCCCCGGCAGCTTCCACGGCAGAAGTCAGGCGGGAACGGATCAGCTTCTCGAACAGCTTTCCAGCCGTGTCCAACATGCAGAGAGGCCTGTGGGACGACGGCAGCTCGGGATCACCTTTGCCCTTGCTGATCAGTACAAGCCTGGCTGTTTTCCAGGGAGCCGGAAACACCCCTTCTACCAAACAGGCATTGTACATTCTCAACAACAAGTCAGCGTTGATTAAAAATACTTTCTTTAAAGCCTCACTGGGAATCCCGTCCGGGCCAGGAGCCTTGTTGCTCTTCAGGGAGAGAACGGAGGTTTCTAGCTCCTCGAAAGTGAAGAGTGGAACGTCCTCTACCCGTCCGAAGTCAACCGGCGGTCGCTGTGGATGTTCAGGAAACAACGCAGCGACGATCCTCCCCATGGTGGCGCCCTCCATGATGGAAGGTGGAGAGCGGGCGCCGAGTTTCTGTGTTACAAGTTTGTAACCCAGGCCCCAGGGGTCGGAATCAACGTCGTCACGAAGTCTCCTCCAGCTATTCGCCTTGCTCCTGTTGATCGCCTGGCGGAGAGATTTTCTCGCAGCTTTATAGGCCTCAGACTTACGAACTCTGTCTGCGGGGATTCTCGCTCTTGTGGCGGCTCGTCTAGTTCTTAAACATGTTCTTCTGAGTTCCGCAATCTCTTCAGTCCACCAGTAAACGGGTTGTTTGTCGCGTCGGGGTTTCCTTCGCGGCATAGACTGGTCGCAGGCCGAGACGATCAGTTCCATCGTGGATGTTACTAGTGCCTCGGCCCCAGCCTCACCAGGATTCCCCTGCGCTCCCCGAGAGATGACTTCGGTGAACTTGACCACGTCCAGTTTGTTGGTGTTCCACCGGCGTGGCCCTTCCCGAGATGCGGAAACTCGACGATTTGCCTGATCATGCAGGTCAAACACGACGTATTGGTGGTCGCTACCCGTGTAGTCCTCCACAACCCTCCAGCCAGAGATCCTCGGAAGGAGCGACTCAGACGCAAAGGTGACATCGGGGATCGTGCCTCTCTGCCCGGGGCGCCGAAAAGTAGGTGTGTCGCCCTGGTTGAGGACGACAAGACCGGCCCTGGCGATGAAATCCAGGATGTATTTCCCCCGGGAGCTGGTAGAGGGCATTCCCCACTCGACGGCCCTGGCGTTGAAATCGCCACCAACGACGACATGCCCGGTGGTGCCGAGAACGCACTCCTCTAGGCTATCTATCTTGTCGCGGAAGTCCTGGACGGCCTCGTTGGGTGTGAGGTAGCAACTGAAGATAGTCACGTCCCCACACCGAACCCAGACGAATCCTCGGCCGCGCCCGTGACTCCGCACCAAGACATCTCGTGTATTACGTATTATATATATAGATATAGATTATTAAAAGTCATTACACGCAACATTTTGATTGATACAAATACAAATCACGTATAGACCTGTACACGCCCAAAAGTTTCCAACCAAACATTTCTGATAGTATTTTATTGATCTATTTATTATTTTATATATGTATTTGATTATTTTCTCACAATAAATGTATTTTATGATCAAATCCCATAGTGACATCTTGATAATACAGTGCTTGTTATCTCTAACTAGTATTTCCTGTAATACACCCTATCCTCCTCGTTCACTGTCCAGGTTGTACAAGAGTATGAGAGGGCCGTCATCTTCCGCCTGGGTCGTCTGCGGCAGGGCGGGGCTCGAGGGCCGGGCATATTCTTTATTCTTCCCTGCATCGACAACTACTGCAAAGTGGATTTGAGGACTGTCTCATTCGATGTGCCCCCGCAAGAGGTATGCTTCGCCTCTCCTCCATCAGCAGTATTTTAACAACTTGTTTTATGTTAAATTTTTTCTTAATTTAAACTTGATTACTCGAGTGAGTTACAAAAGGTTTCTATTTTTAAGTCCCTATTATTATCATGCCTGTTTTTCATCATAATGAAAAGTGTTGTTAAGTTTTCAATGATATGGGTGAAATCTGTTTATTGTTAAGGAACTACAGTATGTATATAACTTAGATAATTAAATATTCCCCAATACAAAATACAACAAAAGAATTTAGAAATTATTTAAGTGTATTTTAGTAAAGAAAAATAGATTTAAAACATATCTGTTAATTTTGCCATATATTTAGATAAATCGTTTTAATTTTGTACAAAAATTATTTATTTTATACTATTAGTTAAAACCTAACAGTAAAATTTAATAATTAATTTTCAAATTTTAAGCCTACATAAGTTTGTTATTCTATTAAGTTTTTGTGTATGTAGATATATTGTTTGACAGCCTCATAAAATGTAAAAATATTGGTAAAAATTACCCTTTATTCAAGCCGCAGTCAATTATGATCGTCATTTTTCTTTGTATTCTTTTTAGACATAACGAAACTGGATCAATCTACCCATGAATCTAATCAGAAATGCTTAATTAAAACTAACATTTCACTCGCCCATCATCATATGCCACTCTTGTTTATCAAACTAAGTGTCTATCTCTGTCTCTCTTTCTCTCTTGACATGGGTGGTCATCTGAATTGGTAAAATGAATTGAATTCTGCGGTTGTATTAAAATATTTATATTAGCCTATAAAGCCAGACCTACCTGGTTACAATCCCACAATACCATGTTATCGTAGCTGTAAAACAAGGTCCTAGAGTATTTATAAATTTCAATATTTAAAAAGGATATTAACAATGGGGATATAGCCCAACCAAAAATCAATTTTAAGTAGACATTGTTTATAATGTGCCATAAACTAGATCCTAATTTTTGAGATTCAGCTTTGAAAAAGGTGAGTACAGGGTGCTAAATGCAGGCTAAAATGGGTGCTTCTTTTAGCTAAATTACAATTAATTAACAAAACCATCATTCAAAATTTTGTGAAAAAAGGGAACAAAATTGTCTCTACAAAAAGTCAAGCGCTTTTTCTCATCAAGGATACGATTAAAAATGTCACTGAGGTAATTTAGAGGCGGACCCGGGAACAATTTTTAGTGATACACATTTTGTAGTGAAAGCAATATAGCCTTCAGCGTATTTAAAATTTCCTCTTCTTAGAGTGGATAAAAAAAATTACCCTGCAGTCTCTCTGCAATCCTCTTCTGAATGTTTTGTACATGACATATTCCTCCCAATCCTTTGCTTTATCCCCTGGATGAGCCGTGGAAAAGACGGACTCATCGCACTGCTGGTGTGATCACTTCTAGGTCCTCTCTCGAGACTCTGTCACCGTTCACGTGGATGCTGTTGTCTTCTATAGAGTCAACAGTCCTACCATGGCCACCAATAATGTTGAGAACTACAGGTACCGCCTCCGCACCCGTCGTCCGCACCCACAGTGTACCTGTCGTTCAACCTTATGGCTTATTCATTCTTGTTTTACTCAGTTTGCATTATGTTGCCATATCTGTTAAGCACTTTTTTGATTGTTTGCTCTCCGATAGGAAAGATGTACAGTTTAATTGTGAAAATAAACTTTAAGAGGCTGTAAATATTTTAATTTAGAGTAGACTCAGAATTCAGTTGTAACTGTTAGAATGTTAATTTCGATAATTGTAGAATAATTTTGAAATTATTTGTAAGAGACAACTGAGTCCAATAAAATTTATTCATTTTTATGTGTGCACAAGTATAGAGGTAGTACCTACTGCTAGACATTATTAACTTAAGTGTTTCTTTGTTAAACAAAAGAACTTTCTAGTTAAGATGTTATTGAAATTTTTTTCTAAGGATATTAAAGTTTTTAGCACTGCATTAAAAAAGTTTATTACAAGTTCGACAAGTTCCTAATCTAATTTAGGAGAAAATTTAAAACCTGTTTTTAAAACAAAAAAAAAAAAAAAACAAAAGTTTTAAAATAGGCTACCTTTTCTAATCAGTTAAGCTAAATAGTATTATTTGAAATGGTTGACTTTCATATCAACAACATAAGGAAAGTAAACTCCATACCATATTACAACATCGCATGCCACAAACCCCATTTGAAAATGTGAGCTGATTATATGTTTCACTCTGACCTTGTTCATCTATTGTTGTGGGGCATTATATCTTTTACTTTCAACTATTTACTGACCCATAGGTATACTATTTGTACTATTTGAGTACCAGGCAAAGCTTCATTTGCCAATGTAATAGCAATTTTAAAAAAGTAAATGGTTGATTAAACTTTGATATTAATAGTTTTGTGAGGCATTAACAATATTTTTTTTTAATTTATCAACAATTTGTCCCATAATTTAAAAATTGTGTTCAGACACTTGGCATACTTTGACCTCTTAATTTAGTCAGGCTATTATTTTACAAAAATGAAATGTTTGATTTTTTCCACTTAATATATTTGAATTTAATTATTTCCTTGAAATATTGTCATACTTTCTTTACATACTCCTTTGTGCAAGTATTTAAAAAAATCTGCATCTTTTCTCTTAAAACAACGGGAATAACACTGAATTTTTTATTTTAACACAAATAGTACTGGTGGGACCAAACATTTTCTCGGTAGATTTGCAAAAAGTTTAATGAGACCATCCTCAATCCATTCATCATGGCCTAAAACCACTTATAAATATTAAAAAAAAAAATAAAAAAATCTTAGGACGGAATAAAAACTTTCTCCTGCAAACAGTGTTTGTTTTAGAGTAGGCCTATAAGATAAGATTTTTATGTTTATTTTTCTTTGTCGTTCAGTACCAAGTGTTGTCTCAGCTCTTAAAATAGCTTTAAAAAATATTCAAACTCATTTTACATTGTCCTGTCAGGAGTGGCGAATTAATCTTCCAGAGGTAACACTATGGTATAAATTAATCGGTGAACCATTTGTAGACTAATTTATATTTGAACAACCTGCCCTTCTTATCATTACTAGATAGTAAATTTTAGCCAAATCCAGAGCATCCAAGCCTGAAGTTGATGTTGTTCTGTGGAGCACTATGTGTACTTTATCTTATCAATGTTGGATGTTGCACTAGATGTTGCATGTTGTATGTTGGTGTGTTTTCATGTTGCTAGGTGCTGACTAAGGATTCTGTAACGGTAGCCGTCGATGCTGTCGTTTACTACAGAATTGCCGATCCTTTAAATGCAATTAATAACATCAGTGACTACAGGTATTTTATTTATTTATGTGTTTTATTTGCAGTAGCTTCTTGTGAATTTGGCAAATGAATCACTGTGGCAACAGGGTTTTTTTTCTAGTTGTTCTAAACTCACCCCATGAAGTTAAAGAAGGTTTTTTCACAAAATAAAGCACTTGTGCAATGTAAAACACCGTTGGACTAATACTTCTATATCATCCAGCATTTTCATCATTTGCTGCAGAATTAACTTTGAATAAAAATTATGGCCAATTTTATTTGCCACGTAAAACATTTTCTTATGAAACGTTATGTACAGCTCTAACCAATGGCCAAAGCAAGTAGCACTAATGGGGTTTTCTTTGGGAATTTTGGTTTCCTGTCACAAGTTCTCAATATGTGTCGCTATTGCGAATTCGTAGTAGAAGCCCCTTCCAATATCATCACAGAATTAATTTAAGCATTTTTGTAACCTAAGAAAAAAATCTTTTGATAAACTCACCTGTTCCCACAGGGTAAATAAAAACTAGCTTACATATGATCCAATATTTCTATTAATAAACAGGAATAAATTTTCTCATGAACGTTTTCCCCGTTGTATTTTTTTATAACATTTAATACCGCTACACTTAATGGAAAGCTAGTCATAAAGAATGTAGTCAAAATCAACCAGAAGGAATATGTGAAGTTGGGTTTAAGCTTATGTTACTATTATTGCCAGCTATGCTTAGTACCCACTTGATTTTCATTTGCCAAATTTTCTAGACTGCTATTATCCTCCTTGTTTTTATCATAGTTTTTAGGCTGTGATTTGTTTTTGTTGGTTATTTCAGTTATTTAGATTATTTATTAGCTTTATGTTCTTTTTTCTATTAGTGATTTATTGTTAAATTCAAATTCAAATTAATTTATTGAGCCGTTAAGTTTGGTAACAATTGGCTAAGTCACTTAAAGCTAATGTTACTTTGTGTATTAGAGCCTTAAATATATTAAATAAATTATGTAGATCACAACTTGTTATAAATAACTTGTGAAAACCTGGAAATTAGTAACCGAATGAGATTTTGGTCGCAGCACAACAAACAGCTTGAGGTGACAGGGTTTTTTTTATACAAACACACATTTTCTACTATTTAGCTATTCACATAATACTTACATTTTTTGGCTTAAAGACTGTGATTTCAACTGTATGTTTTGAAATGTTGATTGCTTCCATAAAGATACAATTACGAGATTATCCTGTACATTTGCCATTTTCATAATCCTTATGATGATGGTAAAAAAGATATTTAGACTTTAATAACTTTACTAGTTATATAGACAATTTTATTAGTTATTAGCTAACCAAATAAACCTACTATGAAACTGACAACAGGTTTCTAATGAACAATTCAATTTAACAAATTTAGTTTAATATCAGGTTTTTGATAACTTTGTTTTGCTGTTCATCGGACTTTTGCTCCTCTAAACTATTTATTTGGGATCAGATCTAGTTTGGATGAGCAAGAAATACAGAATAGGGGTGTTGTAATGTATTGATTTTTTCAAGGAAAACTAATGGTGAGAGGTAATGTGCCAGTGTGTTATGTTTGGCTCAAGAAAAGTTTATGTGAAAGTCGTTAATAAAAAACAGACCTTGCCGCTTGTCATGTGATCTTATAAAATAGTCTCATATATCCATCCCACCACACATATTTGTATTCCTTCCTCTCATGTTTCAAACATATGACTTACTGGACACTCCAAAACCATACTACCACTGCATGCCATTTTTGTGTCGGCAGAGTTTTTGAAATTAAATAAAATTATTTTTCAAAGCTTGTTCCCTCCCCAAGTTTTTTTTAGGATATTGTGCTTTTTATAATATGTAGTCCTTGTATTTTGAGGCAAACTTTAAATGTGGGGAGTAAAATTAGTTCTTATTAAACTTATATTCTATTTTAAATATTTCCCAACAGAGCTGAAATGTATTCTAACTATGACACAATTTTACTTAACATCCTGGAACACAGGAAATATGTTAATTTCTCCCAAAAAATGTATTTTAAAAATTTTATGAAAGCAGTACTGGTATTTTCACCTAGAAAAGGCACCATTCCCTGTCATTGCTTGAGAAAGCATTTACTCGTAGCTATCCAGGTGACAAGTTGGCCCAGTCTGTTTTGTTTTGTTCTCTATGCTGGCCATTCATCATACTGTGTCATAGTCAGTCATCGTTGCTATGGCAACCGTGAATTACAATGTGCTTCATAAAGGGTGTTTTACTCTCCTTGTGGCTTATTGCACTGCCAAGGACAAATTGACCGTAACCTGGCTAAGAATGAAAAAGGTATGCTCACTTGCTTCGACAGTTGTTAATATATTTCATTATGTGGCTATTAAAGAAATTTTAGATTCTTTTTTGTACAAACCCCTCAACTCTCGAGTAAAGAGTATTGGGCACAAATCTTCCAACATTATTTTAAGTCTGGATCATTTATTTATATATTCTTTATCAATGCATTTTTAAGTGCATATTTTTATATCACTCTAAGAGTGATTTTTATATTAATCGTTATTTCAAAATTACAGAATTTTACTCTTCTTGGTATTACTTTTGTTTAGACTCTCATTGTGTGCGGCTGGTCTTTGTTCTTTTAAAGACAGTTAAAAAATCAGTAGTTTTATTTTAAGGTACACATTCACGTTGTAGTATGTAAACAAATAATTGGCCTTGGGCCTAAGAAATCAGAAAATTTTCATTGAATGGCAAAAGTTGGTTTGTATTGACAGACCATTGAAACAGGTTGTAGTCCTTTATTAACATTGGAAAGAATATTGCATGGAGAGGGGGGATCAAACCGACTTTAAATTAAAAACACATAAATTTCACAGATAATAGAACAAGAGAAAAATCACTCCTAACATTTTAAAATCTAGAGCACCTCTAGTTTTAAAATTTACTTTTCCATATATTTAATTAAATGTTCTTGACTGTTAAAATTGTTGGTTAATCCCAAAAACATAATGAGTTTAGAATATAATTAAAAATTTAATTTTTTTTGTAAGTTTAAGGTGTGAACTCCACAGTATTGCAAAGATAATAAAAAAAAGCGGATTCATTGGATAGTAACTAAATTTGAAACTTTTTTTAAGAAGGAGTAAATCTGGTTCTATTCAATAATTTTCTTATATTCTTAAATAAAATTTCCTACATTAGCGAAAAAAACATAATTTATGTAGTGTAGAGGGTGTTATTTGTAATAAGTAACTTACTCAGAAAAAAAGTTAGATTACAAAAGCTAACTTCAGCGCTACTAATAAAGAAATGGTAGTTGCAAAATAATTGTGATGTCTGCCACGTTGAGGATTCTAAGGGTTAGCTTTTGGTTTTATTACCAAAATGCAATCTTTCTCTGACTGATTTATTTATTTTTGCCACAGCCACTCGACCCGCCTGCTGGCCGCCACCACTCTGAGAAACGTCCTCGGGACCCGCAACCTCTCTGAGATTCTTTCTGAGCGAGAGAACATCTCCCACACGATGCAGACGAGCCTCGATGAAGCCACCGACCCGTGGGGCGTCAAGGTGGAGCGTGTGGAAATGTAAGAGAAGTCTGTGTGTTCTTAAAAACTTTGGTTTTGTATTGATGGCTTTTATGTTTGACTATAGTAGGCATAGTCGGGGGGCAATATAAAAGGTGTGTCAAGTCAAGTCTTTCAACAAGCCATCTGATTTTTTCTCATCTATCTACATGTTAGATTAATTTATTTAGTTTGACCTTCATCCGCCTGTTCTATAGCCCCCGACTATAGTTGTACCCATGCTTTGTCACAGAAGTCTGATTACAAAGGTATAATAATGTTTACAACAGTATAATAATAATATTATTATAAGTTTAATCTCTTTGCTCACTCATCCACGAGACAAATTTGTTTGCTCTAATCATTCACCTA
Source organism: Neoaliturus tenellus (assembly GCA_030545055.2). Classification (NCBI taxonomy): domain Eukaryota; kingdom Metazoa; phylum Arthropoda; class Insecta; order Hemiptera; family Cicadellidae; genus Neoaliturus; species Neoaliturus tenellus. The sequence goes on from CM061532.1 coordinate 229,176,210, forward strand.
TGGGATTAGCTTATTCGTTTCGCTCATTCACCTCTTATTATAACAGTAATGTTTTTCAACGCAATATGCTATCTGCATTCTGTTATATACATCTGTTTGTAAAAAAAAAAACATCTTTTTAAGTAATGATCTGGATTATTGACATGTATTTTTGTTTTTATAAGAATAACAAAACTGGCTATAACTGGGAGGTATAACTGGGAATAAGAACTGGCTGGGTAGCTGAGTGGTTATAGTGCTCGCCTTTGAATCCAAAGGTTGCCGGTTCGATCCTGAGGAAAGTTAGTAGCTTTTTAAAGGATCGATTCCGGACCCAGTTGCCCTTTGTCATTGGGCTATTAATTAATGATGCTTTCTAACAACTGGTCGATGTTAGATAGTAACAAGACTGGGGTTTGGACCGTTCCCCGTCAAAACGTTAAAAAATGCCACTGGCGTAGAAAGACACAAAGACAACACTAGAAATTTTAAAGCCAGCAAGGCAGACCTCTGAGGTCACAGCAGGATAAAGTAAAGACCTTCACAATTAATTACTACTCTGAGCCTAAAAAATAAGTTTCAACACTTTGGAAAATCAGGGGTGCAAGTTTGAAAGGTTTGTCTCTCAAATAGGTTAGTTCAAATTAGATATTTAGGTCCTCCGAAACTGTTCCATTATTTTCACTGCTAACTTGTTTTGGATTCATTACAATTTTTTAAAATCAAACATAAGTTTTATAGGTAATTTTGTAATAAAAAAATATTATAGTACAGTAAATCTTTTGATTAAAAATAATAAATGTATTTATAAAAATGAATGGTAATTTTTTTATTTTTGACCTTTAAGAACAATCAGGTGAGTAATTGAGCAACAATCATGTAAAGAAAACGTGTCAGTTGACAGATTAGAGTTTTGACTGGTTGTTGTTACTTGACCGCAGCAAGGACGTGAGACTGCCAGTCCAGCTGCAGAGGGCGATGGCTGCGGAGGCGGAGGCCGCTCGGGAGGCAAGGGCCAAGGTGATCGCGGCCGAGGGAGAGATGAGAGCCTCCCGCGCCCTCAAGGAGGCCTCCGATGTCATCTCAGAGAGCCCCGCCGCCTTACAGGTATACTGTTGTTCTGATCATTACCTGCTTGCAAGGTCTCAAAGGCCCAGTTCAATATGAAGTGTAATTTACTTTGTAGGATGTTGTCTTAATAGGTTTTTACCTGTCTTGTAATGTCCTCTACTTTCGACAGTAAGCGAATAAACATTTTTGATTTTAAAGACGGATGATAACATTGAGTTAAGAACTATTAATAACAAATTGACAAAAAATATACCTATAAACCTAGCCACGTACCTTGACGAATGAATTTACTCTACTATCAAGTTAAAATTATTGGATAGTCAGCTGTTCAATGAAAATTAGCATGTAACAGAAGCATGATGTTTTTGGAAAAGTACCCCCTCTCCACCCTTCGCCCGTCAAGGCTGTTTTTGCCCACTCGTCAACTTATGTGGTGGGACTTATAGAGTGGTAATACTATAATAGACGTTTTGTGGCTTTGAGCGACTGAAAATTCTGTTTGGAGCGTTACAAACCTTACATACAATTACGAATTGACAACTAATTTCTACTATCATCATATTAATTTAAATTGTAAAAAAATTATAAAGTTTAATGGTTTGCTAACTGAGTGTGTATGTGAATCATAAGAAAAAACATTCTGATCATGATAGGGGCGCAATTGAACTGTGGCTTGAGAAATGCCTACTTTTTTTTACATTAATAAGTGTTTTGGTTTGATTTTAAAATGAGAAGTGTCAAATGATAATATTGGGTGAAGATGATATATTAATTATAACTTAAAGTGTATCAGTCAACCAAGTGTTGGTATTCTGATAGCTGAATTTTCAAAGAAACTTTTTGGTCATTTCGTAGATTGCAGAATTATAGGAGAGAGTTAAAATGACGTTTCACTACATTTCACATTAAAATGTGTTAAAAGACGACTTTTTTCCTACATACTAGGGGAAAAATTAGTAGGTCCAAATCTTAACAACAAAATGGGAAATATATAAGAAAGATATATATTTTTTAAAGGTGGTTTAATAGTACAGGATTGTAAGGAATGCTTCGGAGGCGAATGGCCTATTCAAACGGTATTGTTTAATTATATAAATTGAAATTAAATCTTCTGATAACTTTCTTAGTGAAGAACTGGTAATTTGCTATGGTTCAAAATGCTATTTTAAGTTTCTATTTTAATTATTTTAATGATTAGGGGCTATTGCTCCTATGAGCCACTAGTAATCAATAATTCAACAAAAGGTTTTACAGGAGGTTACTGCAGTCAAGGTCGTCCCTTAGCTAACACAAAACTTGAGGTTATCAATATTGTCTTCACTTTTCGTTTGATTTCATCGGCATACAAAAAGTTCTTGAGCTAAAACATCTGTAGAGAATAGCTGAAGGTTTGTTAGTTAGATTTCTTGATGTCTACAGGCAATTCCAGATGTTGAAATTGTGGTGTGGTCATTCTGTCAGATGTAGCGAAGATGAAACTTACTTGAGGCACCTCACGAAGTGCCTTTAAACGAGTCTTCCAGGTTGTTCTTAGGTTCCTCCAGCATGAATCCATAAAATCAGATTTATCACAATAGAGAATGCTGTGCCCTTAGCTGCTTCATTTTTTAGGCCTGTGTTAGTAATTTTGCCTAGAGGATGTTAAAAGAATAGAGTAAAAAAGTTTGGTCTCAGGATGCTGAACATTTTTTTGGTGGTATGATATCAAAATCAAGCATGATTTAAAAAGTGTTTCAATATTACTCATTTTTAGTAACAACTTGTCATGTAAAATTCTACATTTACACAATTATTTGACTATAGGATTTGAATTTTTTTGACATCCTATTTCACACTACAGGTGTTGGGAATTTGCTAGTTTTATAATCCTTCTTATTCTCCATGGTAACTGTTCTCTTGTGACTTAATTTTTGCCTCAAGACTAGTGTTTTTAACATTGCTTAAGATAGCAGGGAAACTTTGTTTGGAGTGTATATTCAAGTCCATAAATAAACTATCCTCTTCTTATCAGTCTATTTTTAATTTGGAAAACTCAATTCATTAAATCATTGTCACATCATAATTAAATGTAGTGAAAGAATTAATTTCTGTAGCAGGTGGCAAGTTAACTAGATGTCTTCTCAGTATTATTTTCTTTTTAATAATTTCGGCTTAAATGCCACTGTTAGTTGAACTTTTAGTCTTTAGTAAACTAATAGCCAGAAAAGAGGGTTTGGAAGTAAAATAAAATTATTATCATTACATTCATCACACTATACATATAGTGGAATAATATAACACTCTGTATATATACTATTCATTTGCTGTGCCTGTTCAAATTTATAATAATTGCAGTCGATCAAATTTATAATACAATGGCAGTCAACCAATTGACTTAGAATTAAAGCCACATTATAGCCAAAACAGTAATTAACATAAAGGGAATATTTCTTTTATGTGGTTATTTTACTAACCTTAAACTTCTCTTTGGCTTAAAAAGTATGAAATTAAATATAAATACAGAAGAGTCTCAATATGAAAAACACATTTTGTCTAAAAGAGACTAATTTTATCTTTACCTAAAAACCAGGGAAATCCAGGTTGTCGATATTACAAATGGAATTTATGGTTATTTTATGTGATTCCGTGGCTCTTGCGGCCGCTGCTTTGTGGTTTTGTGTTTGTTAACCAACTTTATTTGAATGCTCTATTAATATTTTTCTGCTATTCAACACAAAAGCTTTTCAAGGTACGATTGTCATTAGGTTCCGTTATCGCACGCCTTCCGGTGAACAGTTGGAATAAACGAGTAATATCTTGCATTATTCACGGATTCCGAAAATTTGTTAAACTGAAGAGCGGTCTCTGATAGTTCAGACTAAGAGAACTTTACTGTATATAGTTAAGACTTCTTATGTGCATGCTAGATGTAATATTTCAGGGTGTCTACTGAAATCTGATTTTGGAATTCCAGTATATTTCCAGTATATTTTTTAAAAAATTCCGGTATCTCTCGCGAACTATTAATTCAAACATGGAGTAACAATGATGACAATTTATTCATATAGTCAATATTGAAATAGATTTTTGTTTAAAGATAAATCACTTACGATTATGATTAATAAGTACTTTCCAACAATAATATTTGTTTTATATTTTTTGACTATTTTTTTGTAAAGGCCCCCTAATTCACTCTATAGCCCTCTGTTCCTCCCACTTATGCGTTTATTTAATAAGAAAAATAATCATAAAGCACATTTAACTACAAAAAAATAATGAAATAGTTTAATACTTAAAAGTAAAAAAATATGATTACAATTTAAGAAAAAATAAATAAATTTTGAGTATAAAGTCAAACATTTTCTAGGCTCCATCTTTACACAAATGTTTACATTTCTTGATTAACTACAAGAACATTTCTTGATTTGAAGAGAACTACAAGTTTTCTGATTTTGGTTTGAAAACATACTTAAACAGCAAAAAAGACTTGTAAAATATCTTTTACATTACTAGTGTACGTCTTGCTCGAAATCGAGCAATTTACTTCGATACAATATAAATGTTACTTTTGTATGTTATTTCTAAATGAATGATATTCAAACAATCCAGTATTGTTAATATCTTCAATCACCAAAACTATACGTATTTACAGCTGAAAATTAACAGATCCCGGTGTTATTTTAATGGGAAATCTTGAGATTTCAATGGTGGATAGCGCCATTATTTTCAGTCCGATTCTCATCAGTTTTTGGCAGAAAAAACCACAGACAAAGCCCTATCCAATGACACAAAATACTTGAAAATCGGTTGAAAATTGTAGGAGGAGTTCTCTACACAAAAAAAACCTTTAGCGTAGTATAGATTATGTACAGATCAAATGACAAACTTGATGTATTATACATAAAAAATATGCATTTTAATAAAATTACAATATTCCAGTATCTATTTTGAAATTCCAGTATAATTCCAGTATTTCCAGTATGGAAATAAAATTCCAGTATAATTCCAGTATTTCAAGTATTTCCAGTATCAGTAGACACCCTGTATTTATTGAGTACAAGAACATAGTTGTTGCTTACAAAACAAAGTTTTCTGCTTTAACTAAACAACACACTATTAGAAGCAATACACCCTTCAAGGAATTTATTTGAATGATTTCTTATTTATTAGGCTTGCCTTAAAAAACACATAAAATTACGTAATGCATATTGTAGCAAATCCAAATTTATTTTAATTTTATTTTGTGATCCAGCTAACATTCTATTTTAGAGTTTCTGCTGAACTAAAGTTCAGCTTAGTCCCTGATATGCACAGCTGCAACCTTCAGACCTTGCACAAAATGTCTTAATCAGTTGTACAGAAAAATATCCTTCTTATTTTTTTATTTCTTTTATATATATATATATATATATATATATATATATATATTTTTTTTTTTTTTTTTTTTTGTAGGGGAGGGGTAGTTGGTTGTTGATGGATAAATGATATTCTATTTTGGCGATCTTATTTGTACAAAAATGGCTTGTCAACAGCAGGAAAATTATTGCTTGTAATTTTATATCACAATACGCCTGTTACAGTTGCGTTACCTGCAAACTCTTAACACCATCTCCGCTGAGAAGAACTCGACAATCATCTTCCCGCTGCCCCTGGACATCATCACGCCGTTCCTCAGCACGATGCAGAAGCAGAAGCAGTAATCTCCTTCGGCTGCCACCTCGACAGCCGAGGCCACATTGTTATGGTTCATCTTTAGGGCACTATGCTTCTGAGTTCCTATCACTAATGTGAGCCACAAAGTTGTGGAAATTCTACTTGATCATATTCGGTAGAAAATTAATGTTAGTCAAGGTATTTTAAAAATTTTAAACACATGTAAAACCAATGTGAAAAATCAGATAATTTTACCAAAAGCTATGCCAAAGTAAAATATTTAGCAGCACCAAAAGATGACCAGAACAATTTAATCCGAAAGTAACATAAGTGATGTTGATGGAGAGTCAGGGCTATTGTTGAATAATTTTTTTACAGTTATTAAAACTCCAAAATTGGCACTAACAGCCAACATCACACATCAGTTCTACATTTTTTCCCTTGTGTCACAGCTTTGCAATGGTCTTAAAACCAAGCTGAAATATACATTGTCCACCTTTACATTTACACAAAATCTTGCTGGTTTTGGTCTTTTAAAAGTCAAACGTTAAATAATAATTCATTCTCTAAGGCCAATTGCAACTTTTCATACAAAATTAAAAGTCACACATACAAACGTTTTAACAAACTTTACGTCTTTTAAAACAATTAAAATTATTTCTCATAGGTTTTTTACCGGTAATAAAAAAATGAAACTTGTAGTGCACACATCATTTAATGCTTAATTTACCGTGAAATTTTATGAAGTGGAACTAACATAAATATCTACATTTGTGTAACAAGTAAAATTAATTCGATATCTTGCTAAATAATAAGTAATTACCTATTAATAGTTTTTGCTTGTAGTCAAATAATGGCAAGTGGCGAGTCATGCAATGAACGGATTTACAATTGTTCAATTACAACAACGAAAACGGTTCCAGTCAATACTAGTCGTCTATAAACAAACACTAACATATAATTATCTTGGTAAAAAGCGAGCAGCCATTTTCCACTTAGCAATAATGCCCTAATGATAGCGCTATCAAGATTCACTGTCAACTGAATGAGGATCAATTAGTTTTGGTCAATTGAATATAATTTAGTTAAGAGCGATGCCTGTTCAAGTTTAAGGATATTATGTCCAAGCTTTTAGTTGAATGAATTTTTGTAATCTTGTAAGTTGATATTGATTTTTTTTCTTTTTTTAACAAGTTGTATTTTATCTTTCCTGTAATACTTACTATTATTCTTAGTAGAAATTTAACTAAATGTACATTTTAGCTGTAAATATATAATTTATAATGTAGATTTACTTTTTCTTGATTCCTATTAATGTAATGTTTTGAAAAATGTTTTGTTGATTCACAATTTATTTCATAATCTATATTATTTTTTATTTTTATATACATGAACTGTTGAATGCAATACAAACTTTATCCATCAACTCCTTGTTCTTGACACAATTCAGCTCACCATTTGCTTTTTAACTGAACTGAGCAATTTTATTTACTAATTTTAAAAACTAGTCAATTTAATTATCATTACCTATGATGATAAAATGCACTAATTTTATGTGCAAATAAAACCCCCAATGACTTCCTTTTTTAAATTTGAGAGAAAACAATAATATACTAATATAACTCAGGATGCTAACTAAGTTCAGTAAATTCAGTAAGTTCAGTGCTATTCAGTAAATTAAAGAAAGATAATCTGAACGAGTTAAGTAAACTTTGTATCACTAAAATTTAACCCATCCAAATTTAAAATGATCACATTGTACATTGTAAACTTTGTTAAGTAGTGTGGAATGTCTAGGAGCATAACTTATGTTTTAGTCAAATCTTCTTTGAAGTAGCAAAATTTTAAAAATGGACAGTTTCAATAGTTCCTTACAGGAATTTCAAACGTTTATTCCGTTTTACTTCATAACATGTACAGCTTTACACATAGTAACAGGGGGACCGAGCTTATCATCAGTAAAATTATTGCTCTCGTTTCTCACACAAAGCTCGTACCCTCCGAACACTTTCTTGACGAACTCATTCGCTTCGCTCACTCGCTAGGCCGAAGGGGTGCTGCACTTTAGTATAACCGTTCTGTATTATTTTTACTGCAAAAATTTTTCCACACTGCTTTACATTTGATAGCTATTTACATAGTGATAAAAATCTTGTGCTTGACTGGTATCTGAGCAGCAAAAGTAAGGAACATATCAGACTGTTTCTCCGTATATTCCACATCAAGTTATTTTGGGTGTTTTTAACTTTTGCAATTTTTGTGTGTGTAATTTTTTATCATTGCTAATTTTGATGCTCAAAGAGTTTTTATAATATTATAAACTGTACTTTTACAACAATATTCTGATTAAGTATACCATAAGCACTACTGAAGTAGAAAAACTGTGCTTGTTTTAATGCACTTAGTTTACATCTTTACAGTTTTTGTACTTCATGTTGCATGTTTTATATCATCATTCACATTAGAGTCTTATCTAGAATATTTTCTACGGCGCAATTCTTTCTGTTTTGTTTAATTGACATTGTTACTACTTTTCTATTCTCTAGTTAACTGACCTTATCAGTTGGCTTAGTAATAAATAGTATCTCTAGCTTTTGTACAAGTTAACGGATTGATGTTGTTTATTCAAGTTAGTTGTTAATCATATTGTACATACACTGAGGGCTTTCTTGTAAAATGGACAATTTCATTACACGTTTGAGAATAGTGGTTAAAAATTAGGCTATTTTATTTGATATCTCTCTGAACCACTGGAAGGGAAGTCAATAAACAGTTTATAAATTAATTAGTGCCCAAAAGTGCCTAAATTAAATTAATTAGTTCAAAAGGAGTGAAATTCAGCATTTTAAAAGTTTGAGGGACAGCAACGTCCAACCCTAAACCAATGGGGTAATTTGAAACTTGTGAAGGACTGTAATGAAAACTCAAGAAAACTTAAGAAATGATTATTTTTTAATAACCCTTATGGTGTGTAGAACCTATGAAAACTCATATTTCCAAAATAAGCTCAAAATATTAAAGTTTTTAGCGTTGACAAGAAAGTATTTGATACATTGTTCAAATCATTTTAATATTTAAAATGTATTTTAATATTGGAATTTCTAACTGAAATCATACTGTCTAAACACCATAAAATGTTTTGTCCTTCATTAAGCTTATCCACGAGGGTTTCCATATAACTAATTATGTACAATGGTTTTAAAGAATTTTCATAAAAGCGGAAAATACATACTTGATACTGTAAAAAATACAAATAATGTTTAGAACAAGTAGAGCAATAAATAATGTATTATAAAATTATTTTACACATTTTTATACTTATCAAGTAATATTTTTTTAAGTCAAAACTGTTATAAATGAAATATGATAAGAATAAAAAATTGGCTTCCTATTTCCTATCTATATCTATATTGCTCTCTTGCACGCACTGTATAGTTTGTTACAATTTATAAACCTATCAATTCTACAGATTTAAGCCTATTAGTACAAATATTTCTTTACAGGTTTTTATCTTTATATTACCCAAACAACTACATGCTTGTCTATTCCAGTTGTGTTTACTTCAAATTATGATACTAGCATTTAAGTAGTTTGCAAATGCTTATTGTAATAATCACTCTATTATTTGTAATACTATATAAGGTTATTCAGATAAAAACATATTTTAAACCAACCGTGTAAAGCCTGCTGTAGTATGTTATTAAATATTGTGAAATAAGTATATACAATAACTATATTTTCATAAAAAATCTACTTGAGGTAAACACGGAATTTTAAAACTTTCAAAACTGTTATGAAATGTATTATTGTTATTGAATGTTGTGATATTAAATGTGTGACAAGTCATTGTATTCTCAGTTATTGATCCTGTTTTGAATAGAATATTATTAATTGTAAAGTTTGGACCGGTACCGGTTCTTTTAAAGGATTTGTTCTCTGTTCTCCCAAGCAGTACCAACAGTACTGGGATCAATTATTCATTTTTTAATGAGGTTAATTTTTTCTTTTCTTAAGAGGTTGGCAGACCTACTTTAGAGGTCTTAATATTGCTATCTTGCCATCAGACATCTTACACTGGAGTATTTTTGGTTATCCCGAACAACAAGAATAAACAATGAACAATTGTAAATTTAGCTTATTCTTCACACTTTAGTTTTTTGTGACAATTGTCAACTTGTTTAAAAAATATTAAAAATATGGGACAATTTAAAATTTTAAAATTGTCAGCTGTCGAATAGTTTGATTTTCAAATAATTAATTTGTTTCTGACAAATGTGTCAAGTTGTCGGAATTGTCAAACCTGTCACTTTTTATAAAACAGGCCCCAACTGTGCCTTTAAGACCAGAAAAAACATGACATTTTTACGTCTAATGTCATTTTTAAAATACTTGTGCATAAAATATATAGTATAAAAATATTTACAACCCCCCCACCATCGAACTGTCACTATAGTCTCACTGTAATGTCCAATGGAAGAATGTTCATGTATGTAAGCAAGATAAATATAAAATATATGTATAACTAATGTTTAATATATAAATATATTTATATACATATATAAATATATGTATATAAACATATAATGTATAGTATGTATAAATATATGTATAAAATAATCAAGAACGCCAACGAACACCACTTACGAACGGAATTCCCGATCCGGAAACAGATCGCGTTAAAATAACGAGCAAAACCGGCACAACACGCGGGGACGATATAAGCCTTCCCGGCCAAGAGCTGTGCTCACACTGAAGCAATAACTGAGAAAGGAGCACGCCACTGCTTTAGCAGTTGCCCGCACGCAGGGCTAGTGGGCGGGCACTGCTATAGCAGCTGTCAGCAGCGAACGTGTTAATTGGTGTAATACCCTGATTTAACAAGCTGATCTGCTTTTTGCCACAATAATGCAGTGGCTATGGAAATACACTATTAGAACATGCAAGATAGACAGAGTAGGCGAGTGGTTATAGTGTTCACTCAATTCTGAAGTTACAAATTCAATCCCCAACAGAAAGAAATTTAAATTGAACAAAGTTGCCATTTATTGGGCTAGAATATAACTGTAGATAGTAGAGATCGCCCACCAATCAAAATTCAATAAAAAATTCAGTTGGTCTGGACCAAGTTAATTCAAAATATTTTATAATTGTACCATCTGTTCTTCCTGATTTGTTAATGATAATTCATGATCTAATCAACTACCCTTCTTCCATAAGATAAACCTTGAAACTTTGAAAGCCTGAATGGCGTAGCCTTGTTATGTGGTCACATGTTGATGTGAATAAGAATGGGATTCTACTCATCTACAGATCACTAGCTTTTAACGGTATGCGCGAATTTCTCTTACCACACAAACTGAGGAAAAGAATCATTCTTGCCTACTAATATGTAGATTGACAAGACTCTCTTTCAAGATTTTTTGGCTCGAATAAAAAATGTTAAAAAAGGAAACAGTTTAAAATAAATCTTTAAGTAGGCCCAAATGATTTGTTCTTGTTTTTGAAAATAAGAAAAACCAATATTACTAAAACTAACAAACACACAGAATTGTTTCACCATGATGGCATTTGGTTCATATTCACTTTAATTTGGTGAAAAAATGTTTGGATTAATTTTATTTCATTTACCAGTGATTTTACAAATTTAGGCCTTTTTTGCCATTCACAGCTGCACTTTTCTTATCTTTATAACAAACTAGCTGTTGCCCGTCACGGCTTCGCCCGTGATTGAATTTATTTTATAGGTAATACAATCGTTTTGAAGAGCAACAAAATCTACTTCCTTGAGAATGACATTGGAACAATGAAGTAGTGTGAGTGGAGCTCTGAAGGAATTTCGCAAAACCTGTTCTTAGAGAGAAAAGGTTTCTTAAATAGAAAAGGTCCTAACCTATGAGCAAATAGGAACGACCATGTCAAATTTCAACCCCGTAGGCTCTACAGTTATATTGAAGACATGTGGGTCGGAGCCCTAAAGAACATTAAACAGTACTTTTGCAAAACTGTTTCTTAGTGAACACCTATTTGCAAACCGGAACCTTTACGTTAAATTTCAACCCGTAGGATCCATAGTAGATTTGAGAATTTGTGGGGAGGAGGGCTAAAAAAAATTTGCAAAATTGTTTCTTATTGATCACCTATGAACAAAAAGGAACGTCCATGTCAAATTTAAAACACGTTGGCCATTGATTAATTTTGAAGTCAGGTGAGGTGGAAGACTTTCTTAGTGAAATAACAAAAACTATATTTACAAAACCATTTCGTAGTGAGCACCTGTTAGCAAAACGGAACATCCACGTTAAATTTATACCCCCTAGAATCCATGGTAATCTTGAGGTTCTATGGGGTGGAGCCCTAAACGAAATTTTTCAAAATTATTTCTTAGTAAGTAACTATGAGCAAAAAGGAACGTCCGATTCAAATTTAAACCCCGGAGGCCCAACAGTAATTTTGAAGTCCTGTGGGGCGGAGCCCTAAAGAACTTGGAAAACTGTATTTGAAAAACTGTTTCTTAGTGAGCGAGCACCCGTGAGCAAAGAGAAACGTCCATGTTAAATATCGACCCCGGAGGCCCAAAAGTAATTTTGAAGTCCTGTGGGGCGGAGCCCTAAAGAACTTCGAAAACTGTGTTTGCAAAACCGTTTTCTTAGCACCCATGAGCAAAGAGAAACGTCCATGTCAAATAACGACCCCGGAAGCCCTAAAGTAATTTAAAGTCCTGTAGGGCGGAGTCCTAAAGTAATTTAAAGTCCTGTAGGGCGGAGTCCTAAAGAACTTCGAAAACTGTATTTGATAAACTGTTTCTTAGTGAGCGAGCACCCGTGAGGAAAGAGAAACGTCCATGTTAAATATCGACCCCGGAGGCCCAAAAGTAATTTTGAAGTCCTGTGGGGCGGAGCCCTAAAGAACTTCGAAAACTGTGTTTGCAAAACCGGTGCTCTTAGCACCCATGAGCAAAGAGAAACGTCCATGTCAAATAACGACCCCGGAAGCCCTAAAGTAATTTAAAGTCCTGTAGGCGGAGTCCTAAAGAACTTCGAAAACTGTATTTAAAAACCGTTTCTTAGTGAGCGAGCACCCGTGAGCAAAGAGAAACGTCCATGTTAAATATCGACCCCGGAGGCCCAAAAGTAATTTTGAAGTCCTGTGTGGCGGAGCCCTAAAGAACTTCGAAAACTGTGCAAAACCGTTTTCTTAGCACCCATGAGCAAAGAGAAACATCCATGTCAAATAACGACCCCGGAAGCCCTAAAGTAATTTAAAGTCCTGTGGGGCGGAGCCCTAAAAGGGATGTTTAAAGCACTTTTTTGAGCACCTTTAAAAAAAAAAAATAATAAAAAGAGATCACTCCAAATTTCAACCGTGCAGGTTTCCTAATTCGTATTTAAAATTGGCCATGCGGATAGCGTTATATTAAAATTTCGAAGGCCTGTGGGGCGGACCCCTGAAGGAATTTTGTTAAATCATTTCTTAGTGAGCACCTAAGAGGCAAGACGAACCTATGTTTAATGTTTCAAGTAAATACGTTTGGTAGTCTGAGATTTCATGATGAGTCAGTCAGTAATCACTTCCCGGCAGGTTTAGCTTGGTTGCTAAGCTCACTCGCCGCAACTATCCTCTAGTTTCTTATTACCAATCTCCCCTCAATAATTTGAATCAGAACAGCTGTTTACAAAATTAATATTCCTTAATGTAATCATATGTTCCAATACAAAAATGTTGCTTCCATAAGAATAACATGGTAACTTTGAAGACGTGTGGGGCGGAGCCCTGAAGGAATTTTCAAAAACCGTTTCTTAGTGGATGCCTACACAATAAAAGGAACGTCCATACAAAATTTCAAGGTTCGAGGTCTAGTAGTTTAGGCCGTGCGTTGATACGTGAGTCAGTGGTATTTGACAAAGATATAGTAGATTTTAAGAGTTTTTTTTTATGGTTTTGACAAATGGTAAACTGGGGAAAAATAATGAAACAATAAAAACTGTTTGTACTGATGATTCTTTATTAAAAAATCTCAAATGATAAAATCAACCTTCAAATAAAAGTATTAAATATACTGCATTGATTGTCTGGTGATAACCTATTCTCAGGATCAAAATTACTTTGAGTAGATGACGTACGCTGGACATTGCACTTTTAAATGGTATCAAAAATTGTTTGTAAATAAAAGGTATAAAAACATTTTACCATATTCAGGGAATATAGTACATTCCCATTCAAAACATTAACATTACACAAATTCAATAACAGGCAGTAAAAAATAAATGCGTTACGTGTAAATGTTCTAGAAAACCTGAATTCCATTAAATTTTTGGTTACTATTAAAATAGCCAAATATAAATCACGTTATTAAGAACATATGGAAGCAGAACTCATAGTTCTTCTTAATTTTGAAGGGAATAACCTAAATCGTGAGATGCTACTGTTTTGTTGTAAATCCTAGACTATATTTCATACAGTGACACACTAAAAGTACTTATAAAATAAAAAGTATAGGTTAAAAAGAGTTGACTAACACAATAATTAAAACATAAATATGATACAAAATGGCAGTGTCGTCGATGGTGTTCACAGGAATTCCATTTCCCTTTCAATGCCCACGAATTTAAGTTGCTCTGTTGGTCCATATCTGAAAATAGTATCACAATATTGTTAAGACCAAATTACAACTAATTTTACTGCTATCTGTATTCTTTCTCTCTATTGTAAGACTCAACACACTCTTAATGTTGTCGCCATTACCAGGACAACCAAAGGGATTTGATCTAAAAAAAATTTCAGTACAAAATGCTCAATAAATTTTTTATTCATACATTAATTGATTATTTTAGTCAAGAAAAATCCTTCTTGATGGAATACATTTTAACAGACACAAAATTAAAGTCACCCTGGAACACAAGTTTGTAAATGATTGATTGCCCTCCTGTATAGGAGAAATTGATATGACAAAGAGGTAAGAAAAATAACTTTGAAAAATTACAGGAGAACTTATAGGAGACAGGACATACAGTTGGAAAACAAAGTAAAAAACAAAAATATCTAAAAGAAAATGAGAAAGTAGTTAAGACAGTCTGGTGTGGACAAAAGTAAGTTTTCCATTTTGAGCAGGTAGGGCGGAATAGATTATTTACTTTGAGCTTTTATTTTAGATTGATTATTTTTTAGAAGGTAACAATGCCTTATTTTGGCCATCCCACTTGATTTCTCAATGTATCAATTAATTCTACTGTTTTTTCATGAGGTAAAGATTAAGGGTAGACAAGTCTCGAAATTTATCGAATTTTTCATGAAATCTGAAATCTTGGTAAACAAGATGAGATTTTTATTTTCTCGTGATTTTTCAAGTCGAGTAATATTTTGAGAATAACGTTAAAAAATTGTAGGCCAATTTAATACTGGCAATTTTACTAGCAATTTAATACTGAAATACATGATTTTGAAGCAAAGTGAAGTGTATTATTTCTCCTATTCGTACGTACATTTATATCCCAAATATTTACGTACTTAAAAAGTTTTTTTTTTTTTTAGTTCTTATTAATAATTTTTGTCTATGTTTATAGTTATGACCGTCATTTAGGCCCTACTATATTTTTTTTGTCTTTGTATTATTGAGAAGTATTATTAAGCGTGACTAGAGTGACAGAGTTAACAGAATATATAGCAAAAAACAAGATACAAAGAAAGGCTTAGACTAAAATTGTAATTTAATACTTAACCAACAAGACTAGTGTTTCAGTCTGGTAAACTTTGTAATTTCAATGTTGTATCCTTAACTCTTATCACCATGTCAGCCTATGTTTATGTGTTACTTGTAATAAGGTACTTAATATTTGTTCTTAATATCTGTCAGGATTTAACAATGTTACAAAATCAGATTAAAATTCCAAACGCACATTTCCCGTTATGTACGAGAAGTGAAACCCCATTGCAAAATTTTATGAGGATTAAAATATCCCTTCTCGTCTTGAACTAAAAATCCAATCTCATCCATCCCTCTTTAAGGTAGCCATAAAAATGTAATTCTGTGGAGATTCTGCATGCAGCCAAGTGGTGGGCTGATGTATGAGAGTAAATTTATAAATGAAACACTATTTTAATTTTTTGCTGATCAACCTGGCTCCTCTTTAAAACATTGACAAACCAACTCACCTGTAGTCAAAGAACAGTTCCTCCCCGGGCTGAATGGCTCTTTTTGCGAAAATTCCGATGCGATGATCTCCATTTACCATCATCACCTTAAACATAAGAAAATATATTTACATTCACGGTTGAATACAAATTTTACAAAGTTAAGCGGGCACTTAAACAGATAATAATATCAAACATATTTTCGGTTTTAGAGAACATTAAAGATTAATTTAGAATTTATTTGGATAGTAGCCTGGATTGTTAGGCCTATAATGAGATTTACTTACGTCACACAATCCTTAGTTGTGAATGGCGTACATGTGTTTCGGCTCTAAGCCATCTTCAGCGCCTTCTAACATTCACACAGGTTGCCATCAAATTAATAAAAATACCTTGGCAATGAAGCCACGAAAAAAAGTTCGAACGAAATGATTAAAATGAAGGGAAAAAGAAACACCTATCGAGGACCCATGATAACGAACCAACCGGTACAAAGTTCATCTCCCCCCCCCCCCCCCTTCAAAACCAGTCTGCCTTCGACCGTGTCCGGTGACGCCATGGAAGTGAGACCCAGGTGGGCAAAGTGTTGCAATGCAGTGTATTTTTAACTGTTTGTATAAGTGTTATATGTCGTGTATGTCCATATTTGGACTTTTGACGCGGCTTTATTGCCAAGATATTTTATCAATTAGATGGCAACCTGTGTGAATGTTAGAAGGCGCTGAATATGGCTTAGAGCCGAAACACATGCTAGTCATTCACAACTAAGGATTGTATGACGTGAGTAAATCTCATTATTAAAGATAAATAAAAAGTTTATATATTCTTAATCAACATATTTATTATTTAATTGTGTAGGTAACAAGTTTGTTTTATGAAAATAACTATTATTAATCATTTTTGTGGATTTATACATAATGAGGGAAAAATCTTTACAGTTGGAGGTTAATCACTAAAACGTTAACCATTAACTGTTTTACAAATAACTGACTACAATTCTTTAAATACACATAAAATGCTAACATAATTACCTTGGCGTAACAGTTTGGATTGATGGAATGGTTTGCAAATCTGATTTTATTCCCCTTCCTTGTTGCATCAACAACAAAATCTGGAAAAATTAAAAATAAAGAATGAGTAATAAAAATATATTAATCTTTTTCACAAAAGTAGGATATCAGTAAAAGAACACTAACTTGAAAACAGTGATAGCAGTAGGCCTAATGTATTTTTCAACATAGTACAAATAACACCTAGTCTACACTACTAAGTCTCTGTGTAGTAATTCTCTAGCCTTTACCACTGAATACAAACCCGATTGGTCAGGGTGAGTATAACCTGAATGGATTAATATACCGGGTGTCGATTTTAATCTACAGGTGTACAAGAAGTCACCTTCTAGACCAATCTAGACCGGGAGTCCCCAATTTTTTAATACAAACCCCCACTTTTTATGCCATTCTTAGATTTACACGTAATTTTAAGACAAATTTATAATTTTTACCAATAATCCTAACGGTTTAGGAGATAATGGCGATTGAAATTTATATTTTCCCATAAGAATAACATGGAACGAACATTCAACTCCATTATCTCTAAACATTTTCTGTTATGTACCAGCACAAAAATGTCTTAGACTTTCCTTTAAAAACGTTGTTTTAAAATTACGTGTAGAATAAAAAAATGCCATTAAAGTGGGGAATTGGATTTAAAATTAGTGACTTCTGGTTTGGATAGGTTACTTCTGGTACACTTACATTAGTGGCAATCGATGGGACTTAACCTGTAACCTGTATTTCCCACCACAGGGAATATTCCCTCAATACCTTCACGAATTTCTAGATTTTCTTTGCAATCAGATGTTATTTTTAATCCGCCCTTAAAATTCAGAGTAGAAAAGAGCGCTGATGATTGTATTACTTCCTACTGGAAGCGGATCTTGTTATATCTCAAACGTTAAAATTAGAATATTTTTTAACGAAAAAGCAAAACATTGGCTTAAAGTGACATGAGATATTAAACAGTTGTAATAATTCTCAGTGATTCTGATTGGTTGGATTCTTGGCAGCGGGAGGAACGGGAAAAATGGGGGAATTGAAATCTGCATTTCAACAGCACATTTATTTTGAACGGGGTATAGTAGGCAATGCAGGGTGCATTCCAGCCTTCTTAGCTTCATACTTCTTATCAATCATCAGAATCCACGGTCTCATCCAATTTACGCTTCCATTCAACACATTCGGATACTGACCATTGTTGAGGTTGAAGAGGAAGCTGCACATGTACTTGTCGTACACTTTGCCCCGCCTATCAGCTTCGTCTTGTGTGATTATTTCACCACAATACTCGCTGATAAACTCATTCTTCTGAGCAGAGTCTTTCAAGAATATGCCCCAACCAGCCACATCAGAAGGTGCCATGAGAAGATGTTTATCTGAAAAATTGCAAAGGCTGTTTTTAAAAAATATTTATTATTTTGGTCAAACAAAACAACTTTAATCAATTTAATCTATTTAAAAACTAGAAACTAGAGATGGGTCAGTGTTAAAGTCATTTTGTCGGTTTTATCAGTTTTAGATAAAACACCAATAACCGAGAATTGATAATACATGTCTGCTTTCGGTTTATCGGTTTTTTTTTTCTTTTTTTTACTAAATAAGATTACAAGTTGAACAGAAATAAATTTTAAAAGAAAGGACATCCAGTTTTTGGAAGATAACAATACAATTAATTGTAATATGAGACGATACATGAAATGCGGAACATCTGCCGATAAGAGCTCTACTGTTTGGTACCCGGTAAAATTAAAGCTAATTTTCACAAATTGAATTAAACTTTTGTCAAAGTTGTACGACCTATGGTCCAACCTGTATAGGTGAATTAATGTTATTAACATGTTGTTTTCAATATTGAACTAAAAAACACTATAGCAGTCCTTATTTTAATAAATATATAGCATTATTATTTTACTGAATTTAAACTAAAAAAAAAATATTTTAACAAATTTTTTTCTATAACATATATTAGCTAGCAATTATTAAAAAATTAGACATGGAATAACAAAACATTTTTTAAGCCATAATTTGAGGGTGTTTCTAGACTTTTTTTTAAATGGTTTCGATTTTATTCTATACTCCCACATATTTCATCAATTTCTACAAAAATACAATAGTCAAAGATTTTATCTTTCAGTTTTTGATTAAAATTACAAATTTGTCCACTAAAATGGTTGCATTACTTTTTGACTTCTTTAAGATAAAATATAAAGCCAGTTATATAGAAAGATAAATATTTATATTTTTTCTTGCAATAACTAACTGGTCTTATTTAAAAAGCATAAATGTGTAAAAGGCAGAAAATAAGCATCAGCCTGATTTGAATGGTAACTCTGAGTTGTTTCATGTTTACATCTAAAATAAACCCAAAAACTGAAAAACCAACAACCGATGCTAGTGAAAAGCCGAACTGAAACCTAATCGATAAATTTTGCAACAGACCCATCACTATTAAAAACCTTGGTAGTTTTTCCAAGGAAAATAAATCCCATAAATCAATAGCTAATATAACTTGTAGGCTTAAATTACTGTCTAGGTCAATCTAGAAGTTCTTATGTCAAGGGCCATCGACAATAGTTTTACCCATATGGAGCCATCCATAAATTATATCATCTGAAAATAGAGGGGGGGGGGGTCCAGACTGAAAATGATGGTAGGGTGATGTGCAAGGGGAGGGGGTCGGCTTTGATATGACGTCATTTAAAAAAATGATGATTTATATCAAATTTTGACAGTAAAACAATGGTAAATTCGTACACAATTCAACTATTATAAAATAATTATCCAAGAAAATACATTAGACTATTTTAAGGCATTGTTTTATAGTTTATTTTTCCATTGAGAAAGTCATCAAGTAGCGTTCATCGTAGAGGTCTGCGGGTAGTGATTTTTCAAGTCGGGTCGGTTTCGGGTCGGGTAGTAGATTAACATCAATTTTCGGGTCGGGTTCGGGTTCGGGTTTATCAGTTTAAAAAATCTCGGGTCGGGTTCGGGTAGCCTATGTATGTTAAAAAAACTCGGGTCGGGTTCGGATATTGTAACTTGAATAAAACTTCTGGTCGGCTTCGCTAGGCCTGTTATTCGTAAAAAAAATGTTTAGGCCTAAGTTATTTCATTTTACCTACCAAGCTTAAGTACTAATAGTATTAATAAATACAAGGCGAAAACCTTCCACCTAATAAGTTAGGCCTAGGCCTAACAAAAGTTAAGAAACTATAATGTATTTTATTCTAGTAAAAAAGTTGGAAAATTCTCCTGAGCCAATAACCTATCAAGCTAAGGGTTCTTTAGTCCTAAGTTATTTTACCCAATGTTGACTTTTTCAACAAACATGACAAACATACAAATTGTATTGTACACTGTTGAAACTAAACAAAAACTTTTATAAAGGTCAAAATACCCTAGATGCGAATTTTCATACCATAGCCTATTTTTCTGTAGGCCTAATAATACACAAAGTTATTTTGTTATGAAAATATTATGTGATTTTACTCAAACCTAGCCTTTCAATTTAAAAACAGACTTAAAATAATTGCATTTCATTTCTGTTGGATTACTTTCGGCAAATTTGTTTCTTTGCTTGAGTGATTCCAAATAGCAGACAGATGAATGCCCATCCGCGACATTTTACACTTCCCACATCTTTGGTTTCACTAGTAGGACTGTTAGTGGATACACTGACATTAGCATTCACTTAATTCCGTGGCTTTTTAATATTTATTTTTCCATATCAGGAAAAATTAAACATCACTTAAGTAACACTAATGTGAATTGAATAAACAAGAACGAGAGGAATACCATCCATCAAATCATCAATGCAGACGACGAATCGCGCCATACCAATACGACAAACATGGAGTACCGTAACTATAAAGCTACATAGAGAATGAAGAAATCTTTCTATGAAGTATCCAACCATTGACTATGGACATCCAAGAAAATGTTTTCATTGGTTATCGGCAAATATTAAATGTTTTAACAATTTGCAAGATGGAATGAAAAATAATTCGGCAATAAAACCAATTATACCGAATAGTCATATATTGATTATATTTTGTAAAAATATATACACTGATAAATGTTGTGTTGTAAAAATAATGCAAACACTAATCTGTAGAGATTATTTTTCTTTTGAAAACATTTTGCTGTTGCTATTTACCGGTTATCGTGTAAAAAGTACCAATGCCACTGCTACCTTGATTTCGGTTTGTACCGTTGGTGATGATATTGGCTACGCCACAGTCTATCTTTCTAGCCTAAGAGTGTGAGTCAGTCACGACACTGAGCAGTTCCTTTAGGTTAGAGTGAGAAAAGTAAGCTAGCGCTACTGATGTCTAGGCTTTCAAAAAATATTTAATGCTGTTTTAACTATTTTTGGGACATAAAATAGTACTGTACTAATGAATACAAATGTTCATACGTCAAATACAATCTTTCATGATTAAAATGTTATTTGTTTTAAATGGAACATGAAATATGGTTGAATGAAATATATGAAATAACACCAAACTATCATCAAAACCAAATTGCTTACGTTTCTAGGCACCAGAGACCGCTAGCTTCTTACAGAAGCCACATTTTCATGTGTGAGTGTCGCGACTTGTAGCTAAGGTATTTTCCAGTTCATAGACACCCACCTCAGTAATGGCTGACAGTTATGACCACTAGTCTAAAATAATGTGTGGAACGATGCCCATTTATTCCGTGAACGTTGTAATTCACAAACTTTGGCTGTAAAATAGTTTTTAAAACCCGGGTTTGTTTTTAATGTCCTGTCGGGTACCTACAACCCGATTTAATTCGGGCATTAGGTACCCGCCCGACCCGGTTTAAAATAAAAGCCCGCCCGAATCAAGCCCGTGACGTGTCAAACCCGCCCGACCACTCGGGTTCACGCTAATACCCGGAGTTACCCGAATTTTCGGGTACCCGCAGACCTCTAGTTCATCGTCAAGTAGAAAGAGTGATACAGCGTGAGGGCGAGAGCATGATTTGATGTATGTAAACATGTAATAAAATGTTAAAGGTTAAAAAATTAATACAACGTGAACTATGTAAGCATTATGTTTTCTTGGGGCTGGGTGAATGACCTTGGCACCAGCGAGGGAAGGAGAGGGAGAGAGCAGTGATAACGCATATTCGACGAGGGGAATATTGAAATATGTCGTATTTTCTACAACTTCCGATCCTATCAATTATGTGTTACTACAGTGGTTTGTAAATGAAAATATCCGGTTTGAATAGTTCTTTCAACGAACTACTGCCAAAATGGGGTTAAAAGGTCTTAATAAATCAATAAAGAATAGATATTAAGTAGCTTTTATGGAAATAAGCATTATTTTTTTTACCTAAAATGTAGGTTTGTTAAAAATTACGTCATTTTTCAGAGGGGGAGGAGGGGGGGATCAGACAAATTATGATGGTAGGATGATTTTAGGGGGAGGGTTCAAAAATGGCCAAAAAGCGATACCTAACGTAATTTATCGACAGCCCCTATGTCCCATTGGCATCGCCATCATGTATTTTCTAGGGGTTCAATCATAGTGAATGCAAAGTTCTTATCACTTATAAAAAGCTTCTTCTCATTAAATACAAACTAGGGATGTGTCGAATCCGAATCTCGAATCCACCGAATCTTAAGAAAAGATTCGAATCCGAGTTCGAATCTTGGGTCCGCCGACAGATTACGCCATCACGGCGCGGCGCCGAGCTGCCGACGCACTGTGTCTGAGTAATGATAATTAATTGTGACTACGCATCGGCTACGACTAGAGCCATTATTCATATTTAGATTTAGTATATATTTATTATTTATTAATTGTCATGATACGACTTTAGAGAAGATTTACGATCCCATTATCAATGACGGTGGTTTTTAGAATCGTCTAAACAACTTAAAAAGATATTACTCCCTTGTACTTTGGCTTTTAAATATTATTTCTTAATAATGACTCTTATTTGTTAACTCTAAGAATAAGATTGACATTGACATTATAGAGAGAGATTAAATCTGTAAATTTAATCCTTGTTTCGGGACTTGAGATTCGAGATTTGATTTTTTAGGATTCGGATTCGGATTCGAGATTCGAAATTCCTGGATTTGACCATCACTAATACAAAAACTGATTAAAAACAAATCCACTCAAAAACATTTTATGTGCCTGGTAATAAACTTTTAAATAAACAATGTGTATGTGTTAATTGTATTTTATGTCAATGTACATTGACAGATGTGATACATTTTTTTAGATAACAATGCCCTCTATGGTGCGTATTTTGAGGTGAGTAAGATTAAAGGGTGAGTGCGATGATTATGATAGATCAAATGAGATGTAGATTTGTTACTGACAAATATCAGCTAATTCATTTGTCAAGATCATTAATTAATAGTCCAATGACCAAAGCTTATAGTAGTCCAGTTTTGAAACATTAACAAGCTACTAACTTTTCACACAATCAAACCGACTAGAGTGTAATGCAAGCTCTTTAACCACTCGGCTACCGAGCCTGTGACACTCTGCTTACCAACATGTGTCAAAAACTGCATTCACTACGTTTTTTTTAATTTCATGTGTATGCTGTATACTCCTGGGACATAAGGGCAAAAAAAATTGGCATAATATTTTAGAAAACTAGCAAAATGTTATGAAATTATTCTAGTTGCCCGAGTTTGACCAACTAAAATAAACCAATGCATCCAAGAGAAATCTTGATTTCTTAAAAATGTTAACAAAAATTATAGTGGTAAAAAATAAAAGTGGTTTTAAACTGATTTGTAATTTATACAATGGTTGGTAAAAACCATAAGAAATAAAATTAAATGTAACATACGTAGTCCCCGCTGTACGCTGACATTCTTGCAGGTGATTTTCTGTATGTCAAAGTGGTCGGCCCCGCACGTCTGACAGAGATCAGGATCACATTCTCGCACGGCCAGGTAACACGGACACTGCTTGGTGTTGCACTGTGCTTTGCATCTACAGCCGGGAAACCGGTTCTGGCCTAGTTAACAATACAGCACAGGAAATAAATCTGAGACAAACTCCTTGCACGATCCCTGCTTGATGTTACACTGTGCTTTGCATCTACAGCCGGGAAACCGGTTCTGGCCTAGTTAACAATACAGCACGGTAAATCAATCAGAGACAAACTCCTTGCACGATCCCTGCTTGATGTTGCACTGTGCCTTGCATCTACAGCCGGGAAACCAGTTCTGGCCTAGTTAACAATACAGCACGGTAAATCAATCAGAGACAAACTCCTTGCACGATCCCTGCTTGATGTTGCACTGTGCCTTGCATCTACAGCCGGGAAACCGGTTCTGGAATAGTTAACAATACAGCACGGTAAATCAATCAGAGACAAGCTCCTTGCACGGTCCCTGCTTGATGTTACACTGTGCCTTGCATCTACAGGCAGGAAACCAGTTCTGGCCTAGTTAACAATACAGCACGGTAAATCAATCAGAGACAAGCTCCTTGCACGGTCAGATAACACGGACACTGCTTGGTGTTGCACCATGCCTTGCATCTACAGCCGTGAAATCGGTTCTGGCCTAGTTAACAATGCAGCACGGTAAATCAATCAGAGACAAACTCCTTGCATGGTCCCTGCTTGATGTTACACTGTGCCTTGCATCTATAGGCAGGAAACCAGTTCATGCCTAATACGACATAATAAATCAATCAGAGACAAACTCTCGCACAGTCAGGTAATACGGGCACTGCTTGGCATTGCAACCTGGAAACCAAATCAAAACTACATCCGGAAAACCTGGAAAAAGTTAAAAAAAGAAAAAAAAACAACAACAAAATCATGTCTAACTGGTTCAATATTAATTTTTCCTAACAAATGTATGTGGTGCACATTTCAGAGCGTAGGTTTTAGCACATTTAAAGGGATATTATTTTTAGGTATCTGCACCAAGACTCAAACCAAACCAAGATTACTTTTTGTGTTAAGTCCCCAAGTATATAAATTCAAATACCACTTAGTCATATGTAACATAACCTTTATGGCTGTAGGGCCTGAAGGGTTTAAATTTGGCTAACAAACGTTTTGCAAAATATCTTTAGGGCTTCATGTTAGTCTTTTACCATTTTAACACAACTAAGTTTTGGTGTTTAGTTTTGAGGTTTTACCCTACAACTAAACTAAGTGTGCCATTAAAAAAAAAAATCTGTATGCTAGCTTATTAAGTTTGATCAACTATGTATTTACCTTCAAGCCTAATAGTAAAAAACTATATTTGACACAAATTTTCCATGTTTCTCCTGCCAAATTTGATTGAAACTTATTCTTAGTAACACTCACAATCAGAGCTGCACTGGCAGAACTTTTCGCAGAAGTTCTGTGTAGCTACGCACGGGCAGTTACTGTCGCACGGCTGGTTGCTGGGGTGATCGCACGGTGTGAAGTTGTGCACGTGATTGCTGCTGTTATCCTTCTTCAACTGTATCTTCCGACAGTGCATCGACCACAAACGGTGCTTCTTCTTCTTCTTCCTTGGTGGTGTGAAGTCCTTCATGGACTCCATGATCTCCAAATCTGCTGCCTCTTTCTGGGCAAACTGATACACCTGTGAAAATTATGGGTTGGCAATAATTAATAATTGCAAACCATAATTCAACCTTTAAGTCCATATTTAAATCCAAGATCTAGTTCTAGCCTCTGCACATACTTTTAAATTTACAGGTACACAATTGTAAAGCTAAGCTCTCAGAGTAAGTACTGAACTGATCTTCAAGATTTTTACAAGTCATACAGTAGAACCTTAACTAACCTCTCTCTGTTTAATCTGTCACAGTATAAATCCACATTTTCATACTTTTAATTTGTCATAATTGCCGCCATGTCAAAAGTGTATGTGCAATTGAACGTGATGTCAATGACCTGAAATAGGAATTTATTCCTTTAAATAACCTTTTAATCTACTTATAGTAGGGGTGTGTAACAAAATTTCTGATCTCCCTCTATTCCTTTAAGCATCAGAGTCTTCTTGGCCTCAAAAGTGACTGTTAATAGAGGTTTCGCTGGAAATAGTGAATTCTCCTTGGAATTAGGTCTTAAAACCCTTCAAAACTGTGACAAAGTGTGGTTCTTATGAAGGTATAAAATTTAGTTAAATTATTTGCAGGCTGTTAAATAGTAAGCAGTGTGAAGTTTGTTGTTAGGGGGATACAAAATATTATGACAATAATAAAGGACAAGATGAATTAATTGCAAAGATAAACAAAATAAGTTTAGTTTTAAACCTAAATAGTAAGTACAGTAGAAGCCCTCAAATCCGACCACCTCGGGACCGGACCACAGGCCGGATTTCAAAATGGCCGGATTATCCTGCGGTTTATTAATAGGGTTAAACAGAGACCTGTATTATGTGTTCCAACAATGAACAATTAGGATGTATTTAATCGGGCCGCAAAACACCCAATTAAAAGATAACGATCAAAGAACAATAAAACACTAACACAAAGTTTAAGAAGATATCCGAAACCGAACCGTCCAGAAATAGTCAATTGAACTGATATATTTTAGAGATATAACATCGGACAAGTTGACTCATGTCTTTTTTTTATGTAGGAAACACCTGAGGCTAAATATTTCATTTCCGGAATACCACGGCCGGATTATCCGGTGGCCGAACCATCCGAGGGCGGACTAGAGGGCTTCTACTTTAAAACTTTTTACTTATGTATCAATCACTGTAGCAGAGCATGGCCAGTTACCTAGGTATTTCAAAAACAAATTATATTACATAGGGATCAAACCAATATTGTTACAGTTGTGATGTCTAATATACTTTACAAACCAACTGAAAAAAACTAGTAAAAATGAAATAAATTTCTTGAATGAGATGCTTAAAAAGGGAATAGGGCTCAGTGGATCAATTCTAAAATTCCTCCTTGCAACTATAAACCATCACCTGTTGACAGGTCTTGGTGAGCATGATCTGCGCGATGACGCAGTAGTTGTTGAGAAAGACGTTGTGCAGAGCTCGGAAGAGGCTCTGGTCGCTCCCCGTCCACTCCTTCTGGTCGCTGGAGGCCATGAGCGGCAGCAAGGAGAACCCGGCCTGGTGTGACACCTCCTCGCTGGCCTCACCGTCTTCCTTGTCTAACTCTACAACCACAGCACTATATGGTCTACGGTTCTTACACAGTTGGTGCAATATTATAGAACAGCTATTGTTACATAATGCCTGTCTCAAATGAACTGTCATACAATCACATGTTTTATTTTTGTTTATGTTTACATTTATCTTTATTAATGAATGATGTTTTTGTTGTTGACTCACTTCTCTGAATTGTGAAAGGTTTTTGTCTCAAATGAACCGTCATACAATCACATGTTTTATTTTTGACAGGCAATATGTAACAGCTATGTTGGTGAAAATTATTAAGTTCTGAAAATTAATTCAGCAAAATGTGGCCAATGAAAAGTTCTTACCAGTATTCCTGCAATCGGTAAAATGAATATCACAACAGAAGGCATATTTGCTCTGAGAGATGAATGATAACAGTACTACATCAGATGAGGTTAGGCTGAACAGGAAGGCAAGGAGTGTTGAGTGACCAAAAACAAAAACCTACGATGATCAGAATACTATTCTTAAGCGGCTGAATTGCTGCATTTCCTATAATTAACACTTTGACCTAGTTATCTATTATATTCACTTACTTTTCTGTGCTCTTTGTATGTTTATGAGGGAGTGCCATCTAAAGAAAGAAATTTCTCTTAAAAATTATTGGGCTCAAGAGAAGGTCCTTTGGTGTTGGGCTACGGTAAGTTTAATGAGTTACAAATAGTTTTCAGTTTGTCCAACTTTCTCAATCCACAAGCTTAGAAGCTTACAATTAAAAACCGTAAGGTTCTTTGGCTCTCTGTATAACTAACTTAACGTTCGACAAACCTTTGCTATCATTGCTGTCTTCTGAGCTGGCTTCATTTCCAGAATCCACCGAGGTCTGTTTTCTCACTTTCCTCGTCCCCGAGCTCTCTCCCTTGCCGCCATTTTGTTCTTCCATCTCCTCCTTTGCCTGCTCCGTTGCAGCTGCTGTCTTAGCAGCTGCCAACTTCTCTTGCATTCCTTCCTGCAATGGCAAACAGAATTATAAACGGTAAAATTTACAAAAAACTACTGCTAAAAATTATGACAAATAAGGTTACACAAGTGATACAGTTTATTTTGGGCCTTCGATAACTTCGGGCTAACAAACCACTCCTGCTCATGCGAATGTGCCCGACTTAAACATGTGCTCTTATGGGAGGAATTGCTTTGCACGCTCATAGTCCTCACATATATTGGCTTTAAAACCTTCTGGATGGTATCATTCTTGTTCTTTTCAGTTTGTAGAGTCAGTCATATTTAAGTACTTATTTACTAATAGTTATTCAACTATTCCCCATCCCCCTGTGCATAGGACAAAACAAAATCCTATCCTGGGAGAAAGGTCAAAAACAGGAAGCCTGGAACAACTTCCCAGGAGGGAGACAATCAAAAATACTGATTGACACTTTTAACAAGAAGTGGAAGGAGCTGCTTAGCCTAAACAAAAGGGAAATCAGTCTTCTAATAGGGATGCTAACTGGTCATGGGCCACTGAAAAAACATCTCAAGACAATCGGACTTAGTCAATCCGATCGATGCAGATTCTGTACAATGGAGGTAGAATCCGCCGAACACTTATGGCTGGACTGTCCGGCCATCTCTCAGAGAAGGTTGAAATTCCTAGGAAAGGTTGTATTAAAGCCAGAGGAAATAAGGGAGATGGAGATAAACCGGCTGTTAGGCTTCGCGAAGAGCCTTCATCTGACTTATTGATAAACATAAGGGGTGCTACAATAGGCCTTTCAGGCAGAGTTAGAAAAAGGTATTACTACCTGGCCCCACCAAATGAAAAAAAAAAAAAAATGAAAAAAAAATATTCCCCATTAAAAATTTTAGTCCTTACGTATCAGTTGAATACAAAATATGTATGATTATGGTTACCGTTCTATTTAGTATTTTTAGTTGTTTATTTTTACTAGGATAATACACCCCGTCGCAGCAGACCTGCGTACTCAGCGAATTTCCTAATTAGTAATATTAAATTTGACCAGATAAACCTGTAAACCAAATGTCATCAAATGCTCATAAAAAGGAAAAAAAGTCTAGTCTCCTTATGATAAATAGAAGAGTATGCAGGTATGCTGCCATGGGGAACACTAGAAGTAGGTTATTAGCATAAAATCAATTTATTTCGACCATATAAAGCCATATACTAAGTTTCGTCAATGTCTGTCCATTGCTAAAGAAGTTTGCCTATTCTACATATGATTAACATGGGAAAAGAGTATGCATGTTTGCTGCCATGAAAAGTATAAAAACCAATATTTTTTACCTTAAATGGATGAATCTCAACTAAATGATGCTAAATACCAAGTTTCATCAAAAAAATATTGGTTAATAAGTGAAATATTAACACATCCTTATTCTCCATAAGATTAACATTGGAGCTTCAAAATACAATGTACTGTCTTTATACTTTTTAATATCTCGGTAACCAGTGAAGATGGAGCAAAGCTTCAAAATACTAAATTGTGTGTTTTTTTAGCTAAATCCAATGGTCAAAACAAAAATTTTAAAATTTTAAAAATTACATATGAAAAATGCAAAAACCCCATTTTTGGGGTACAAAACCCCCCAAAACTACGCCTTCCGTTAGGTCGATATGTCTGGTTTACGAACTCATCCGAATAAACGTAGGATTACACATCTCTACCAAATTTGGTGTCGATCGGACCATTTTTACGAGAATTATCGTGTCTAGGGACACATATATATATATATATATATATATATATATATATATATATATATATATATATATATATATATTTATATATTTACGTATATATATATACATATATACATACATATATCTTATATAATAAAAGAGTGCAATTAAGGGTCTAGAGAGAAAACTCCTGATCGGATCGTGGTCGTTTTGGTGTCTATGGATTTCTTGTCGTCCCTATATGATTGGAAAAATATGGAATCCCTTGAAAAATGCTTTATAACTCCGTAAAATGAAAATTAGACCTTATTTAGACCAATCTAAGACGTCAATTTGTCGATTTGTTTACTGCTCCAGGTGATCCAAATCTTGCAATTAAATTTTGTACCACTGCTGACTTACAAGGTAGTTTTTGTAAACAAAACAGACAACTTTAATTCTCATTGACAGATAACAAATGAAACAAGACACTTAACGTTGCAGTTATTTTAAAAGCAGTAAAATAAATTTTTAACAGCTGGTGCTTGGACAAAATTTTGGTTGATATACTATAAAGAATGTTTACCTATTATAACCTAGATGATTGAATTTATGTAGGCCTATTTATTTAAACTTATAAGTTATATATTAATATTTGTCTACACATATGTTTTTATATCTTAACCATCAACTAAAGAGGTTTATATTTGGAAAAATAAACAAAAACATAAGTGAATCTGTTGATTGTAAATACTCACCATGGTATTTTAATACTAACTTTAATACTAAATTTTGTTTTATAACCACGTAACTTAGATTCTTAAAATGATAATGTAGGCTTATAATTCTACATGTTTAACAATTAGTTTTTTCTCACTGATATAAAAAAATGAAGCACCAAAATTTAAAGATGCATAACTATGAAATACTGTATGAATAAATCAGTAATGAAATATACAAGCAGGTCTCGAAGAAATATCATGAATAAAAAAGGATATGGAATAAATTGCAAACAAAAGACAAAGAAAAAACATTTTAAATAGTGTTTTAATGACTGTAAAAACCTACTATATGATTGATAGACTTAAGGCCATTTCACACCGCCTACCGCTACCGGCGCGGTAGCGGACGTTTCCGTGAGCCATTTCACACCAAAACTACCGCGTCTGCGCGGGAGGCGGGAGTTTCTGGTGGCGCGAGACGGTTGCAGTCGGACAGGCATGCGCGAGCCAAAACTACCGCGCCGGTAGCGGTACAAAATCGCTCGAGGAGGGGTACTGGCGGTACTACCGGCACTACCGCGGGCGTGCGGTAGTCCGGTATGAACTGTCCCATATGATAACACGGTGAGCGATCTTTAAAAAGTACCGCCAGCGGTAGCGGTAGCCGGTAGCGGTAGGCGGTGTGAAATGGCCTTTAGAGGACACGTCCTGTAGCACTTATACACCCAGGGATGTACTTCTACCATTACATGAAAAACTCAAGTCAGAACTTGAAACCAAGGTTCAATTAGAAGTCCTGTGGAAGAGCTCAGGGTCTGGTGCTCAGCGATAGTGGTGGTACCAATACCTAATGGGAACGTTAGACTCAGCGTGGATCTACAAACTTAATGTAAAGAGGCAAAAGTGATTATTGCCAGAGATTGAAGAAACACTTTGGTCAGATTGATAAATCTAGGTGTTTAGCAAATTAAATACAAAATCCAGACTCTGGGAAATTAAATTGGACCCTGGTTCAGCGAAATTAACTATACCAATCAAATGGTCAAACAACTGGAATGTAATAAGTGGAAAGACGGTTGAA
Source organism: Neoaliturus tenellus (assembly GCA_030545055.2). Classification (NCBI taxonomy): domain Eukaryota; kingdom Metazoa; phylum Arthropoda; class Insecta; order Hemiptera; family Cicadellidae; genus Neoaliturus; species Neoaliturus tenellus. The sequence goes on from CM061532.1 coordinate 229,207,636, forward strand.
AACATTATTATCTTGGATTTTTTCAATAGATAAGTCCAATAGGCCGACTACATTTAAAATCATTTCATAGTAAACTATTTATTAACTTATAGACCATTATTTTGTTATATAACTATATATTGTTCACATTGCTTAAAGAAATGGAAAAAATTAAGTATGTCTTCAGGAGTATATATATATATATATATATATATATATATATATATATATATATATATATATATATATATATATATATATATATATATATCGTATGGCATTAATAGCCAGCCACCAACTTCAGAAAAATATAAAACATTCTCTGCGGTGCATAGCACCTGCGTCAAAACATTTAAAAACTAAACTAAAAACATAAAGTTATGATCTCTCTTTATAAAGCTAAATCCAGGGCGCTAAGCCATTACAGCCCAGCTTCACTTGCACAATACAGCCCAATCAATCCTTCGGGGAAAGCACTCAAAGGGCACTCATTGACTATGTGAGTCATAGTCTGGAACTCCGCTCCACAGCGGCATGACTGGTCTTCTGTCAATCCCCATTTGTATTTCCAATAATTACATCTTCCCACACCAGTGCGAAATCGATTGAGAACAGTCCACTGCTTCCGAGGAAGATCCATACCACTTACTGCTAAGGTTGGGTCAGCAATTAAAAATTGATTCCGGCCTTGGAAAGAGTCCCAGGAGGAAGTCCAGTCGGTATGGATGGAAAAGTTTGTCTCCGTCAACTGGGATGCTGTCCGCAGTGGTGGTCTTCGGGACCTCAATCTGCCCATTTCCTGGGGTAGGTAATCATGGATGGGTAGCTGTGGAGCGGATACGATCTTATTATACTCCCTAGTAAGTGCCTCCCTTCGTCTTATTTCAGGTGGAGCGATATTACACAGCACTGGGAGCCAGGGTACAGGTGTTGCCATGAGTGTACCACTTATGGCTCTCATAGTCCTGTTCAGTTGGACGTCGATCTCTCTGACATGCACACTGTTCAGCCACACGGGAGCACAGTACTCTGCGGTTGAGTAAACCAGGGACAAAGCAGTGGTTCGCAGAACTTGTGCATTAGCTCCCCATGTGGAACCAGCAAGTATTCTTCAGGAGTAAATTGTGTTTATAGATTGACAGGAATTCAGCTATGTAGGCTATTATGTTATGAATTATGTTTCATAAATTTTGTGACCATTCAGACTTATCATCATATGCATGAATAATCATCGTAAAAATTACCCGTCAATTTTGACGGGCTGTTTGCTAGTATATATATAAATTTTAATGACTATTATTTTTGGTCTCTGGGCACCTAAAAACAAAAAAGTAACATGGTCCCGGGCTTAGGTCTTACCATGAGACCTACGGTAATAGCTTATTCCCTATGGGAAATTCGCTAAAATAAGATCACAATTAATTAATTATAAATATAAATGCGCAAAAAAAAAGGTAAGAAGTTTTTATTCAGACTGTGAAGTGTAAACTTTGATGTTGCAAAAAAAAAAAAATGCTGTATTGCATTTATGTATAAAACAAGCATAATGTCTGTAACACTACATAATAAATTAAGTAATTAATTGTTCCTTGGTAATTTATTTGGTCTAATTAAATGTCACATATAGCCATAATTATGCATTGAAGTAAGTGAAACAGGGCGCATGAATGAAATTCATGTTGTAATGGCGCGCTAGGTAGGCCGCTTTGTGATGACATCACGGAACAGAGCATGCAGGCCCGGAGTTATTGTAAGGCCCCAGTTTAGCTCATGATTTTTAAAATGGTAATTCAGGGTTGCCACAGAATTTTGGAGGCCATTTTTCCTGACTTTTCCTGACTTTTACTGACCAATCTGAGAGATTTTTCCTGACTTTTTGGAACCGTGGGGTTTTACAAATAAAGACTCGTTTTTTGTTTTTAGTGAATTTTCTTTTGAATATTTTTTAATGCAATCTCCTCCATTCCCTAAGTTGCCCATCGCTAAAATTTTTATTGAAATAGTGAATGGTTTTGGTTAATTAACTAAAGAAAAAAAAATTATTTACATATCGCATTAATTAAGCCTTTTGAGATTTTTATTGGGAAATTTAAAAAAATAAGCAATATACCAGATTTTATTGGTTTCCCATAAAAATTAAATGGAAAACTTGTTTTTTTTTTAATTTTCTCCGTAACCAGTGAAACTAAGTAAATGATTCAAAATACAAAATTATTTAGTTTTTTTAAAGTTCTTTTGAATGGTCTCTTTGAAAATTGATGATTTAAAATTTTGAGGGAGAAAAATACCAAAAATCCCTAATTTTACCTTTTTGAAACCCCATAAAACTCTGTTCCGAATGTCCTATCAACCTGGTTTTCGAACTTAACCTGAAGAACGCTGTCTTACACCTTACCAATTTTCATCAAAATAAAAGGTGTCTTTCAAAATTTATTGTGTAAACGGATACATATATATGAATTTGAACAAACGGTGTTTTTGGCTCCTATGGACCTCAAAACAAAAAAGTAATAAGTTATGGTCTCGGCCTTAGGTCTTATCAAGAGTATTATTGTAATAGCGTATTCCCTAGAGGGAAATTCGCTAAATATTCCCTGTAGAGAAATTGGCTGAAAATAAAACAGTGTTCCAATAATAAAGTGAAAACTAACATTATAACAATGAAAAACACAGAAATATACATTATTATTAGGTAATTAATGTATAAAATTAATACATTTTACCCACTACTTAGTAATTCTGATTTATGAGAGGGGTCAAAAATCGAGACGGTCGGCTTGTGCCACTGCAAATTTTCCTGACTTTTGGCACTTTTTCCCTATTTTTTCCTGACTTTCGGCATTTTTTCAAACTTTTTCCTGACTTTTCCTGACCAAAACCCAAAAATCCTGACTATTCCTGACTTTTAATGTCTGTGGCAACCCTGTAATTTGAAAAGTTAACTCCAATTTAAAGCCTTCTTCTTAAATTAAGTCATCCTTGGACATAAATACCCAGACTCCAATATCCTGATTTTCATACATTTGCTGTGGCTCCAATCAATCATGGCTAACTGTGATGAAAAATGGACACCTCTAAAAGCATCACAGTAGCCTGAAATGTCCAAAATATTATATCAGTCTGAGTTCTGCATTCAATGTTGAACGTACTTTGTCAGGCAAAATGGTGCCAGGCTAGCAGAAAGAAATATTTTGCTGTAATTAAATAATCCTAATAAAACTATTTTTAGATTTGCACCTATCCAAAAAAGCTGAAGCGTTCCTAAATGTTATTAGAAAAATGAACTTACCAGGAGCATGTAGCAGTCGGAACCACACGGTTCTGAGAAGGGCTTCAAATCTGGAGTTTTGCGCTTGGACAAGTTGGGCCCTGGGTGGTGCACTTTTAACCCTAAAGAGGGGCAAAATAATCTAGATCACGAATAACACTATTATGAATCTCTTACATTTGGGAGGATATAGTCGACTACTTACGCATTTTTAACGGATAAACTTTGCATTCAGATATTCAACAATGTTTATAGTTAAATTGCTTGTCATATATGTTAGTATTAAAGGAAGCCAGATTAGTTATGTCATATTGGCTGCACTGTACTTAGGGCGACCAATGGAATCAGCGTCTGTCGTTCTCAAGACATTGAACCTAGGTAAAGTTGTTCTCTTGTCTGGTGTTCTAATGAAGATAGTGTTACAAAGTACAAACATTTGCTGCATTAGAAAACAGAAATAATATGGCAGATCTTATTACAATAAACCTTTTCTAAACCGACCCTCACAAGACCAGTCCATGATCGGATTTTATCTAAAAGTTTGGGTAAAACAGGCAACTTCACAAACACATATTCTTCTAAATAAATTCTATACCATAACACAAGGAGTGTCTGTGGCGATGTATTTTCCAACGATCTTGAAATTTAGCTGGCGGAATTTGTTTAAACATTGCACAAAAATAACCTGTCCATTACAAATATATAGGCTATACAATGCATGCATCACACATGCAGAAGAGCTTATGATAATCTGACGATAAGTGACATTTCAAAATATTGTGAGCTTTCCTTAAAAAACGATGATTTACCTGATCAGATTAGAATCTATTTAAGTAAAGTGATGGGAGACGAGGTCTCTCAATTCTCAAAAAAAAAAAAGGTTGGTTAAGGCAATCATTTTTAGTTTTCAGGGTGAAAAAACAGATCTCTAATTTGTGCCAGTGCAGAGACGGTTAATCCAAGGGCCTGTTGACCCGAGAGAGCCTACTTAGCAAAAATAAGCCAAACACACAAAAATACATGATACAAATTTTTAAGTGGTCATTGTAAAATTGTTGTTAGATATATAATTGGAAAATGAACAATAAAGCAATAAACTTTTTATGTTGTAAAAACGTTTTAAGGAAATGATTTCACCCTGCAACTTTGATTCAAAATATAAATTTTTACAAGAAAATCCTACACAGTACAGAAAAAGTGATAAAGATTGAGTTAACCTATGGATTTCAAAATATCAAAAGATCCACTCAAGAAACTAACTCAATGGTGAATTTATACGGTCAATACGGATCGCGATATTTGGATCGTGATCCTGGATCACAACACAGATTGAGTGTGTAAAGCAGGCCCGGTCTGGCCAGGGCGGCTGGTCGGCGATCGCCGAGGGCCTCCGGCTCAAGGGGGCCTCCAAAAGCCAAAAAATTCAAGTAAAGAAAATGTTTTTTATTATGAAAAATTATTTTATTTTACTGTTTCACAGCGACGTAATATAGCAAAAACAATTTTAAATAAACAATAACCTACTTTTTATTAAATTACAGCTAAGGGTAACCCCCAGGTTATCTAGGTATAATAAAGCAGTGCGCGCGCACCTGCTGCAGGTGCGCGCGCACTGCGCAGAGAATGTCGCGTCGTAGCTGTCTGCTGTCAGTCGAGTTGACCTGCTGTCGATGAGTGGATGTGCGTTGTGAGTTATGGCATATTTTTTGAAATTCAAAGGTGAATTATTCAGTTTATAAAATGAAACGTGTGCACCCAAGTGGTGCAAGTAAAAGAAAAAAGAAGGAAAGGAAATCTTTCGAGATAAAACAAAGTTCAAAAAGTTTGAATTTATGGTTAGCTGGTTCCAGTTCCAATCCTGCAAACAATGAAAAATCGCAAACAGGTAGGCGGAAATATCAGAAGCTTTTTATGAGCATGTAAGCCATTAACTTAAAATACTTTTAATTATTTGTATTCGTTGCTGAAGTACATCTTTGGAGTAAAATGTGTGATAAACAGTAAATGTGATTCATACATAGATGTATTCTAAATTTAAAAATCGGACGTGATATAGGCTTTTTACTGGGTATGGCAAAAACTCCCTTAAATCATTTACCGTTGTATAAAAACTAGGTATTGGTCATATTTTTTAAATTTAAGACTTAAAACAATTTTAAGAATAGACCCCTACATATTATTGCAGCTATAAGGTAAATACAAATACGAGCAAATTTTATAACAAATTAAAATTTATTGATACCTTAGAATTACAGTCAACTCCAGATTAACCGGGCGCGGGTTAACCGGGTTGCGGATTAACCGTGGTTGCCTAAGGTTTATAATGTTTTTCTTATTTACGTTTTAAACTCATAAGTAATAATTAGGGAAGTTTTTAAAAGGTACAACCATTGGAAAATGCTGTATATGGCGATCTATTTTTGTTAATTTTAATATAAATTTTAATAAAGTATGTAATGGGTCCGTGATTAGTAATAATAAATAAAATAATTGTCATGGGTCAGTAATAACAAATAATAAATTAATAAACAATAAAAATAAATAAATGTTTTAATAAACGTCGGTAATAAGTAATAAATCGTGATTGACCAACTGCAAGTAGTAAAAGCTGAATATCTGAAAAAACTATAAATCCGATTGAAATAAAAACTACACCAGAGTAAACCATATATAATTCCTCAACTTTTGTGAAAGAATCAGAAAGATCGGGTTTTAAATAAAAAAGCTCAAATTTAATGCCATTTTGTTGAGATCTGACTTAGAAAAGCCTCGTATTTAATTTTGACAGCCAGACGCATAAAAAACTACTGAAACTGGTTTTAACCAGAATATTCGATCAATAACCTCGTTCGTGAACGTTCGGTTGCCTTCGGGTAGATTCGGCAGCCAATCAGCGTCGAGCACGCGTTGGGGCAAAACCCCAGACCGCGGGCAGAGAGGGGGCAGTAGCGGTGGAGTTGTGGTAGAATTCAGTCACAGTTGGAGCGGGGCCTACGATAACTAACTGTGTTATCGTAGTTATCGTAGGCCCCGTAGTCGGGGCAATACCGCGGTGGCTAGTCACTTGGCAGCCGCATTTATTTGATATTTGCCCGACGTCATTTTCAGCTCTATAAGAGAGCCAATCTTATTATAATGCTTAACTTTCCGAATTTCCGGTACCGTTATTAAAGTTTACTAGCCTATCAATAATTTTAATAATACTTAGTTTCCTTATTGTTTTGGGGGCAAATGCCACGCCTACGATCGTAAGATTAAATTATTTGATTATATTATTATAATCAAATAATTTAATAATATCAAATACAGTAATTTAAATTTATATTATTTATATTATTATTACATATGATTCTTAGCTAACTGAGTGTAGCCTACTCCTGACCGTAGCCTCTCTGCTATTATAATTGTACCTGACAATTGCTAATACATATGTATGTCAATGGCAAATAAATGACTGATTTCTGATTTCAAAAGGCTAACGTAAACAGAATAATTGTTTAAGATGTTTTGTATAAGACTACTGTATATCGTATTATTTTGCACCTACGATGTTATTACTTATTTACAGGAAACGAAGATCAAATTAAGCCTCCTTCAATCCAAGCAGAGGCTACAGTAGCTACTTCGTCTGGTGGGAGTGAAAATAAGAGGGAAGAAACTACTACTAGCAATAAAAAATTCCTAGACCTAAATCTAGATCACCCCAAAACGTCATTGACCCATTTCGACAGGGATTCGTCAATAAGCTCTGACTCTGATTCAGAAATCAGCGATGAAGAATCTCAACAAGACACGCTTGATGCTTCTAAGCAAAACCTTGGTTGTTTCATATGTCCAAATGAAAGTGATCACATTGGAATAAAAAAAGTTTTTATGGAAAAACATCCAATCCAAGTTCATGAGGGAAAAGGAGCTAAACTTCCGTTTGATCCATCCAAACTCTACTATCGTCTTTTGCCGAATGGGGAAAAAATACACAGAAAATGGTTATCTTATTCCATTGAACTCAACAAAGTATATTGTTCTTGTTGTATGGCTTTCGGAGGCAAAGATAACAGAGATTCCACATTTATTACTGGACACGATGTTACACCAAAACACATTTATAAATCGGTAGAAACTCATGAAAACTCCCATTATCATGAATTTGCGGCCAAGGCAGCTTTTCAATGCCTAAAAGGTCGTGATATTGAGAGTCTTCTAGCGGGGAACCAATCTAAACAACGAGAAAGAGAAGTTCACACAAGAAGATTAGTTGTTCAACGTTTGATTGACATAGTTTTATTTCTGGGTAGACAAGGCATTGCTTACAGAGGGGACAAAGCAGAAGGGGCCTACTCACTTGACTCTGTAGAAAATCATGGCAATTTTCTCGAACTTGTCATGATGGTTGCAAACTATGACGTCATTTTACAAAACCATGTGAAGCAGTGCATTGAGGAGAGTAAGAAACATAAGCAAAAAACAATTGAGAAAAGAAAACTTGTCGGAAAGTCAACCAAAAGACAGTACGGGCGAGGCTCTTTGATCACATTTTTGTCCAAATCGTTTATAAACAAGCTAATTAAAACGATTGCTACAATTGGACGTAATATCATATTGAAAGACCTCAAAGATAGTATTATTTACAGTGTGATGGTAGACTCTACCCAAGATGTGGCAGTGATGGACCAATTAGCTATATGCGTACGCTACGTTGTCCAAGGAAAGGTTTATGAAAGATTACTAGAGATGACTGTTATTGATGACTCTAGTGGACAAGCATTGTACGAGCGAATAACATCGGAATTAGCAAAATACGGAATTCAAGCATCAAATATAGTTGCGTGTTCATTCGACGGGGCAAGTAATATGAAAGGGTGTTACAATGGCTTACAGGCTCACTTCAAAAAGGCAAATGAAAATATGATTTATACTCACTGTATGGCTCACGTCTTAAACTTAGTAGTAGCTGACTCGACAGTAAATTTGCTTCAAGCAGAAAACTTATTTGGATTGGTAGAGGAATCTGCAGTTTTTCTGAGTTCATCTTACAAACGAATGGCAGTGTGGGAGAAAGAAACAAAAAAACAACATACCGCCCACGACAAACTTTATAGACTGCAAAAAATAGGAGCCACTAGGTGGTGGAGTAAACATAAGGCTCTGTCATCGATAATTGATGAAAGTGTTTTAAGGAGCGGGGAAATTGCCACGGACAAATTAACTAACGTCATTACCGTATTCAAAGAAATATCTGATGGTAATTTTGATTCAAATCCAGATATATGGCCAGAAATTTGGCAAGTCAATGGGCAAAATTTGAAAACCTATTTATTTCATTCGTTTTACTAGATATGTTTCTTGTTATAACGCCTGTTTCGAAATATTTGCAAACTAAAACATTGGACTACGCTATTGCTTGGGATTTGGTTCAAACACTACTTAAACAGATCAATGAAAAAAGAAATGACAAACATTTTGAATTTTTGTACACGAAAACAAAAGAGTATGCGACTGCTGTTAACAGTAAATTGGAAGATAGCAATATTGATTTGGAATTACAATTGGACTTTACGGAAAGAAGAATTTCAAAGAAAAAACGAATGCCTGGGGAACAATCAAGTGATGATGCTCCTGAAATATCAGCAGCTCAACATTTCAAGCATGTATTTTTCAATATGTTAGACTGTGCTAGAACAAGCATAGAAGAAAGATTTTGCCCAAACAAAGAAATTTTAGAGGACCTTTCTTGGTTAAATCCAAGAAAATTTAATGACATAATGACGATTAAAGACTTTCCAGCTGGAGTCCTCTCTTGTATCTCAAAACTTTGCAATGTTGAAAGAAGTATATTATTAATAGAACTTAAACAATTTGCAGATCAGTACAAAAGTTTCATAAAAGTTGTAAACACTCAAGATGAACAGATCCCAGACGAAGAATCAAACAAAGCAGAAGCAATTTTAAAAGACCGTGAACTCGATTCGGAACCTGAATCAGAAGAAGACAATTTTCGTGGTTTCTGCAACGACAGCAAAAAATGTTTCAAGTGTTTGTCATGTGCCTTCTCAGTTCTTTTTGAACTCTCTGGATCAGGATTGTTCACTAACTTATATGTAGTTTATAAATTAATCCTAACGATACCCTGTACACAGGTTACATGTGAACGGGTTTTTTCTAAAAAATAATAAAGAATCGTCTTAGGGCTAGTTTAGGCCAAGACCTTATGTCTAGCCTTATTTTTATGAACATAGAGAGAGACTTGTTTTCTGACATCGACAAAGAAGAAATAATTAATTTCGTGGCCAATAGTAGTGACGAACTTAAAAGAAAACTGATAGGATAGGCAATCGTTGATAAGGCTACTATCCCTATGGTAGGAATTTTTGTCGTGTTTATACGGTTAACACAATTTCTTTTGAACTTCTTAATGTAATAATGATTTATGTTATACTTATACTTCTAATACACTAGGCCATATTTTAGTATCAACGTACACTACGGCGTTGCATTGAAGTTTGTTTAATATAATGCAGCGTTTTTTTGCCTTGTGTTTTATCGACACTAGGCCATATTTTAGTATCAATGTACACTAGAGTGTTGCAATAAAGTTTTGTTTAATATAAAATGCAACGTTTTTTCATTGTGTTTTTATTGTCATGTTAGTAGTTGACCTTTCATATAACTATCGTTCTCTTCTAGTTTACCATTCTTAAACAGTACTGCATTTAAAATTGATTTTTGAAGTAGTTACATTTATTAATAAATTAAAATTTGGTTCTGATGTAAAGGTAAAATATTTTAATCATTTTAGCCTCTGGGTTGTTGATATGCAATGTCAATGTCATTTAGAGGTACAGTATTACCTAACCAAATAGAATCGCTAAGATCTGCAAATTGCATTGTAAAATACTTAGCAATTATTCAATTTCAACCAAATTATTAAAAATTTAAAAGCATTTAAAACCACGTTAGCCGCATGCAGCAAACATAGGCTAACTATTGTTGCCGTGAGAGGACCCCATGGTCCTCGTTCTATTTCCGGGGGGGGGGGGGGGGCCTCAAATCGCCATCTAGCCGAGGGCCTCCAATGGAGCCAGACCGGGCCTGCCTGTTTGGATGTTTTTGAGATCCACTAGAAGATGGGTGTGGACCGCTTCCTCTAAAAGGGTTTTTAAGTGTTCATAGTACAAATATCCAAATAGTAAAAAAAAATCAATGTAGATATACAGTAATTGTTTAGGGGGCTTAAGATCTTCAAAACATTAAATGGTCAGTTCTGGGTGTTGATTTTAACATGTTGTTTATCATGATGGCTGCCAGTGTTGTAGTGGCAAATTTTCCAATGTGGGAACGCTTAATATATTTGTCAAATTCTCTGAAAATTAAGATAAAATTACCCTGAATGCGTACGATAGCAATAGTTATGTTTATTAGGCTATGTATTTTAAGCTAACTGAATTTATTGAGGATTCTAGAAACCATTTAAGAATTTAGATGATTTTGAGAAAAGCGAAATAAAAAACCAGTATATATTTTTTATATTTAACTAACTTTAACATTTCACAAAAGAAGGTTTTTTTAGAAAAGGTTATTAATTAATTTATTAACTACTCTTATTTTGAACCCCCAAAATAGCAACATACATAACCTAATTTTTAAAAGACATATTTTATACAAGTATAAAAGAGAGAACTAAAATAAGTTAAATAAATAAAACAGAAGAAAGACAGAGTAATTAATTACAATGAAAGTTCATTGACAGATTGACAAAATTTGGTTTACAAGTAGTCGGCAAATGCATCCTCTTCTGTAGGTGAAAAAAGGGTTGTGGAGGGACGGGAGAGTGATGCCCGCCACCGTATACCGTACTCTGTGCACAATACAAAGTTCAAGTGAGAGTTAGGTTATCTCTGGAAACAGATACAGAGTAAAATCGTGTTTACAAAAGTATTGCATTTTATTATTGGCATAGAAATATTTTTAAATATTTTTATACTGTTTAATAAATATTTGTATTTAGCTATTTTCCCATATTTTCCCTGAACGCTTCTGCGCACTGGGATTTTCCCTGGTTCTTGAAAACCAGTGTGGGAACGCCGTTCCCACGCGTTCCCGCACCACTACACCACTGATGGCTGCTTTCTTTTGGGTGAATTGACTTAGAGGTGGGCTACCAGGTTGATTTAATAACAAAGAAAAATAAATGTAAAAGAAATCACTATAGTCAGATGAACCCCAATCTTTTTAATTAGTTTCATTATAAAATTCCCCATTTTAGGTTTGACAAGACTCAATATACACACCGACTCTTTGTACCTGGTGAAATCCGTAACAGAATGGATTAAAATCTGGAGAAAAAACCACTGGCAAACCACATCAGGGAAAACAGTGAAATACCGGGTGGCACTTGAAAGACTGTCTGATGTGCTGGGATGCATGGACGCTGTGAGATGGGTGAGCTTTGTTTTGATGCACAGATTATGATTAGTTATGTCTAAATTTATTGGTAATTTTGACAACACATTTCAATCCCATAAAATTTTCAACAACAGAAGCTCAAGTATTTTTTTATTTTATTAAAGTGTATTTTTATTGATGATTTCGTGGTGTAGTGGCAACACCACCTAGAACACAAAGCCGGAGTGCTGCCATTTTTGTTTGCCTTTTAGCATCAGCTGATAGCAAAAACAAAAACATTGTCCGCTCAACCCTAACCCTAACAACTAACCTAGAGATGTATCACAATGGAATGTTTTAATTTTTAATATTTGATTTTTAAAAAGGTACCAATCCTAATAAATATTATGAATTATTTGCTTTCACTTCATGAAAAAAGTTTAAACAATTGTCTAACTCAAATAATTTTATAATGTTTTCGGACACAAAGTGATACTAATTTTTACACGAATTAAAAAACTAGAATAGTTGACTAGCAGTAGGCCTAACTATTATTTGGGCTCTAATGAAATTGTTGGCAATACCATTTAATTAGCCTACACACGGTAGGCCTACTTTCCTAAACTATGAGTATGAAATGTGTACAAATATTTAACCACAACGATTAAAACATTTTATTTGAAAATAACATATTAACTGTTAGGCTATTCGTTATAATCAATGAAATACTGTATATAAATGCAATTAAAACTTGTGCTGCTTAGATTTAGATTGAAAAATGTCTGTTTTTGAATACTACTTTCGTCACTTCTGAGTTAGGTAATTGGCGTATCATCTTAATTCTTCACAGCAACATCATTGATTGTAGTTTCTTCATTAAAATTTATAAATCAGCGCCTGGTGCTTTCAATTAATTTTCATGAGTAGGCTGGAAATGAATCTTCACACGCTCAATCTCGGTACCCATGAACCTTTGAAATTAAAGGTGCTAGCAGGCAACCATGGCTTCGTTGATATAATTGATGTTAAGAATAACGTTTAGCCCAACAATCTAGAAGGTACATTCTGATTATTAGCTACATTAAATACGCCTCTCTCTTCCTCGTTGTTGCTAGTACAATCTTTCTAATCTTCCAAAGTAAAAACTGTAAAAACTCATAATAGCTTGGTCGTAATACAACACAAAAAACTATTCAGAACACTCAGATATTTAAATTGAACTTCGAGTCAATATTAAATAACCACATTTATGAAAAAAATTGTTATTGAATGAAAAATAATCAGTTTCAAAACACCATACACTATACATTACAAATTTTACAAATAACACGAGAAAATTTTATTGGAGTTTACCAGGGGCGAACCCAGGGGGGGGATAAAGGGGATATATCCCCCCCCGAAATTTGGAGGATAAAAATTAAAAATATGCTCCAAAAATAAAAAATAATCTATGACAAATGGTTAAAATATTATTTTCATACACCAGACTTTTATTAACAGATATAAACGCCAACTTATATAAAGAATAGGGTAATAGGGGTTTTAATTGCACAATGCAAAAAGATAAAACTGTAATATTACATCCAAAACAGGTCATTTTAGTTTTGGAAATTAAATACGTTATTTATTGCGCGTTGGCATTACTGACGAGTTCATATACAAAGCGTCACGTTGGCATTGTCGAGTATTGGTTCTAAGCGCGCTCTAATTCACTTGCAGTGCTGCCACCTCTAACTTATTAGTTTTTTGTGGTTCACGAAAATAGTCCGATGAGAGGCAATACATTGTTGCCAAATTTATTCTGAAGCACATGTTTATACTGTGTTACACATGGTAAAAATAATCACAAATGACAACATTGCAGGGCTAGAGGGGGTGAGGGGGGACACAGCTGTTTAAATGTCCATCGGACTATTTTCGTGCATCTTACTATAGTTAGTATAAATGTGTATGTATCTTGGAGATAACGATAATTCATATATTTTACGATTTTAAATAGTGTATTTATTTCAGAATTTCTTAGAGACTGTAGACTATCATCATTTAGTATTCATTTGAATTTTGACATCTTGATTCTTTTTAAGAAGACACGATATATGCCTTGATATATGCACTGTTAAAATAATATAATACTTTTAAGTTACAATTGTATTATTTTTATTAGTTATTACTATAATTAACTCTTACTCTGTATTCTGTGTCTTATAGGTAAATCGCGTATTTACCTCTTGATGAGTAATCTGTTTTGGTGTTTTTAATAAACTTTAGACTATAACTGTTTTTGCACTTTATTTCCAAATATAATTTATTTCCAGTCGTAATATAAAGTCAACAAATTTTTTCTAAGTTTAAAAAATAGCCTGATCCCTTTATTTAATATTCAAAACCCATTAGTTTCACTCCAAATTCTGGTGGAGTAGAGTTCTGTATAAAGTTAAATTAATTTTAGCTTCTGAAATTCACTAAAACTAACCATTTAGCTCCAAAATTTTCCGGAGGAGGGAAAAAATACCCGGACCCGCTGTGTTCTTAGGGGGTATTTGGGTGGTAAACCCCCCGGTGTTACCACTCCTCAAAAAATATCCCCCCCCGAAATCAAATCCTGGGTTCGCCCCTGGAGTTTACGAAAAAACCCATGTACACAAAACCAAATGATTGTTTTGACATTGCCTTTTAGGTGACGTCACAAGGCATTTGACGTCAGAGCGCTCCGGCTTTGTCTTAGTAGCAGGTGTTGGTAGTGGACTGTGACACCATGGCAGCGATGTCGTGGGTTCGAATCCGCGTTCTGCCAGTGACTTTTATTAATACCATTCTTCTTTGTACTGCAATGGCTCACCCCTAACTCTGTCTAATACGATCCACGCACAAATCAATAGTCTATGTGGACGGGGCAAAGTAAAGCAAACAAAGGCCTGCAAACCTCTTAACAAAAATAATAAGGCGGCTGACACACTGGTGTCTTAAGACATCGTGTCCTAAGACATTTTGTGTCTGAAGCATGTCGCATGTGAAACCAACCTGTTATCAAATGAGAGCTTACACACTGCTTGCGACACATATCTGCTGCATACATCTGTCGCACGAGACCGGTTGGTCGGTGTTTGGTAAGACATGTCTCATGAGACACCTGCTCACGCATGCGCCTCACACACCTGACTCATTCCAGCAGTAGTCTGCGACTACACCGGCAATGTTTTTAATGGTATTTTGGTTTTTGAGTTGTACTATTATTTTTAACTTATCTGGATGCTCGTTTAGCTGTTGAGTGTGACAAACTGGCTAGAACCCTCAACATTGGCAGACCAGACCTGTGGGTGGATCCAATATCTACGGGGTATAAAACCTATGCATACAAGGTCTTCATCACACAACTGCAAGTAATATCATCACTTTATCCTCCTCTAATGACATTTTGCACTTAACTGACCACAGCTTCTAGCAACCTTTAGTCATGCGACATAAGACACGAGACATGCAAAAGACATTCATGTCTCTTCCAATTTCATCAGACAAGACACGCGTCTTTTATCACATGTATTCAGACACCAGTGTGTAACCGCCTAATAATAACTGTTTTACAGTGTTTTTTCTTTAATATGAAATATTTGTAGCTACCTTTCAGTTAACTTAGCCTTCACGAACATGACGTCCAGACATAGCAGTTTAAATGATTCAGTTATAGCAATGGTTCAATACCTAACAGATTGGATTCATTCACTTCTAATGAATTTTAATCTGAATTTATCAATAAATTAATGAAGCGATCTACATGAATATCTACAGTACTGATTTATGTTATTTTTCAGATACATATAAAAAGTCACCAGGGAAATGAAGGCAATGAGAGTGCTGATACTTTGGCTCGAAATGGTGTCAACTTTTATGGGATCAAGCAGTTTGATGCTTATCACATAAAAGGAAGTCCTGACAAATAATCATTGAGTATTCTAAAGATTGGGACAAAATATGGACGTATTTATTCTCTGAAAGGGTAAGGAGGATCAGAAATGTTTTCAAAAAGGCGAGGAATAACAGGAACTGAGTACACCTTTGATTGTGTGGACCAGGATTGTAATTTTGAATTTGAGAGAAATTAAGACATCACTGTGTCACTTAACAGAAAATTGTCTTTTTTCAAGACAAATTAAACTAAACCAATTAAAAATGCTTAATATGGTTTGATTTTGTGTTTCCCCAAGTTATCTGTTTAATATAATAGGTTAGTTTTTAGACAGGGTTAATAAGCCTTGTGGGACTAATTCAGACAAGACAAGCAGGCTTACCTTTGAAAGTGAAGGACCCTTCCATAGAACAAAAATATGATGTACTGAGCGTATATTTTATTGCTATTGAATAAGACCTCCATTTTCAAAGGAAAGTGTAGCTGTCCAGTCAATTTGAAATAAAACTGTTTTGTTTATGCAAACAATATACAAAAACTACGTAATTGATGAATAGGGCATTAAATAAGTGTATTAAAAATTTTTTGTGTTATATAACAGTAATAATGCAGAAAAAGTGACGAATGTAATCCCAAGCATCCAAGGCACTTGAACAGGGTGTGATTTTCGTGAATAGTCTAGGGATGTTAGCTTAGAAAGATAAGAGTCTCCCACATTACTCTAATATTTGCCTTAGTGACTGTTTTATCTATCGCAAAACATCCAGTTCAGCCATCTATTCTTACAGTGATGAAATAGACAATAACAGAAGAGCACAGAAATGTTATAGCCAATTTCCCTTCACGCAAACATATCCATCCAGCCCTATTTCCTCAT
Source organism: Neoaliturus tenellus (assembly GCA_030545055.2). Lineage (NCBI taxonomy): Eukaryota > Metazoa > Arthropoda > Insecta > Hemiptera > Cicadellidae > Neoaliturus > Neoaliturus tenellus. Next base: position 229,224,046 of record CM061532.1, read on the forward strand.
AGCAATGAACCACTACTTCTTACATTGAAAACTAATCAACCTGAGAGGCATTTCATTGTATCACCCAAATAAGAATAGCCCGAACATGATTGCGGTAGGGAATGTTCCAGAATATCACGGCTATTTAGAGCCCCGAGGAAGTGATGTTCGGAATGCCGTTGTGCATTGGCATACTACGTTGCCTTGGAAAACTTGACTCCTCGACAACATTCAATCCATCTTTGCCACTTGTGGAGGAGAGATTTTTCTTGCATTTTTACAGTATTAGTTTTCAGGTAGCATATTTGATGCCACATTGGAGAAAATGTATTGAGCATTTTTCAGCATTGAAAATTGATTTCAATGAAGTTTAGTCTTATTCTATTTACTTCAGCTTTTCACAATAAAAAACAGTAAGTTTTCAATTGAAAAATAAAGTTGTTTACTTTTATATTTTCTTTCGCCATTATCCATAAGATCCTTTCACCAGTTTGTTCAATACTTATTTTCTTTGGCTTTTGATGTTTACACTAACTTGAAAGTTGAAAACTATCATAAAATAAATAACACAGTTTTCAATAAACAATTTTATTAAAAACAATATAAAATGAAAGCACACTCCTTGAACTTACACCTATTCAGGTGAACAATGGAATTTGTCTTGCCTGAGGTTCATTATGGCCTTTTAAATCAAAGGCGTCACAAGCAGAATTTTCTGCATTAACCCTTTCACGAGTATATGCGTTCCTGACCGTCTTAATGTCCTATTTGTAGAGGAGTAACAAATTTTAACTTTTAAGTGGGCCAAAGGAATAAGAAAAAAATTGTTTTTTGAACACGTTCGCTACCACAATATGAACAAGAATTGTAACCACAGACCGCTGCCGCAGATCTGCGGCGGCTGGGCTCATTAAAATAGACTGCCGGTGCAGATCTGCGGCGATGGTTCCTTGATACTAAATACGAAATTTCTTCGGAACAGTCTATTTTAAAGGTTAGATGGTTTGGGCACGGTCTATAGAATTGTCCGCCGCATATGTGCGGCACTTGGTCTGTGGCTAGGACGATCACTGACGATCATTGGCACACTTGACAGTTGGCAACACTTTTGGACAGATTCTATTGATTGTATTCGTGGTCTGTGGCATCCGTCACAACCATTAAGACCAGTCTACAGAGAAGTCCATGATTTTGTTGGTGGACTGAGGGAGTGGCCTGATTGCCGCAAATATGCGGCGGATGGTAGCAAACGTGTTAAAATGTAAAAGAGCAGCATCAAAAGTAAATTCTGTAACATATCTTTGTCCCTGATTTCATTATTTAAGTTAATGTTTTCAATGTCTAAGTTACTATTCATGTTTCACATTAGAGTTGTAAAACACTACTTCAAAAGACTACAAAAAGAGTAACAAAGCTTGTAAGTGTAATCACTGCTGATAAGTATCAAGTTACGATGCTAGTGCAGCAGGTAATAGGAGTGGCATTTTAAAGCACTGATAGCCATGTCCTCATTGCTATTTGTATTCCCATCCTTAGCCCGTCTCATTATAATTAATGAATTAACCCTCATCTATTATATGGGTTTAAGACTTAATAACAACCTGCCTGCCGCATTGAAAGAAATAGAAAATGTATCAAAATTCAAAAACCAATTAAAATTGTACCTTCTGGAAAAAAGATATTATTCCGTAAATGAATACTTAGACGAAAATGTTACTCGTTGAGCTTTTCTTGTGTTATGTATATATGTGTTCTTTGTGTACCATGTATATATGTGTATATTTAGGCAATTATTTTAATTATTTATTTTTTTGATAATGTCACCTGTTTTAGCAGCTGAGCTGGAAATTTTGTAAAACATTTTGTGACAATAAAGGACATTTCATTTCATTTCAATAGGTTGAATAGCAAGTTATTATAATTTTAAGTTAGTTACAGAGTCAATCACATCTAGTAAAACGATTGCTAAAAAAATTGAATACCTAAGAAAGTTATGCACCTTTTTTACTAATTTTTGACTATTTTTTAAAATAACTTTACTCGTGAAAGGGTTAAAAAAATTGTTTTTATTAATTTTCTTCTTTTATAGTTTTTTTGTTCTTTTTAACATATTTAAAAAACTCTAATCCTTCGACACTAATCGTTAGGTAGCCCGTAGATCTTGAGGTTGCCACTGTCCCGTCGGCGATCGTTGTGGTCCTTATCATCGCAGGCGAAAGCCAGCAGGTACATCTTGGGGTGCCACGCAACGGTGAACGTGGCCGCTTCCACCTGAATGTCGGCCACCTTGGACATAAGACATAGACATTAGTGATGGGCGTTATTTTAAATGTTACTCAGTAATGGTTAATGAAAAATAACAGTCAACCGATTTGCAAAGTAATAGTTACTGACTAAAACATTATCAATTCACAGACGACTTAGGGAACAGGAACGATTATCATTTTGACAGTTCTGTAATAATGGAATAACTGAAAGTAGTAACAAGGAGCGATTATCATCTAGACAGGTATATTGAAACGGAATAACTGTATGGTTGTTATTGATATTTGAGAACGTTTAGGAATGCGATAAAGAAAAACAACTCCTGACCTGTCGTCCTAGGTACTTCACTCGTCTTGTTTTACATGGTCAAATTTTTATCCATTTCCAAACTTGGAAAAACAACTTAGAATGGGATTATGGATGTGTTTGTAATCATTGTGATATTTATCTTGATTTCCTCTATAAGGACAATGGCTAAAATTTTCGTGTACAATTAATACTTATATAAGCTGTTTCTTATTCTTAACTGAGTCAACAAATCGTTCCTCGACAACATGGTAGGGTAAAACGTTCTTAAGAACGCTTATCATTTACAGTTATAAAAGAACAGTTAACAAGAACTGTTATTGTATAACGACTTACAAGAAGTGTTTTTGAGAACGGTGTCCTTAACTGTAACGAAATAACCGTTAAAATAATATGTCAATGAAAAGTAACAATAAGAAATATAACAGTTGACAAAAAATAATGTTTTAACTCATCACCAATATACATTCTTTATTTTCACACAACATTCTTTACATTTGTATACAAACACAATAGGGGCATTGTAAAAATAATTCAAATAAAATTGTACTTTTAAAAAAATAAATACGATTCTAAAAGAAGTCCTGCAATGTAATGAAGCTCTGGTGGTAAGTCCATTCTTTAAAATGACAAATGACTCATTGTTCATGGACTTAAAATTAAGTGCCAATTCATCGTACATCTTTAAACCAGCGCAGATCGAGCAGTTAGTGTGAGCTTAGGAAGTCTAAAATTGGTATTGTTTCTAGAAAGGCATACTATAACTATGATGAAATTAAACAGATTCTGACAAAAACATTGTTGTGTGTTGAATGAAGGTATAATCCGATTGGTTTCATGTATGTATAATCCAATGAGTATTGGAATTTTTTTTTAATGGTGTCTACAAGAACTTCTTGGTTAGAAATTTGTCATAGTTAGAATTATTCTTTTTTTTTTTTGTAGATGGAAAATAGTTTTTATGCCTTGTTCCCAAAGAGCCAAGCCATACTCAAGATAGATTCAACGTAGGCATGATAGACTACTTTAAGTGGAGGAACAAAAAGACAGATAATTTTTTTTCTTGATAGACTCCGCATGATCTTTGCAGGTTATATATACAAGAATGACGTCATTAGTGATGACGTCATCGCTCGGGTGACCTTGAGGACTCGGAGCGAAATTAGATGAGAAACAGCGAGTGTCAAACAATTTTAGGTTTCAGCATGACATTGACCTTACTGACATCGATGACGTCATCTTGGTGATGTCAGGGGTGATGACGTCATCGCCATGTCATTTCTGCCACGTCATGTGGGTGACGTCATAGAATAACGTCTTTGGTGATGACGTCATCGATGATGCAATCGATGACGTCATCGCTCGGGTGACCTTGAACTCTTCCAAAAGCCCCCATTTGCCACTACTGGGGATAAGTCAATGTGTACACCGAAGAATTTTTTGATTTAAAGTAAGTGAGAAAATCATTTACTCTAATTTGACTAGTTGTGTTTCATCTAGGTTAAGTTTTAAACCATTTATTTCAAACCTACCCTGGCGCCAGTGTCGATATGCGCGATGTCGATCACCAAGTCCTCGCTAGCGGACGCCAGCAGCTGGCCGTCATGGCTGAAGCTGATCGTCCGCACTGGCCAGTCCAGCCTGCGGAAAACAATATATTACACTAGAAACCCTTCAGAACCAAACTAATTGAGACCTGTTTGGTAATGTGCCAATATAGTTGATAAAAAATCACAGTTTAACCAAATCTACTGATCAATATCTACGGTGGTTTGATTACTTTTGAGCCTGAATTGAGGTGAGTAGATGACACTGCGGACAGAGATGTGTCAAATCAACATCTTCCTAGAAGTAGTTGGCTACTTCCTGATGCTACAGGTTTAGAATGAGAGGTACAGACTTCTCACTCAACAAAACATGTTTCACACGGATGAACCCAGTATTATTCCCTCTTATCATAGAGAACTTTCAGGTGTAAGTAGGTATATCACTAATTTTATGTGACAAGTGCAAACAAAGATAATGTTATCCCCATTAAAATTACGCTGTTATCCCTAAGGTAACTTTATCTTACTTCCTTTTAAGGATCAAAAATAACAAAAATAATTGAATAAAAAACTGTAAGTTAAAATTTAACAGTTAGAAGATTTATGATGTGTGACTAAGCCTATTTTAATTGATGCAAAACAGTTAAAAAAATGTTTTTCCTGTAGGACCAGTTTTTCGGTGGTTAAACTGCTTAAACTCGACTTTATAGTAATTTACGAATTTATTACAACCCCTAAGGGGACATGGGGACGGAGCCCCCATCGAGCCATAGGCGAGTATGTATATACATTTCTTTTACATTACAACACTGGAAAACAATTTTCTCTGGCTTCAAGTAAATCAAAATAATTTTAAAATTGATAATAATTTATTCAGGGTTTGTAGCAACTCGCGACGGGTCAGCTAGTTAATATAAAATATGTATTTTAACCCTAGATCTGGCGTTCATGTTTGACACCAATGGCAGAGCCATTTCTGCTTTTTTTAGTGGTACCAAATATTTCATCACACAGACCAATTGCTTTGGAATAAGTCTATACATATATATATTTGCGGTTTCAAGGATAAATTTACAATAGAATGGTATAAGAAAATATATTTTCAAGCAATGCGTTTAGGCGTAGAAGCAAAAAGTTTGCAAATGTTTGGATTCAGCAAAATATAAATTTTGAAAGCAACCCGCAAGAAAGCCAACAAATAATTTTTTTCACACTTGACCTAAATGTAAAAGTTGTTTGAAATATGATTTACTACGTAGAAATATCATTGTTTTTTAAATACTCCCAAACAAAATTTTTTTATAAAAAAAATTGTTAACACTAAAAAAAACAAGAAAATTGTACACTTTTTTTATTGTCATATGTAAAATAGTGGAATGCATCTACAGTAAATAGATGTGATACTGCATGATAGAGAAATAACTGATCTTTCAAAAAATATATAATTGTATGGGTTTGAATTGTAAAATGTATGAGTAAATGATGTCAGAATGTAAGACTTCGAATTTTTTGTTACAAAAACCTAATTTTTATAAAATTTTCAAAGCAACATAAAATTTATAAAACAAACCTTATAAAAATTCTGAGATATACAAATTGTAGGGAATTTATTCTAATTTTAGGAAATATATAATTATTGTACAAAATATACAACACAAAAAGGTGTACAGGTGAATTTATGATAATGCGTACCGATTTTTACAACCTCAATCATTGACTTGTTTTCCAAGTATTTCACAACTGTGTAAAATATTGTAATAAATTGATATTTTATTAAAATTTGATGTTGATATTGTAGGAAATGTATTCTAGTTTCAAAGAAAGTTACATTTTGGTAGGCCTACCTATAATAATACCTACCGATATTTACGACCACCATTTTGGGCCAAGACGAAGAAGATCTGAGAAATCAGGGTGACCTTTCAGAAGCTCGCAAAACAAAATTTACCGTCGCAATGTGAAGCAAGTCACATCAAAATAAAGGGCAGTTCTTCTTCTTTCTTTCGCTGTAAATATATTCCAGAAAAAATAATTCTAGAACGTAAATATTATTTGTTTTATAATCGTATTTTTAGTGACGACCGCCGCTGAGGCCATTGCCGCTCAGGCACAAAAACCTTACTTTATTGAAAAATATTTTCTTCCATAACTATAATAGATACAAAAAAACTGTTAACAGAAGACTCGTAGTACGAGAAATTTCGGTTTCTACGGTAACACTAGCATTTCACTGTGTTTTGTATTAACTTTTCTGTCGATCGACAAAAACTGCTGATTTGGTGATCACATGACGAATATTTTCGCCGTGACATCAAATGTTAAAATCTCTTGTTATTTCGAACTATGTTCCTCGCTACATAATAGGCGCTCAATAGTGTTTTATGTATGAATATGAATCCTCAGAACCTCCTCTTTCTAATGGTATAAGATTCATTGCGGTTTAAAACGGTTTTCAAATTTTTATTTCAGAAAGTTCCGACCCATGTCGATATTGTCACAAAAGTGACGATGCCGCTGGTAATCGCACTCAAATCGTCACAAAAGTGACGATCGCCAGATCTAGGGTTAATCTTAATTTGATTTATTCCATCATTATTGTTGTTTATTACCACGGCAACCAAAACATACTTTATCCAAAAATTCCAGTCTCAAAAATTGAGTTTATTTGATTTAGCCAAAATTATTGTTTATAATGGGAAACCTTTTTGGCTAACTAAAATTTCCAATTACCTACGAATTTTAATAATCTTCATAACCAATAGTTCAGAGTATTACTTGAAAAATAAAGACATTGGAAACAAGATTAAGATGTAGAATTTATCTAAATTTAGAAAAATTTATGAGAAGCATTTTATTGTGGAAAGATTATAGTGAAAGAAACCATTTGGATAGATCTAATTTCCAATTAGCTGAAAATATAAATAACCTCAAAACCACTGTAATTAAAAAAATCTTGTAAGGGAAACAGGAAGATCTAAATTTTGGGAGAAGAATGGATGTGGACCATACGTAGTATGGAAGAAATATTGAAGATATGGAATAAAATGGTAATTGGATATCCAAGTCAGAAGACAAGAAAGAATAGCAATTTTATTGGGTTGGGAGGCACAGCTGGGAACTAGATCAACTGGCATGAAGTCAATGAAGGTGGTTTGGATAGTATTCTGGATGAATGAAGTGGAAGGTGTGGAGTGTGTTTGAAGCAGGTACAGTAGACTCCCTCTTAACCGGCCACCTCGGGACCAGGACGCAGCCGGATAATGAATTGGCCGGTTAAACGGATGTTCATTTAAGAACGCCATCCCACAATTTGATATGACCTAAATATAATTATTACTTGAAAAACAACCTTAAATACATTACTGTATATGATTTATAGCTAATATCCATCACCCATGAAATCCACAACAAACCTAAACTAATAATAATTCGTTTCTTTATTGTGGTCTACTGGATAGTAGGTGCAAACGCATTGATTTCCGGTGGCAGTCACTTCCGCCCAGGACATTATAGTTTAATTGGTTTGGGAACGTCAATATGAAATAAAGTTGAATTGAATGATACATTAGATAAGAAAACTTAGTTTCCGGCAAAACACGGCCGGTTAAAGCGATGTTGAGATAAAAAATGGCCGGTTAAAAAGATGTTATTTTGTGTCAGAGTAGGCCGGTTAAAGCGGAGACCGGTTAAAAGGTGGCCGGTTAAGAGGGAGTCTACTGTATCCCTATTTTGACATCTCTATACTGACTTTACCTTGCTAGACCACCTTATATTGTCAACCCCAATTTTGTCCTCCTTATTTTGACTACAACTACTGATTCTACCCCCTGATTTTCACCCCGATTTTAACCTCATTTCCCTAATTCTATTTATTTTCCCACCGTTTACCTTGTCTTTCTCTTTTATTTTTATATTTACCAGCTTTCTCTTTTACCTGGTTATGGAAGAACCGGATTTGAAAAACTTATTACTGGATTGGAAAGTGGAAAGGGGATCATGGCTGGAAACTGGTTAAGAATTTTGTGAATGACTAAACGGCATAAAGAATAGGTTCGGTAACGGAGGAAGAGGTTAGATCTTGGACAACGAAAAGTTCCTGGACAGATCAACATCTCTCTGTCTTCAGGCCTCCCAACCCATGGCAAGAACACAACATGCAGCTTTCCTGTGGCTTGTGAAACATATTTTTCCACATCTGCCAAAATTCATTAAGAAGAAAATTGCAACGGCTATTGTCAAGCACTATAGAAATTATTAGAAAAAACAAATATTAATTTTGCTTAAAAATGTTAATTGTTTTTAAAAATTCAGGAAATTTAATAAAAATTATGTATTTGTATATGTGTTTATTTTTTTACATTACCCAATGATCATAAAATAATTAATATGGGAAGAAAGATTTTGCTATCAGAACTTCTAAAAATATAAGTAGAAACAGATTTTCTATGCTGTTGGTGTCAAAGGGAATCAGTGCATTATTGTTTGTGGATGATTTAAAATTTTTTATAATGGAGCAATGCAAACACTAACACTGGTCTCACAAAATAATGTGGAGTGTTTTGCAGTGGGTTCGCGGGAAATTAAATCACACACAAAAATGCCAAATGATCACGTATTTACAAGAATTTAGAATTCCTTAAAACACAACATTATTGATTCGGAAGATAACATTCAACCTAGTCATTTAATGACAATAATGCCAGGGGAACCGAGCTTATGCTCTTTAAAAACTCGTTAAAGTCACTTTCCTTTCTCAGTCAAAGCTTGTTCGCTCCTCTTACTCGCCCTCTCCCCTTTTTAGACGAGTTCGTTTGCTTGGCTCACCCGCCAGGCGAAAAAGAGCTGGTGCATGTTACTCTCATTGACTTAGATGGATTACGCCACAAGCCTGAATCAGAAGTGCATGGATTACGCCACAAGCCTGAATCAGAAGTGCATTTTTAGACACCAAAGGAATGAAATAGCCCTTCTTTTGTGTATTTTTTTAGCTCTGCAATCCGCCCTAAAACTGTTAAGCTATTTCAAACATTAATCTCCCAAGATTTTGTTTATTTTTATGTCCAAAATATTGCACAAGACATTGAGTGTGAGAAGCAATAAAAATATAAGCATAAATTACGAATGACAATAAGAAACTGATTCCAGATCTAATTTGAATTGATAGACTATGCTTAAAAATTCCGTCAAGAACTATGTTTCATACCTTGAAAATGTTCTCACACAAGCTAGTTCATCAACATCCCACAAAGAGACCAAAGCGTCGGCTGACCCAGTAGCAAAATATCTTCCAGTCGGATCAAACTCAATGCAGATGCAAGTCCCCGGATGAGCCTTCAGTACGTGTTGCAACTCCATTTTGGGATAACTGAAAATACAGCCAAATAAAACCACAAAATTCCATCTCCCGGTTCTCTGTCTTCATACAAAACTAAAAAAGACCAAAACATTTTGCAGGTTGCTCAACTCAAAAATAATTATTTATATCATATTTTTTTACTGGTTTTTATGTGAACAACTTTAACTTTTCAATAGGTAGTAAATTCTTAATTTGATAGCTTACGTTATGAAGGAAATTAATGTTGTCAGTTAGTACTATTGTAGTTTAGGCTGGAATTATTGTACCAAATGTAGTTAATGTGTTTGTTGTATTTAGTAAAAATGGTGTTTACCGTTGAGAGATAATAAATAAATGTGTAGACCTAAGTAATTGTCCTTTAGCCAAGAAATACTTGTTGTTTTTAAACAAAGTTTTTTTTTTAGTGGAATTTGTACAGAAACTTTGTGTACCAGTATGTACAAATGTATCTTACAACAGTCTTCTACTCAAAAGTGAACTTTTCAAGCAACTACAGTCTCATTACAAAAGTAATATTCAAAGACTTCTAAAAAGAACAAATTTCATGTAGAATATCATCTAGCCTAACCTAAAAAAAAAAGAAAAAAAAACTGGTGTAACGGGAGTGTAGAATAGTCAATGGATTTATTTAAGTTTAAAATATTTAAACATGCATTTTGTGCATAATACCTTAGAATATGAATACAGCCTTGTCCATTCGTCAAGAAAAACAAGGTACTTTGATTATTCCATGAAATTTCATTAACTTCAAAATTGAACTGCTCTTCCGCTTTAATTTTGTGGGTCCGAGGGTCAATGAAAGTTACAAGGTCTTCCTTGTTACCAACAGCAATGGTATTTCCATCAGGGGCCCAGGAAATGTTTATGTTTTCACCTAGGAAGATAAAGCAAATTTAATATATTTTTCATCACGAAGGTCAAAGAGGAAAAACTGTTCTGTGACATTACTTACATAGGCTATAGTATGTAGTAATAGTGTCAATACTAAAATACTGCAGAACTATAATGTTTACAAATGCAAATAAAAGGTTTAACAAACAAATTTCAAAGTTAAATGCAGCATGTCTAAGCCTATGAATCCTTCCATGTTACTGCTATAAAGCTATTTGTCATGCAACATAATACAGATACGGTACCTAATTTATAAATGACTAGAGTTGTATCTCAAAGGGTATTTTCATAACAAAATTCAATTTTCAAATCCATGTTCCTAAATATTCCATGTCTATCCACAAGTTGAAGAAGCCTGATTGTAAATACAAAAATTGTAGCCTATAGCAATAAACAGATTATTAGAAAATATATTTCATTGTTCCAACTTACGAAAATAAAATACCAGTATTTAATATAGTATAAGCTATAAAATAGGCTTAACAAAAAAAATATGAAAGCACAAAAGTGATATCGTACCAAAGAGCTAAACCTATTAGGTACACAAAACCTTTGAATTTCCATTTCAACAAATAAATGCTCTTCTTATTATAAAGTCATTCCAGGTTTCATTTTTAGGTTTCAATAATAATAATAAATCTTTATTGCTGGAAGAAAAATACAATATTTGCATAGCAAGCGTCAATAAAATAGTTAAATAAAAAAATGCACAAGATTCACATTTTACTCAAAACTACGCACCAGCCGGTTCACATAAAAAAAGAAAAGTGACAAAATTGAAAATCAAGAAAAGCTTCAAAACTCAAGCCAGCCTTTCACCCTGTGTATAAACTCGCCCACTGAGTAGAACACGTTCGACACAAAATAGCGTCTTGATTTTGATTTGAATTTTGGCTCAGAATTTTCAAATCTGATGCTCTCCTGGATTCTATTCAATATGGAAACACCTGCCAAGGAGGGGAGGCACTCCATTGCTGCCAACCTGTGCTGTGCCGTTCTAAATACATTTCTAGACCTAGTATTGTAATTGTGTGTATCATTTCCCTGAGTGAGATTGGTTTTGAATTTACAGAAAAGAGACAGCTCTAGAATGTACAGCTCAGCCAGTGTTAGCAGCCCGAGCTTCCGGAAATCACCTTGACACGACTCTCTAAATTTAAGTTTAGCTATTATTCTGATGGCTTTTTTCAGGAGAACGAACACACGGTTAAAATTTCTCTGTGAACAACCACCCCACAGAGCAATGCCATGATGACATTGAATCAACCCGTGATAAGCCATCAGTAATAATTCGGTGGGACAGTGTTGGGACATCCGTCTAAACAAATATATTGCGGAAGATAGCCTCTTGCAAACACTGCCCACATGGTCGGACTACGTCAGCTCATCATCAACAAGCATTCCGAGGAATTTAGTGACGCCGACTTCTTTGATGACAGTGTCATCTATCATAGAAGTCAGTCGGTGTAAATTTAGAGCGGTGCCGCCTCCAAATATCATACAATTATATTTTGAGGGATTTACTTTGAGATTTTTGCCCTCAAAGTATAGAATGCAAGAATTGATTTCTTCAAAAGAAATGAGTTCAATTTGGCCAATGTTTTTGACAATCCATGAGGGCACCATTTTTTAGGCCTAAGTTGAATGTGGTTTTTAATTGTGCAGCAAAACTAACACATAAACCAAAATTTACCTTTGGTATTGATGGTAGCAGCACACTTTTGGTATCGAGCGTCCCATATCCGCACAGTTTTGTCACCACTTGCCGTAGCAAGTAATTCCGGATTTGTCGCATGCCAACACAGTTGATCTACACTTCCACTATGCCCCCGAAAAGTAAACTCTTTATTCTGTTAAAATTCAAACACTTTAGATTACAGTACGGTATGATACTAAAAAGAACAACATGAAACATGAAAAAAATAAATGTAGGTATGGTGTGACTTAGTTTGGCAAAAAAGTTTCCTCCAAAACACAGTCTTCTTTTTTTAAAGAATACTGTGGGGAAACTTAATTTGTCTATGTCATATCTTAATAATTTGAGAGGTCTATTTAGTGTAATATTACCTAAACTCGACCAAAAAAGGTTGAGTATGTGCAAATTATTGAATTTAGAAAATTTTTTAATATTGTAGACTCACTTTAAAGTAGGACAATCCGGCCCTGCAGTAGGCTGGTGTTTTTCAGATGGCATTAATCCACTAGGCCTATGCCTATCTCTGCTAATAGATGATTTGGGGTACCGTGCAGTTTCATATAGGGCCTACACTACTATCGAATAAAAATATCGATCGATCTGATCGATATATAAACTGAATAGGCAAGATCGATAAATCTATCGTATCGGATCCAATATTACTTTAAATGTCACAAAATTTAGCTTGACAACATTTATAAATGTTAGTTAAATATAAGTTAGGGCCTATAAATAAATTTTAATCATAACCTGAACTAATCTCCAATGATGTAAGGAACCTACCTTTGCTCGGGAAAGTTTAAACGTGAAAGTAGACCACATTTCAGTAGGATACATTTAACTTAGGTACCTACGGAACCTATTTGTTTTTATTATATAGGGCCTAGGTTTTATTTTTATTTTTTATATAGGCCTAATTGACATTGTGATTAGTATAATGTTTTAACTTTGTCATACAAATTATATTAGGCCCTATACAACTTTGCGGATTATTTTAAATAACCATTTTTATCACCCGTAGAGCTTATTGGTTGCTTTGGGTAGGCCTATCCCATGAAAATTTATGTATAGTGTGGCATCTGTTTTATTTAGAATTAAAGTGTCTCACTTATAAAATATAGCCTACTATCATTGTGTAGTATTAGTGACGCCATTCATTGTACATAATATGTAATGTATATGAATAATGATATTTGAATTTGGATACTTCCTACCGTACATGTGGGAATGACAAGCTAAACGAAAACAGGAGAATTAGTAATAACTTGGCGAAACTTCGTTATCCGACCCCACCATTATTATCGATGTGGAAATGTCGATATTACGATAATATTGCTATTCTATCGATGATACAATTAAACGATACAATTACGATTTTATCACCTGATTTTGTTTTGTTCTAATATAATTAAACATAGGAAATTTTGACAATTAAACAAATATACTGTAAACAAGTAACTGAAAATAACAAAAACAAGTACAAATTTTATCTAATGTAACCTGTAACATTATCAAAGAACAACACAATATAAACTAGCCTACCCAAGTTTATTGTGTAGGTGTATCTTAATTGTGAGAAGAAGCAGGACCAGTCTTTGACATCCACCCAGTCTTTGACAAAATGCTATTATGTCAGCTGCTACAAGCTTTAGAATTTTTTTATTTACTTGGATTCCACATCAGCTGATAGCCCAAAGTCACTTTTTTCAATATCAGCTGTTTCCTGTTTTTTTGTATGCTCCATAGTTTTGGAAAAAAATTTAGCAAAGTTGTGTCTCATCAACCTGAAGACCTGCTTAAGAAAAAATTAAGAGGTAGGGTAAGTAACTTTTCTCCCATAAATATCTTGTGAGCTTTTCATGCTGATAGAATATATGTTATACATTTAAGATCCTCATTAAATGTACTTCATTATGTTATATTTAAGTCTGTGAATAACCTTTAAATAAGCAACATAACCCTACTGTCAAAGACAACGTCACAACATGTGCTGATTCCTAGTCTTTGACACTTAGTGTCAAAGACTCTGAACTGTTATTCTAGTCTTTGACAGTGCTAATGAAAATACTCTTTACAGATATGTTAGCCTTCGACAAAATAAATTAATCATTTACACTGGTTTTTTAGAAGAAAAACTGAAGTGTATATACAGAAGAAGGATTCATAGGTCATTTTCCATTTTAAATGGGTGGCTAAAAGTACATTTATAGTGCGTAAAAACCTCTGTGTCTGTAGCTGTAAACATCACATGTCTCCTCCCATTAGCTATTTATCAACCTTCTTCCTAAATCTAAGATTTTGTAATAGCAACATTCTCGCTGGAAGTAAATGTAAACAGGGCTACTGTGGGGCAACACACTTCATGATAAGAAAGTGACCTCTGTACCTTTTCTGTGAGGTGTGCTTGATTTATAATTGTGTTCCGTAACCTATATCCACAACAGGTTGTTTTAATTTTGCAGATACCGCCAAAAAAGAAAAAGAGGAATGTTCTCAACTATTCCCATGAAGACCTACTGCAGGCTCTTGAAGCTATGAAGAACGGCGAATCAGCTTTTTGTGTAAGCAAAAGGTTTGATATCCCTCTATCGACATTGATCTGCAAACTAAGCAGAAAAACCCCATTGGAGAGAAGAATGGGGCAACCACCTGTACTAGGATCAGAGGCAGAAAATATGCTGAAAAACTGGGTCTTGGCTATAGCACTGCGAGGTTTTCCCGTCACCAAACATGATTTAATAACTCATAGATTGCAGAAGACGGTATTGGACCAGTCTTGATGTTCAGTCCACCCCCAGATTGCCATAAGGAGGGGAATAGGTCATGAAGTTAATACAATGGTATAAGGATACTTGATGGAGTGTTGACAAATCTAATTCCCTGATAGCTTGGTTTCTGTTCAAAGGTCTTTAAATCGTGAGTCACTGAGGCTCAAGTATCTCTAAATCTAGCGTTGTAACTATGCACAACAGGATAAGAGAAGTTATCTGTGATCTTAGCTTGTTTGATTGACTCAAAAATAGTTTGATGAACTAGTGGTACAGTTAATATCTTCAGTTGTCTGAAGGCTTCGCTACATCTCAACCCAGAGATGTATCGAATGTCTCTCTTTTAGAGCTTAAAAGATGAGCTTCAAGATTTTGTTTGGAAGAAGCACCCCATAAGACTATGGAGTATCGAATATGAGCCTCGTTCAGACTAAAGTAAACAAGTTTGGAAAGGTGGACATTGCTATGCAATGCGATGTTCCGTAGAACGAAAAGTCCTGATGAAATTCGGGATTTAAGATATATTCAATTTGAGGATTCTAGTTAAGATTGCAGTCAATCATGACACCGAGAAATTTCACTGACTCAAGGCTGGACAGCTGGGTTTCACCAATTGTGATGTAAGGAGAGAAGTGATGGTTTGATAGCTGTTTCTGTCTGGTTTCAAAGAAAATGTATGTGGTGTTGTCAGTGTTTAGTGCTAGGTTTTGGTCAGAGAAATATTGTGCTAGTGTGTTTGTGTCAGTGTTGGTGTTTATTTCGAGTCTCAGTAGCCTACGTCTTTGTCCCTGTTTATCAGTGTAGTATCGTCATGAAGTTGTCAAGTAAGAGGTAGTTATGAATGTCATTGATGTAATACCTTGTTACTTCATTATTTGTAACAAATATATGAGTTATAGTTCAAAATAAGATTCCAAACTCTTATTTTAACCCTACAATCATTATATAACATTAAACCATTGCAGAAAGGTAAAAAACTTTTTTCAAATTAAACAACTGTCAAACACTGGATAGTTACGCGTCAGACACTGGGTAATCGTGTCAAACACTGGTAAATATGTACAGTTTTTTTAAACTTAAAAAAATGGTTACATGTATTTATTTTTATTTTTTTTTTATGATGTGTCAATAAGTGTATGAAGTCAAAAAAAAACAACACTGAATACTTTGGGACTCTTATTAAAATTTTCATGAAATTTTAAAGTTGTAACTTTCCTTATTGTGTCAAAGATTGGTCAACTTACCCCAGACTTCGATGGACCTAAAATGGCGTCACACAAATGCTGCCAAATACGAATCAAAAAGGTATTTTTTTATATTGTATTGAGGGAATATGTGCTTTAAATGTTTCAAAACACCATTGATTTTGTTGTTATCGCTGTCAATAAAAGTGATGGAGGTTTACGGTTAGGTTAGGTTAGATTATTATTATAATACATTTCTTAACTCAATATCGTTGGTCATTAGATTATTTTTACTACACAATTATAATAGCAAACTCGCAATATCAAAATTTCCACATCGATATTAACGGTGGAGTCAAATAACGAAGTTTAGCCTATAACTTAGTGACTGTCTTTCTTGTTCAAGTACCTTTAGTACCTAATTAGATTGATTCGATACGGTAGTTTATGTGATGGATATATATTGATCGGATCAATCTATAGTCTAATTTGATAGTAGGGCCTAGGCCTAGTGTAGGCGTTATATGAAACTCCACCTCCATTTTTTATGAAAAGATCTTTTCCTATTGTAAAAGCTTTCTGGCAATTTTGTAGTCCCTAAGTAGGCATCTACCTACCTAGGCCAACTTAGGCAAAGGCCTTTCTATGAAAGTGATTAAAATAATAGACCACTTCAGAGAACAAAAAGTAAAACCTTAATACCTAATCAATCATTTTGGGGAAAAAATTTTAGGTCTAACTTACTTACCAATCGTTCTCTGTCAAGTGAAAATATTGTGACACACTTATCAAACGAGCCTGAAGCTAACCTTTTCCCATCACAACTCCAACCTACAGAGTGGACTTTGGAAGTGTGAGCAGTGTACTCCTTTATTTTATTCCTAGTTTTAAAATGATTCTGAAGCTCTTCTAAGCGAGCTTTTTGAGTTCGAGACATCATCATTTTGGTAACTGGGAAGGTAAAATTGCATAAATAAAACACATAAACCCTTATCAATTCTGCCGGCTGAAATTCTAAATTCAAAACAAAGAAGAAGAAGAAGAAGAAGAAGGACTGAAGGACGAAGGACACAAACGAAACGAATAAACGAAACGACGTCGACAAACAAACTACGGAAGCCCTGAAGGGCCAAAGAGTAAGCATAAATTTTTTACACCGCCGTGTTTAAAAACACGGCGAGCCGTGTTTATAAGTCGGCGAGAAGTGTTTGAAAGGCGGCGAGCAGTGTTAGAAAGTCGGCGACGGCTCGCCGACTTTTAAACGTGGCTCGCCGACTTTTAAACACGGCTCGCCGTCTTTTAAACACAACTCGCTACGGAAGCCCTGAAGGGCCAAAGAGTAAGCGGTCATTTTTTACACCGCCGTGTTTTAAACACGGCGAGCCATGTTTGGAAGGCGGCGAGCCGTGTTTGAAAGGCGGCGAGCCGTTTTTGAAAGGCGGCGAGCCGAGTTTGAAAGGCGGCGAGCCGTGTTTGAAAGGCGGCGAGCCGTGTTTTAAAGTCGGCGAGATGTATTTGAAATTCGGCGAGTATTTTGATAAAGTAATTAAGAGTAATAATTAGATATCTGATATTAGATTAGGTATATGACTAGATATAATCTCATTTGCAAACTAATTAAAATATTACAACTTTCATGCCAGATTTCTATGAAATCAGAGATCCCAAAAACAAAGAAAACTGTTTGGTTATGGTCATCATAACAAATGCACAGACTATTTTTGCTAAAGAGATTTGATTGTTTTGGTTATTTTCAATTTTATAAGAGGATGAAAATCCGTTTAAGAGTCAATAAAAAAGCTTTTAATTATTGGTCTTAGTTAATTTATCAAAATGCTCGCCGACTTTCAAACACGGCTCGCCGACTTTCTAACACGGCGATCGCCGACTTTCTAAGGCGGCTCGCAGTCTTCCAAACACGGCTCACCGACTTTTAAACACTGCTCGCCGTCTTTGAAACACGGCTCGCCGTCTTTGCAACACGGCTCGCCGTCTTCTAAACACGGCGGTGTAAAAAATGACCGCTTACTCTTTGGCCCTTCAGGGCTTCCGTAGCTCGCCGTGTTTCAAACACGGCGGTGTAAAAAATTGTATCCTTTCTCTTTGGCCCTTCAGAGCTTCCGTAACAAGCCGGTAAAAAAATGTAAACAAAATTCCACCATGGAACATAAATGGAGCCCGCCGTAGCCGTAGCCATAGCCAGACACTGAGTAAAAATGATTTTAGTGAAGATTTCCCCGTCGCAGGAGACCTGCGCACTCAGCAAATTTCCAATATATATTAATGTTTCATCAACAAGGAAATTTATGACTTGGAAAACGCTCTGATGTCCGTCCCGTACGAGAATTTTTACTCACGTTTTAAGTTATTGAGTGACGTTTTATGATATTGGTTATTTTTTATATATTGCGTTAACTTATGTTTGCCAACGAGCCATGTTTGGAAGGCGGCGAGCCGTGTTTGAAAGGCGGCGAGCCGTTTTTGAAAGGCGGCGAGCCGAGTTTGAAAGGCGGCGAGCCGTGTTTGAAAGGCGGCGAGCCGTGTTTTAAAGTCGGCGAGATGTATTTGAAATTCGGCGAGTATTTTGATAAAGTAATTAAGAGTAATAATTAGATATCTGATATTAGATTAGGTATATGACTAGATATAATCTCATTTGCAAACTAATTAAAATATTACAACTTTCATGCCAGATTTCTATGAAATCAGAGATCCCAAAAACAAAGAAAACTGTTTGGTTATGGTCATCATAACAAATGCACAGACTATTTTTGCTAAAGAGATTTGATTGTTTTGGTTATTTTCAATTTTATAAGAGGATGAAAATCCGTTTAAGAGTCAATAAAAAAGCTTTTAATTATTGGTCTTAGTTAATTTATCAAAATGCTCGCCGACTTTCAAACACGGCTCGCCGACTTTCTAACACGGCGATCGCCGACTTTCTAAGGCGGCTCGCAGTCTTCCAAACACGGCTCACCGACTTTTAAACACTGCTCGCCGTCTTCTAAACACGGCGGTGTAAAAAATGACCGCTTACTCTTTGGCCCTTCAGGGCTTCCGTAGCTCGCCGTGTTTCAAACACGGCGGTGTAAAAAATTGTATCCTTTCTCTTTGGCCCTTCAGAGCTTCCGTAACAAGCCGGTAAAAAAATGTAAACAAAATTCCACCATGGAACATAAATGGAGCCCGCCGTAGCCGTAGCCATAGCCAGACACTGAGTAAAAATGATTTTAGTGAAGATTTCCCCGTCGCAGGAGACCTGCGCACTCAGCAAATTTCCAATATATATTAATGTTTCATCAACAAGGAAATTTATGACTTGGAAAACGCTCTGATGTCCGTCCCGTACGAGAATTTTTACTCACGTTTTAAGTTATTGAGTGACGTTTTATGATATTGGTTATTTTTTATATATTGCGTTAACTTATTTCATTATTTTGTTTTTCTGTGTATCACAGTAAACTTAATATTTAATTCTGTTCTCTATTCAAACTTCTTTAGTAATATTGACCTTTAACACTTTTTAATGTATTTAGATATGCATACATGTTGTTGTTGTTATAAAAAAACCAGCGACTGCCAACGCCAATGATATTGTAAGTCTTATATAAAATTATATCATTGGCTTTACATACTCAAATAGTATGTAAATTAAATGATTATAGCAATGCCCCCCCCACACCCAGCAGACCTGCTTACTTAGCAAATTTCCAATGACTGTTATTGTTTAATCAACAAAATATTTGGTTTTATAAATGAGTGATGAATTGAAGTTAGGTAAAATACAATTATTAATCAATACAAGAAGGAATAATCTATACATATTTAATACACAGTCTTATCAATAATAGTAGTTAAATCTGTATTATTCTTCAATTCAAACAAAACCATTAAAATTACCGCCTAACAAAAATATCAGACAAAAAATTTAACTGAAAATGAAACTAAAAGAGAAGTTGTTTCTAAAGTAAATTGGTAAATATCTATCCAAACAGAAGGGCCCTAGAAGAACTTAAAGTTCTAAATTTCCCCATTTGATTATATTTGATGACGAAATTTAAAAGATTTTCAAGTTACATACATACATAGGGGCCTATACATCCCGCGTTGCCCCATAGACCGCAGAAGACGGCATGGGACCATTCTTGAATTCAGTCCATCCCCAGATTGCCATAAGGAGGGGAATAGATCATGGTTAACAGTTGTAACGAGTAAACACAGTATTTACACCAGTGAGAACATCTGCCTATTCATACCAAAGAGGTTATGATTTAAACCTTTTGAAGGATGCACTGGTTAACAAACTGATTAAAAATCGTAAATATAAAAATACCTTAACTAAATTGCTCGATATCGAGCAACAAGTACACTAGTGAATAATTTAAGGAATAAAATTGACACACATCAAGAAACCCCCCTAGTAAATCAAGAAACCCTACCTACATGAATGCTACTCATGAATGAGTACAGAGCAGGTAAAATTTTTCAATAATGATAGTAGATATAATTTAAAAAAAAAAACTCGGTAATTTCCGGCTTCTATGATGCAACCTGTTGTGACCGAATTGTAATGGTAGAAATAAGCACGCACTTGAATGAATCTATATATTTAAAACACAAAGTTAAAAAACCTTTGGACACTTCGTCTGTGACTTCTACACTGGACCGATTTACATGCGGATTGTACCAAAATAAACGTTTTTGGTTCTATATTAGCAGGTTTTATTTGTATTTCAAAAATATTTACGTTAAATCCGTCAAAAATGAAAAATAAACTTTTCTTATGGAGATTTAACATGGGGAAAAAATCCAACATTTTCAATCCTTTGGACAGTTCGTCTGAGACTTCTACTGGACCGATTTACATGCGGGTTGTACCAAAATAAACGTTTTCGGTTCTATATTAGCAGGTTTTATTCGTATTTCAAAATATTTACGTTAAATCGGTCAAAAGTTAAAAATAAACTTTTCTTATGGAGATTTAACATGGGGAAAAAAGCCAACATTTCCAATCCTTTGGACAGTTCGTCTGAGACTTCCACTGGACCAATTTACACGCAGTTTGTACCAAATAAAACGTAAACCTTTATATATTAGCAGATTTTATTTACTTTAACGTTATCTTACTTCCTTAAATAAAAAATATCGACATTTTCAAACCTTTACAATTTATTTATTTTACACGCTTTCAATCAGCTGATTGTAAACACACGAGGTATTTAGTCTAAATACAGTGGATGAGCAAAAGCTCATGAAGGTTTTGGTTTATTATGGACAGTACCTAAAAACGTTTACAATTATTATGATGTATTGTCATTTATGAAAAGAAAGTTGCTTAATCATATAATTAACGTTATCTTACTTCCTTAAATTAAAAATGTCGACATTTTCAAACATTAACAATTTATTAATTTTACAAGATTTCAATCAGCTGATTGTAAACACACGAGGTATTTTGTCTAAATACAGAGTGGATGAACAAAAGTTCATGAAGGATTTGGTTTATTATGGTCCAGTACCTAAAAACGTTTACAATTATTATGATGTATTGTCATTTATGAAAAAAAGTTATTGTTTAATCATATAATTACGTTATCTTACTCCCTTAAATTAAATGTCGACATTTTCAAACCTTAACAATTTATTTATGTTTGTATTAAAAGAAACGGATGTATCGGAAATTCTTTGTACAATCAATTTGTCGTTTGCAACATTGTAATGCTTTATTTGCTTATCAGTATTTGTGGCGCAGTTGGTAGCGAGACTTACTCTAAATCAAACGGCCCGGGTTCCAGACCGATCTTAACAAATATACTTTTTGTAGTGTGTCCAATTACATCGTCACTATTAAATGATTTACTGATGGTACCGATATTTATTTTAAGCAAAATAGATACATTAAAATATTTATAGGCCTGTTCAAACTCAAAAAGCTTATTTATTCAACTAACAAGTTTGCAAATTGATAGTTTAGACTTGCTTATTTTTTTATGTTTTTAACTAATATAACGCTTTTATTAGGCTACTAAGGTTTAGGCCTAAGTAAACTATCGATGTTTTACGTTTATAAAATACTAAAGAGTGTCTGTATTACATAGTAAGGGTGCAGCATTATTGTTTTTAAGGAATATGCCTATAGGCCTACTTTGACATACACTCCAACTAAAATTATGTAATTTTCTGTGAAATAAATTTGTATTCTTTAAATTTGGATAGTTATTGAAACTTGCACACTACGGCATAAATATTGCGATATGAAAGTGGTTATAAATGGTTTCTCTACGTTCTATCCTACCCTAATACACAAATATTTGTTAAAGCCAACCATCATAAGTTACAACACTCTAGGCCATTTCCTAATTCTTAAAAAAACTGTTAAGAACAATTTATCCAATAGGCCTACAAGTGATATTGGTCTACTTATTTCTGATGTTGTTGAACCTAATAGAACGGTTTCCTTATGCTAATTTAGGTTTGCGCCTACCTAAACAATCAAATTGACATGTTTATAAAATACTAAAGAGTATAGGGCCTATAAGTACAAGGATGCAACATTATTGGTTTTACGGAATAGGCCTACTTTTCCGACGCTTCAACTAAAATCGTTGTATTTTCTGTAAAATATAGGCTATTATTGTTCTTGGTATGGCAGTTCAAAAAAGTATATTTTATAGACTACCTTACATGTTTGTACTATTATAGCGTTTCATTTACCACTAATGAGGTTATATCCGTCGAGTATCGACGGGCAACAACTAGTCTATATATTTAAAACACAAAGTTAAAAAAGCTTTGGAAACTTCGTCTGTGACTTCTACTGGACCCGATTTACATGCGGGTTGTACCAAAATAAACGTTTTCGGATCTATATCAGCAGGTTTTATTTGTATTTCAAAAATATTTACGTTAAATCTGTCAAAAATGAAAAATAAACTTTTTTTATGGAGATTTAACATGTGTTAAAAAAGCCAACATTTTCAATCCTTTGAACAGTTCGTCTGAGACTTCTACTGGACCGATTTACATGCGGGTTGTACCAAAATAAACGTTTTCGGTTCTATATTAGCAGGTTTTATTCGTATTTCAAAAATATTTACGTTAAATCGGTTAAAATTAAAAATAAACTTTTCTTATGGAGATTTAACATGGGTGAAAAAAGCCAACATTTCCAATCCTTTGGACAGTTCGTGTGAGACTTCCACTGGACAAATTTACACGCAGTTTGTACCAAATAAAACGTAAACCTTTGAATATTAGCAGATTTTATTTACTTTAACGTTATCTTACTTCCTTAAATTAAAAATATCGACATTTTCAAACCTTTACAATTTATTTATTTTACACGCTTGCAATCAGCTGATTGTAAACACACGAGGTATTTAGTCTAAATACAGTGGATGAGCAAAAGCTTATGAAGGGTTTGGTTTATTATGGCCAGTATCGAAAAGCTTTTACAATTATTATGATGTATTGTCATTTATGAAAAGAAAGTTGTTTAATCATATAATTAACGTTATCTTACTCCCTTAAATTAAAAATGTCGACATTTTCAAACCTTAACAATTTATTTATTTTACACGATTTCATTCAGCTGATTGTAAACACACGAGGTATTTTGTCTAAATTCAGAGTGGATGAACAAAAGTTCATGAAGGATTTGGTTTATTATGGTCAGTACCTAAAACGTTTACAATTATTATGATGTATTATCCTTTAAATGGAAAGAAAGTTGCTTGATTATGTAAAATAGCTGATTGCTTTAAAATTAAGACTAAATTGTAAAGGTTTAGTTTAAATAAATTGCTCACATTTGTATTAAAAGAAACGGATGTATCGGAAATTCTTTGTTCAATCAATTTGTCGCTTGCAACATTGTAATGTTTTACATTTAAGTCAGACAACGACTGTAATTGTGGCGCAGTCGGTAGCGAGACATACTCCAACCCAGACGGCCTGGGTTCTAGACCGATCTTCACGAATATACTTTTTGTAATGTGTCCAATAACGGCGTCACTAATAAATGTTTTACTGATGGTACCGATATTTATTTTAAGCAAAATAGATATATCAAAATATTTATAGGCCTGTTCAAACTCTCAAAAAACTTATTTATTAAACTAACAAGTTTACAAATTGATAGTTTAGGCTTGTTAATTTTTTTATGTTATTAACTAATATAACGCTTTGATTAGGCTACTAAGGTTTAGGCCTAAGTAAACAAGCGATTTTTTATGTTTATAAAATACTTAAGAGTGTCTCTGTTACATAGTAAGGGTGCAGCATTATTGTTTTTAAGGAATATGCCTATAGGCCTACTTTGACAGACACTCCCACTAAAATTATGTAATTTTCTGTGAAATAAATTTGTATTCTTTAAATTTGGATAGTTATTGAAACTTGCACACTACAGCATAAATGTTGCGATATGAAAGTGGTTATAAATGGTTTCTCCACGTTCTATCCTACCCTACTACACCAATATTTGTTAAGCCAATCATCATAAGTTACAACACTCTGGGCCTTTCCTAATTCTTGAAAAAAAACACTGTTAAGAACAATTTATCCAATAGGCCTACAAGTGGAAATTGGTCTACTTATTTCTGATGTTGTTGGACCTAATAGAACTGTTTCCTTAGGCTAATTAGGTTTGCGCCTACCTAAACAATCAAATTGACATGTTTATAAAATACTAAAGTACAAGGATGCAACGTTATTGGTTTTTCATCATACCATTGCGATAAACGTTGTTTTCGGAACGGTCAGCTGTGATCGAAACTAGTTGATTCCCGGTGGGTTGGATAAACGTGTTGGTAAACAAAGTTTTCGGGACTAGACCTCGAAACAGTGGTTTTCGGGACTAGGCCGGAAAAAAACTTCCAATGTTTGACACCACTAGCGCTGCTATTCTGCTTACAGTAACTTAAACCTCGTTGACTCCAATATATAAATGTCAAACAGCTGATTGTTTAGTTGTAAATAGTTCAAATACAAGATAAACAAATAACGTAAGAGGGGTATATAGGTTAAAATGTATTAATTTTTATCCAAACTGTATATTTATTAAAGGTGGTATGATGAAAAGTACTGTTCGTAACTCGTCCGAAAGTGGTATATCGGTGCTCGATCGAATTCAAGTACTCGGCTTCGCCTCGTACTTGAAACTCGATCTTGCACCGATAACGACCACTTTCCGGACTAGTGACGAAATATACTATTACGGAATAGGCCTACTTTTCCAACGCTACAACTAAAATCTTGTAAAATCGTAGTATTTTCTGTAAAATATATTATTGTTCTTGGTATGGCAGTTCAAAGAAGTGCATTTTATAGACTACCTTACATGTTTTTACTATTATAGCGTTTCATTTACCACTAATGGAGCGTCGATAATCCGTCGAGTATCGACGGGCAACAACTAGTAACATTTTATTCCTTGAACTAAATTATAAAGAACATAAACAATAACAAACATATCATATTTAGAAATATATAAACAGCTGATTATCCATTATTAACATTATGTACAAAAGACAGACCATGTCATTCTCCCCCTCTTAATTGAAAAACATATTATGACACGTAGTCTCTTAACCAGTTAGGCCGGCGTCGCTCTCTTGCTGGTCTTATAGGAACGTCTCGTTGGGGAACTTCTCTGTCATTGTCAGGGATCACTGCTTCCGGAGGGGCTGGGTTGTTTTGTTCTGTTTGTTGTGGTTGTGGCAATCGGTTTGGAACTCTTGGTACATTGAAAGATTGAGTTGGACCGAAACTTACAGTCTTAGGTTTTGCCACTATTGATTGTCTTAGTTGGTTGAAATGCCTCTTGATTTTTCTTCCATTGTCCAAATAAGTAACAATGTAATGTAATTTTCCCAATTTTCTTGATATCACACCAAATTAATGTCCAATGGCTCTTATTATTCACATAGATTTGTACTTGAACTCTCTCCCCGTCTTGTAGATTTCTTTCAGGTAGAATTTCTTGTTTCATGGATGAGGTTTTTGTAGAAGGTTGCTGGTTAGGAAGTATATAGAATTAAACTTATCTAAAACATCTTCAATTGAACTAATTTGTGCAGGTACTTGAGAATCAGAGGACTGGCGAATCATCTCTTTGTACACCTGTCGAAGTTCTATTTCCAACTCTCTAATCCATTGCCTCCCTAAGAGTGCTTTGTGTCCTGCAGGTACAATATATGTAACTCGCCATTCATCTCCTTACCATTGTACTTCACATTGACACACACCTTTCCAACAGGTTTAATTATATTTCCTGAGTAAGATCGAAAAAATACTTTTGAAGGTTGAATTGGTAACCCTAGGTTTAGCTTTGAGTAATCAATTTCTGACAATAATGAAAATTTTTCACCAGAATCAACTTCAAATTGTGCTAATTGTGCTGGAGTACCATTTAACGCTACACAGTAATTAAATATTTGTCTGGATTAGGGCTCATTTCGAACAAGTCTACAATGTCATGACTCATGTTATTGACACCATATATGTACATTCCGTATCATCGTTAATGTATTCATTAAATGTAATTGAACTACAGTCATTTCCACAGGTTTGAGTTGAATCTACATTTGAAGTTTTAAGTAAGGATTTAATACAAACTCGTGAAACATGACCTTTCTTTTTGCACAATGTGCATGAAACTTTATTGAAATCTACATAACAGTTACTTTTGCCTTATGATTGGTCTTACCACAACGGAAGCACATGTTTTCAATTCCTAAGGCCTTAAAATTTATAGGTCTGCGTGTTTGTGAACTGGATCTGAGATTTTTCTTGATTCCTGGACGAAACCTTTTACTTTCTGAACTTATAGAATGTGTTCTTGAATACATGGAATTGCTACGAATTGAATTAGTTTCAGTTACAGAAAGATGTTCAGAGACTGATGACTGATTTGTCTTAGACAATTGCATATTATCAATTTTCAAAGCTTCCAAAGCCATAGCTTTGTTAAGGATATCATCAAAGCTGGTCAGGTTCGATTGTAAAATTTGTTCCCTTATCCAATTGTCTCGAAGCCCCCGAATAAATTGGACTCTAAGAAAGATGCCTGAAATTGAATTGACTTTCTCACACTCACATTTCATAGTGAATTCACAATCAGATATTTCCCTTTGAAGAGCAGCGACAAAATTAGAAATTGATTCACCATTTTTCTGATACACATTTAAAAACTGCGGTTGAGAAACTATTGCGTTCTTTTTAGGAACTAGCATTTGAGTGAGGGCACTTTTAAGTTCGTCAGTTTTGAATGGGTTTGTCTGGGCGTAAGAAAGCTGATAATGAATTGTAATGACGAGCCAATTGAATTACATAAAAGTTGAGCAATTTTACTATTATCTTTTAACCCTTTCATAGTGCAGTAGTTGCTAAAACGTTCTAGATAACAGGAGAACTTTTCTTGTTTTTGATTGAAATTTTCCTATGGGCAGAGCACCAAAAAATGAGAGATGGGTGCTTGTGTTATCGTGTTATAATATCTTGATGAAAAAAGTTTTCATAAAAATTATCTTCGAGCATCAAAGAAATAACAACCTATCCCAGGTTCATAAAATTAATAAGAAACTTTCTTGTCCTAAACTCTTGCAATTTGTTCGAGTTTTTTTCCTGGTGTAACTAACAGATTGGGAGGGGGGGTTCCAGTGTAACTCCCTCTACATTTTAAATTACACTCCTTTCACTGACCTTATTTCACCTAACCAGAAACATTCTCCTATTTCCTTTCTCCTGATACCTCTTCATTATAGGGAACTTTTTGGCAAAAATTGTCAAAGAATTAAAGTTTTAACAGCATATGCATACAATTTTGGTAACAGTATTCATGAAAAGTTTTTAACTACACTCTCAAAAAGTGTTATTATATCTTATGGTAAAATTCCTCTGGTGCAGATGATCTGCCTTTTAGAGAAGTTTTATTTATAACCAATTTTAATGTTTAGAGTGCAATTTTTTCTAAATAAATACATTAAAAATTCTATTTAAGCATTTCTATTACTGTTATCAACTGAAATGGAAAATCATCCATGAGTACCTATAATGTTGCTTTGAGTATAAGGCTCACGATGAAGAAGGGTTAAGCAGCAGATAGTTTAGCTGCTTTTGTTACGGCAGACCTGCACAATCAACGAATTTTCAAATGGAATTTAATATTTTTAATTTTCTCTACAGAATCAGTTTATTGGAAGTTGCTCTAAAGTTCGTTCAAAAGTTATTGTGTAAACAGAAATATTTTGATTGAATATTGTGAATTTGAATATAGCATTTTTTTTCTTTTACTGGCCTTAATACAAAGAAGCATCATAGGCCCTTGGCTATTTCTTACCATAACTACTGTAATAGTGAATACCATTTTTATAGTTGAAACAATTGCAAAGCTGGGTGTAGTATATTTCCAAAATTGTAAAAAAGTTGGTGGGGAAATAAAAGAACAGAGTAAAAACAATATAACATATATTTCTGATATACAACATTAAAGTACTCAAACTCTTCTTTTTTTTTTTAATGATTACACACAGTATATTTGTGTAGAACAAGTTGGTATATTTCTTTACAATTACATGAGATTGTTCTCACATGAAAATATAGATTGCAGCAAAGCGTGGGCTAATTTGGTAGCAAGGCACAAGAATAATTAATTATTTGTATGAATTGAAGGCAAGGATTGATAGCTTATGTTATATCTGTAAATGTTTGAAGGCATTGTTTTTTATGAGGTTTAAGAGTTGGTTATCTGTAGCTTAGTTTTCTCAAGGAATCAGTAAAATTAATATAAGAAATTGTAAGAAATAAGTTAGTATGCTTTTATTCTAACCATCATCTTCTGATATTAATACTGAGACAGTTATAGAATAAATATTATAAAATATTAGAAGTAAGATATACTGATTTAAATAATCATACAAATTATTTAATTACAAATAGTACAATCTTTATAATATTTTTGCAGTAATAACACTTCAACTCTTATCAAGTTTTTGAAGTTGGAGGACAACAATAGTAGATTCTTTATAATAAGAATGGTTTATATTTTAAAATGGTTATGTTAACTCTTATAAACAGAGATAATAACTTAATTATGTTTCATATTATATGATACTGAGCCAGTTGAAAAATATTGAAAAATAACACCGACATTACAAACAAGCTTTGCATGGCCAAAGCAAACAAGAATTACGAAACAATGCTGGCTTACGAGGGAGTTTGAGTACAGGTGTAATAAAAGAAATAATAATATGGACTTTAAACCTGCAAAAAATACGTTAGTGCCTTTGTTTTTTTTAAAATAAAATAATTAATCCAGAAAAAAAACAAAAAAGAGCTGCTTTCACATAATCACTAACATACCAGGAGTTTTACAATATTTATATAGAGAATATAATGTGCCTGTGAACACAATTTACAAACACTCGGTTACTCTTTCTAAAGAGCTTGAAAGCACAAATATCATGTGAAAGCAGCCCATTCATAACAAATCTCAATTACAAAACATTTCATTCTCATAACAAAACCATCTAGATCTCTACAAATCTATAAAATTCAAGTGGATACAATAGGTTTTGATTAACACATAGGCTATCGTACACAACGGTACTGGATTCCTACAAACTTCTACCCAAGCTCACAACACAGAATATAAATAATCTAACACCCTCTTCTCAAGGTTCTAATAAAATTAAATTTCCCGCTTCACCGCCCACATCACAAAATCATCAGTAATAAATACACTAATCCTACAGGTACATGACTGTTTCTAAAAATATTTTTTATTCGACAAGCTACTCTATATTTTTCAGACTTAGTCTACATAGTTTTTCAGGTTACAATTTTGCAAAGCGGATTGGGTGCATCCCGATGGCAGTTGTCGATTCAAGGGCTGGTATAAATGCTAGTCGGCTTATCTTATAGACATGTAATTTACAGCTGTGTCTTTATTTACGAACTGCTACGTAGCGGGGGCTGCCAGTAATCCCATTACTGGCGAGTGCTGTTTTCTGTGGCAACAAAAGATGCGACGCCATGCAAGCCTCGATTCGTCCCAGGGTGGGGGGGGGGAGGCAGTTATTTGGACGCCTGGATAGGGGTGTCCCCCACTGTAATGGAGAGCCTACGAAGGTTGGGTTTGTCGTATTCTTCCATGCTGAGGCCTCGCGAGAAGCGACGGGGTCGCTCCAGGTCGATGGACCCTCCGGAGAATGTCCTCTGTCGCTCGACACCCGGCAATGTCACCGAGGTCAGGAGACCCTGGCCCTTGGCGAACAGGAGGATGCTGTGGGCCACCTTTGCGGGCTGGAAAAATAATCAAAATACAACTCTTAATAATAGCATGGAACAATGGAGGATTTAAGTTATGACATGTGCCATGGTAAGTCTCACGAAATTGCGAGCTTGAATTTAAAATCTAAAACAGTGTTGCTGATTTGTGCTGCCTCATTCAGCTATTGGCATATGTTATTAGCCAGTGCGAGCATAGGTGGAAATCAAAACAAATAGAAACCAACAACATCGCTCCATAAGAGTAAAATAAATCAGCTGCCAGCTGTTTTAATTTTTAGGCTCGCAATTACTTGCCACCTAATATAATGCTTTAGCATATACTAAAGCTCCTATGATTTTTAGTCTGGAGGAGCACTCAATTGTTATCTTGGAAAGTATAGTTTTGAATCTAACAGTTAAAAAATCGATGTTAAGTTTTCACTAAAAATGGTGTTACAACATGAGGTTGGTTTGCTTGGTGTTGTCGTGTTTTTGTTGAGCTTACAATATCAACAATTTTAAAGATGCCATAACTATGATTGTTGTGTTGAGAATACTTTTTAAGACACCTACACTGATAATTGATTATGACTCACCTTTTAGTCATTTGTCGCAAGATAAATTATAGTGTTGGTTTTGGAATGGAATTACTTTAGATGTACTATGCATAAGGGTGTTAGCTAGCCTATTAGCTCATCAAATGTTGCTACATTAGTAGCCCCGTGGCAAAAAGAAGTTAAATGATTCTGATTTTTTTTATTCTCCTTGGGGCTGGGGAGGCCTCATTTTGGCCTTGGACGCTGAGCCGAAAAAAATAATCTACTGGTATTTTACAATATTTATAATACTGTGTACTCTAAAGTGTTTAATGGGACCAAGGAGGTTTTGTAGCTAAAATTCTCCTTCAGTTTTTCATGTTGTTGGTAAGAGGTCTTCATAAAGATTTTTCTACCAGAAATTAAGAAATATTTTATAGTGATACCCCTCCCAAAATCTGCACCTCCCCCTTCACAACCAATTCCGAAAAAGTATTACAGTTTGTTATGTGAAAAAAATTTTGTTTCATACATACTTTTAACTTAATTTGAGAGTAAGACACAGGGCTGCTTCTGGAATAGTTCAGTTAGGGCCTATATCGTTCTGCAGTCCTCTACGAATAGTTTCGCCATGTAGTCCCCTAAATTCACAGTAGGAAAGTCAAAAAAAGCTTTCAGCTGCTATTCCTCCCTCACTCATTAACCCTATGTGTAGTGATGAAAACCAATCATCGTCATTAGGAGTATTTAGTTAGCAGGTTTCATCCCCAAGCAGTTTGCATTTGAGGGGAACTGAACTTCAGGGTTGTACCCCACAGGCTTTCAAAGTTTCAATCGTTGAGAAATTTCACCATAAGGCAGAGATAGTTCACCAGGTTTACTGCTGAGTTTTCTCACTGCCAACCTGCATGTACTCTGGTATTATTAATATTTCACCAAATATTTACCCAGATAACTTTTTATTTTTTATGAGCCGTACTTACAGATTCATTGAGAACATCCCCAGCGCGTTCGATCCTCAGGAGTGTTGCCTTGTTCTTGTCCAAATCCTGAAACAGTTTCTCCACCACGTTGGCATAAGAGCTCAGAACGCCCGTGATCAGAAGGACATCCGATTTGTACTGCTTCAGAGGTAAATCTTTTCGACTGAAAAGCAAGAACAAATAATCAGTTTTTTAAAATTATTATTCAACTAAGTTTGTAAAATAGCATTCAAATCCCGAAAAAGTGGTCTTGACCACGGACAATTTGTTTAAAAAAAGGTAATCACATCTAGCAAAACATTTTCTTGTTTTTTTCCAGTTTCTTTTATACTAGTCTTTCCTTCAGCAATGGATATTATTGTATTTCAAGCATTTTGAACAGTAAGATGCATGTATGCATATATTTAATAGAAGTGTTACAATTATTTAAATTAATTTCCTTTATGTATTTCTTAGTAGCTAGACGAGAAACATAAAAATTAACTATCATTCTTAATGTGTAGTATAACTGTACATAGCTTGACTGGCTGATTTCAGGCTTTCTATTCCCCTCGATATCGACATGAAGGTTGATTGAGAGCTACTAATTACAATAATTGATAGTAAATAGTTTCCTCTAAGCAAGGTGAATCAAAATAATAATTACCAGTAATTAGGTGAATATTACGTCGATTCAAAGTTGTTGACATCGAATAACAGATAGCATCACTTCTTTACATGTCATTAATATAATGTTTAACTACAAAACTGCATAGGATTGATAGCGTATTTTTGCTGTTTCTTTTCATCGAAAATTTTAGGAATTCATAGATAAACAAATATTGAACACAGTATTGTATTTATTTGTCTGGGATTGATTTAACAAGTATATTTAGCAAGTACATAATAAATATCAAGTACAGTAACAAATAGAGTTAAATTTTGTATAATATTTTTTATATTGTTTAAATATATTCCACCCTGAATTAATGTTTAGAGTATTGTACCTACATGAAGCAAATATATATCGTGTATTCACAGAGTGCTTAACAGAGTTGAAAAATGTTACAAAAGATGACAATAGACTCCGTGAAACTTGTGTTTCGTGCTTGTGAATCATCACTTTGAAGAACAACAATCTTGTGAGTTATTGAAAATATTACACGATTATACCCCGTTCAAAATAAATGTGCGGTCGAAACGCAGATTTCAATCCCCCCATTATTCCCGTTCCTCCCGCTTTCAAGAATCCAACCAATCAGAATCGCTGAGAAATACCACAGCTGTTTAATATCTCACGTCACTTTATGCCAATGTTTTGATTTTTTGTAAACAAATATTCTAATTTTGACGTTTGAGATGTAACCAGAATCGCTTCCAACGGCTAGTACGGGAAGTAACACGATCATCAGCGCCATTTTCTACTCTAAATTTTAAGGGTGAAATTAAAATAACATCTGATTGTGGAGAAAATTGGGGAATTCAGGAAGGTATTGAGGGAATTTTCCTTGTGGTGGGAAATAAAATTCTGTCTTTCGACCGCACATTTATTGGACAGTTAATTTTAAAATGTTTTTACCCTTTCAGTAGGCATGGTACAAAAAATTTTCTTTACAAAAGTGCCAAAGTTAAAAATTAAAATTAAAATGCATAACAACACTTTCTACTGAATGCCAGGTTAAAAAGTAATACTTGGCAAATGAAAAAATGTCATACCTTATGATTTTGGGCTGAAACTTGATACATAAGTTGAATCAATTTGGTTTCTAAGCCAACTTATCTATCACTACTATGTCTAGTACAGAACATTGATACTTTTGGGCAAATCTCATTACACAATTGGACGATAACTATCACTTTTAATCATCTTTCAGAAATCTTCTGTTATCCAAACATTGGCACCAACAGAACCAACTTGATCCCACAAGATCGCAAGGTTTTTTCATAATTTCTGTAGTGTAACTAGAAAATGGGTAGTCTATCCTATACGTTTAAGCTTTGCTTTATGGATTTATAAAATACTTACTTGAGGAATGCATTGACGTACAGACGAACATTGCTATGGTTGATGGTGCCTCTTAGTTTGTGGAGGAAGTCAGAAATAACCTTGTCTTTGTCTGGGTTGGTCTCATTCATTAGTTGCTGAAAAATAAGACACAAAGTTGATTTTAAGGGTAACATCACAAGTACCATGTGGAATTTCAATATTGATAGGTGTTTTAATTGTTTTATTTAAATAAACTTGTATTTTATTATTTAAATGAAGTTATTGATGCTTTTCATCGATGAATTATACTTAAAAGAAATTTTGAATAGCTAATTAAAGTATATATAATAACAGTGGTAATTAGTTCATAAAAATGCAATAAATAAATAAAAATCAGGTTAATTAATTCATATAAATGATCGAATACAATACTACTAACCAATTAGTTAGTTTTTATTCAAATAGTTATTAGTTACTATTCATTATTTCTGCTTAAAACATATATATAGTTCTTCTTTCTGCTTTACCACTAGTAACTAACAATATTTTAAGTAACCTTTTTTAGAGAGAGAAATTACAATCTTCTCAAATAGCAAATCGTTGGTTTAATAATTATTTATATTGAATATTTAACACTTTTGGATTGTTTCAAATATTATATATTAATGATGAAAAGAAACAAGTAAAAAAGCAATTAAACTCGTCTAAGATTGTAGTTTAAAAGGAGAAATATTATATCGTAACATAGATTGGTTAAAAAAATAAAATAAAATTAACTATTAAGATCAAATGTAAGGAAATTTGACAAATAATAGTGATGACTTTATTTTTAAAATATTCATCAAACTAATAAAATATTCCATGTTTGCTGTCGACTAGTTTTATGGTTGCTTATAGGTTTAATATGGTCTACGTAATAGCAATCGGCACAGAAGCAGCAATGCACTATAGCAAAGCAGTTATCATATTTATTTATGTTTGATCTTTGGTGTAAAATATAAATCAGTTCAGTATGAATGTAATACAATAGTAAAAAATACACATCACCTGAAGGTTAAAACATTACCTGGGGCATATGAATGAACTGTAAATAAGCTATTTATCGTATTAAACAATTTTACAAAGGCAAGAGGAAGCAAAAATAACATCAAATGTGGAAGTGTATTATACACATCAGACAATATAAACGACTGAAACGAGGTCGGTGCGTTTTGAAAACAGTTTGCAGGTGTAGGTGCTATAATCAAAGGGGGAGGGGGGGGGGGGAATCACCATTGTTGCCAATCCTCCAATCATTTTATTATCTCAGATAACAAATGTACTATTTGTTTACATGATGGGTTGGCAACACTGTTGTTGCGCCTTCTTCAAAGATGGCTAAAACCGATAGTTTTGTATACCTGAGAGCGTGTTCTACCCAATGAAGTTTAACTACTATACAGTGATAAACACATGTTAACTTGGTGTTCCTTTTTTTTTATTGTTGTCATTTTACCCACGATTCCCCCTATCCTTACACTATCTCACACTTCGTTTCTTTGGTTACCAGCTTTAGCTACTCTGATTGGTCGAAAAGACTTTAAAAAATTGTAAATTATACTAGTGAAGTTTGCCTCTTTTAAGTATTTATTTTGTATAATTGTATCTCTGTGTATTTATTCTGTGTTTGTTGAAAATGTTTTATTATGTATATTATAATAATTATGACGTGTCATATGTTTAAATTTTAAATCAATGTGACAAATAAATCTGATTCTGATTCTGAGTACCTAACTTTTTTACAACTTTGGTTTGATGGTCTGTTTAAGAGTAGTGTGAAATGCCAACTCCTGGCTCCGTCAAATTTTGATGGGTAGGCAATCCCTTCAAGGTTGGGAGGTGCAGAGGTGCTTTGTATAAATTAGCATAAACTAATTTGACAGTGAAGAATTGGAAAGAAAATGAGGTCAAAGCCATTTCGAGGGAGTTTTAAGAAACCCCATCCCGCTACGGCATTTCTTTGCGATAGCGGAATAGGTATGATGTAGTTGTTGAATTGTTAGGTTAGATTAGTGTTTTTGTAACCGAGTTAAAGCATTCTGTTTTGTTAGTTATAATGTTGTAAATACAGACTGATGATGATGTTAAGGTAAGGGCAATTCCAGTACTCAACAGACGACAATTAATTTATGCTAATTCATGCAATTAAAGCACCTCTGCATTTCATCTGTACCTCCCGACCTTGAGGGGGTGCCTAGCTGTCAAAATTTGATTGACTTTTAAACTATTGAAATTGGTTACCATAGAAAGGCTAGACAGGTATAGGTGAAATGTCAGATAACAGATAGGAAAGTGTGAACAAATGACTGGCTACCAAGGAAAAGGGAGGAATGTGGGTAAAATGGCTGCTAAAAAAGAAAAAAATCCCCGCTATGTTTGTAGCACCCTATATGTCGTTTGGCCTCATTGGTTTCACTCGTTTATGTGGTTTGATGACCTGTGGTCATGAGCACTGTAAGCACTAAGCATCTAGACACAGGCGAGAAGCTTAGAAAGAGTTAAATCTGATTACCTCTGCGAGCATCTGTAATGTTGTTCGTGTTCAGGAAATCAGGTGGCCAAAAACACACATAGTTTATAAAATTAGAAAATCATATCTACAACTAATGTTAATAGTGCTTCAAGTTGAATGTCACTGTATCAGAGTGATGTCCTTGAATTTTCCTTTTTTGAGCTTGATATTATGATATGACAGTACTGAATTTCAGATTACTATGGATTAAAATTTCAATATCACATTAGAAGTAACACCATCATGCTGTTTATTGATGGGAACAAACTTTATATATGTTGAAATTATTTTTTTACAATTTCTTATTTTGTGCCTGGCCTGGTTTTCAACTAACACAATTTTTAGTTTATACATACCGGTAATACTTTGTAATAAACATACATGATTCGAAAGATAATTTAGAAACATTATAACGACTATCATTTTCAACAATCTCCCATATTTTATTATTTTTTAATTAAAGATTATTTATTGTTTATGAATCATAATATTACACTATTTATTATTAGAGAGAATTTTGCTATCACACCGTGACACAAAATATGTTCATCTTTACAACATTTCTTGATTTTTATTAAAACTTTTTCACTGAAAGAGAAGACTATGAAAATAATACAAAATACAATATTTAAAGCTAGTACAGATCAATAAATCTGAACTGTTGAATGCGGGAATGTCTTGAACTCGAACTATTTTTAACCTCTTTTCAAATCGATTTTATTGATTATACAAGTAGAAATCTTATAATAATATATAGAATTCTCTTATAATTACAGAAAATCCTTTCAAGGATTAAGGAATAAAATTACTAATACAATTAATTTACTAATACCTCTTCTTGAATAACTCACAAAATATTATATAACAATAATCAGTATATTAACAAGGAATGGTAAGGGTGAAGTATCGTAAGCACATCGGTTTGTTATTTAGTTAAAAAATTTCGTGCATTCAATAACAATTTCTATACGTTTTAAAAGTGTTACGTTAATTTGATGACAAAACGAAATTTGTTAAACCAAAAAGCGTTAATTGGCATTTTACTATATCTCTTCAAGAGCTGTCATAAAGCTATAAGGTATCGTTTTATAAGATATTCAAGCATATAGGAGAGAGTTATCCATCCTAAAACTTTTAACAAAATAATTATTTAATTCTATCAAGAAATCAAAACATGAGGGTTGATCTTAACTCCGTCCCCAACATTAAAAAAAGGAATGAAAAGGTTTTAGTTCAAATTTGCTTGTAAAAATTGTACTGTTTTTCTGAGAAAGGGGATTTAAGCAAACTCATAATTAAATAGTAAAAAACTAAATTAAAATTAAAATTATTACTGAAGCGCAAAAATAAATATTTTTACAATGTTTGGTAAACTTAAATGATGAATATATTGTACTCACATTTTACCCTTTGCATTTTTATTTTGTTTTATGTGTAAAGAACATTTACAATTAAATCAAAAATGTTCAAAAATTCAAGCTTAAAAATTTTTAAGCTTGAATTTTGAGTTTTTATCCAAACTCTAACTAAGATTTTTTGTCTTTAGAGTAGGTACCTACACTGAGCAATAATTGGCGGACCTTTCACGCTCAATACGGATTGCGATATTTGGATCGTGATCCTGGATCACAATATGGATTAACGGATTGAGTGTGTTAAGTCAAATATTGATGTAAGGTTCATTTTGACTGCGTAAGGTCAAGCCCAGTAAACAATACTATCAATATTTATTACCTTCCAGGTCCATGCTCCGTATTGATCGTGTAAGATTCGCCATTTTGTATACCCTACATCATTGTAAAATCAATAAAATATTGAGTAAAATATTTATATGGAAACAACTAAAATTTTAAAAAAATGTTTTACAACATTCCTTAAAATTTGACAAGGTATAAATCACAGTTACAGTTCATGGTAGGCCTACCAGGGAAAAGTGAGAAACATGAAACATTTATCTCTTTTCTCTCTAATTTAAATCTCTAATTTAAGTAGACAATAACACTTTATACATTGTCTAAGACTCAGATGCACTTTTAGCGCTTGTTTTAAGATGGATATATGAAACTGAGTGTGATCAATCAGA
The DNA here is from genome assembly GCA_030545055.2 of Neoaliturus tenellus. NCBI lineage: Eukaryota > Metazoa > Arthropoda > Insecta > Hemiptera > Cicadellidae > Neoaliturus > Neoaliturus tenellus. The sequence goes on from CM061532.1 coordinate 229,262,428, forward strand.
TGAAGAGTGGCTTTGTTATTGACAAAGATGAACTGATTTGTTAGTCAGGTCCATCAATTAACAAAATAACCAAATATTTCAATTAAATTAAACAAAACATTTATAGTTTGTATTGACAAAAGAGGGTTTCAATGCTTAAAAGACTAAGCGGACAGGGACAGTAGTAAGTTAGTCTACCCAGAAGCTACCTTATTTGGCTTCATCCACACAGTATTTTGGTGTTCAGTCAGCGAAGAGACCACAGTCTAATCTTCTCAGTCATGACACTCGTAGCCGTGGAATGAATTTCCTCGAAAATTAATTTTCTCATACCACCAAAACAAACCAATGACACACTAGTGATTCAAGCATAGAAGTAACTGGGAACTATCACAATTCAGGTGAATTCGATCATTCATTTTGGGGTCCCTCATGTTTGTAGAACTAACATTTCTCTGTGGTGTTCCAAAAGATATTAGTGATTTAAGTGTCATGACTGACTCCTATTAATTTAACTTTATATTACACTGTGTTAGAGATACATCAAGTAAATCAAATGGATGGGAGAAAATGTACAGGGTTTGACAGAAATGTGAATAATATTGATAATAACCGTGCAGTCCACTCATGCACACCGAACACACCACAACACCCCATCTACAGGCTTCACACCAATAACATATCAGTCTTTTGATTCGTGTTATAGTTCTTTCAAGTGTTTACTTACATGTCCAAACTTGTGGAACACCAGATAGTCTTCAGCCGACTGGGATACTGAACCTTTTCCCTTCCAATTTACAAACTGGAAAATAAAACATCATTTATATCAAACATGTAATTAAATTAAAGGTGTTTTAAAGTTTTAAAAATCCCTTAAAATGACAGGAGACACTCATATATAAAAATCTGTTTTTCACCATACTGCATGTAGAACAGCCGTTTTCTGGAATGTAACTAGTCTCCGTAAAGTTGATGTTTTTCTGTAGCCTTTTAAAAATCCACAGAAAAAACTTCTGTACATTTTTTCCGTGCGCTTACCTTAGAATCTTTTTCCAAAGCAAAAATTGTACAGATGCCAAACAAATAAGGGCACTGTAAAAAAAAGATTTGCAGACTACATTTTTAAAGCAAGATTTTAACATTTAATTCATTCCACTTACATATTAGCTGGTTTTAAGGGATTTTTAAATTAAGATGGAAGTTAACTACTTTGTGACTACATATAAACATACAATTTCAAATTTCCAGGTTCATGGAGTAAATTTTAGCCACGTCCAAGTTCCTTAAATTTATTTTGTCTCCACAACACACAGTCATACGGAATTTCAGAGACCATAAAAACAATTCTATGAGAATTAGATATTCTGAAAAACTATGGTCATTTTCTTTGAATTACCTTCGCCTTGAAGTTGTCTTTGACGTTGGTGGCCGAGCCGGTACAGTTGATCAGTATGAGCCCCAGAGTGCGCTGAGGATGAGCCAGTCCGAACCTCGCGAGCACGTTGGCCCCCGCCCCCTCCCCCAGCCCGATCACGTACTTCACCTTCACAAAGTCCAGAATGGTCACCAAGTCTTCCCCCAGCGTCTGGAGTGAAGGGAACTGGAACCTGCGGGAGACACCGTAGACAATATATTTTTAACATAATATTTGAGATTAGTAGGCCTATAGGTGACGTCAAAGATCTCTCTGCCCCTTAGAGCAGCATTCTTTTAGTTATATTTTTTATAAGGGTTATTACTACATAAATGGTTCTGATATATCAAAGCTGTTTTGTTACTAGCCATTTGAAATATGGCGTTCCAAATGTTCCACATTAAAAAAATATATAAACAGCTGTTGGTATAGAATACAATTAATGTTTTTTGAAAAGTACCATTTTACCGGTCTCAGAGCTCTCTGGTGATGATATCAGTAAAAAATTGAGGAGCAGAGATCTTTGGTAATATTTAACAAATTTTATCTATAACCTACTTATAAAAACACAGGCATTCTGTAAGGTTTATTATTATTTCAGTTTAAGAACTCTATATGGTACAGAAAAGTGTTTCTGAAGTTTATATGTGGAGTTCTTTTAAGGTCTTGCTAGATTCTCTTCTTGGCACCTTGAAATGTTTCATGTTTTAATTTTGTAGTTGTGATAATATCTTTTTCACATTTTTTACTTGCTATAATAGTGTAGTCATTAATCATAACATAACTAACCATGCACTCATTGACACACTTTAACAAAAAGAGAATAAGAAAATTTATCAGTTGAGATTACACTTTTTCATTATTTATGCAGTTTTGTGACACAACCTCAAATCTTGTTGAAACACTCTCAGTTCATTACAATAAGGTAGATTTGTTTGTCTTTTATATAAAACTTTTACCTCCAACTTATAAGTATTTTATTACAAATTAATATGTGTTTCTTAACATGCATATTTTTCCGAATTAAAAATTACAGGGGATTTACAGCGGGGAGATGAGGCTGAAATAACTTCACTTGAAACTGCAATAGAGAACACACTGACTGGACCTAAAACTTTACCCCATTTTTTCACACCGTGTGTCCCCCCCATGAAAATCCTGGATACATTGTGTTTTGCCCATATTGACAAAATTGATAATACTGAAAAATACTTCATCCAAACAACCAATATACAACTGTTCTCTCTGTGTAGTTTTCAAGATTGTTATTTGTATGCTCAGCCTGACGGTTTACTTACGACTCGGGCAGGGGGTCTGCGTTGTCTTCGTGGCCAGGGACGTCCACGTGGATAAATATAGACCTTTCCTTGATGTCACTCATACACGGTTTGTTGATGAAGTCTTCAAACGAGTAATCTGCAAACAGCCACCGTCACATGACAAACACCGAACACCCCAGATTGTGACAAGCATAAAGCTTTGATAAATGATTTTATCGCTTTTCAATAAGAACCAATTCAGGCCTAGGATATTACAACTAGGCCTTAAAGATGTATATTATTTAAAAAAATATAAACCTGTTCCATAGTGAGGTCTTAAAGTATAGTTTTCAAGTAGTGTTGTAATAAAAAAATTCCAATTTGCACATCAACTGATTGTTCCATTCATCCTCTTTACGTTAGTTGATGGGCTCAAAAGTGTGTGCATGATCAAGAGAACTATAGTGCCACAGGTGAGCTACATCCCATAAGATCAATGGTGTCACTTTCTGCGACATCCGTGGATGTCGTCACAGAGTTTTTGTTGGTTAAAAAAGTGTTAAGAAACCAACATTTAACTCTTTGTTACCTGCAAGTGTTGCCAACACTGCAGGAAACAACAATCGTTCTCGTTTGCGTTGGAGATTTTTCATCTCAACTATTATTAAAATAAGGAATTTCAAAGCAAACTAGAGTAGAATTTATGGTTTTATATTTACCTTGACTGATAATTGTTAATTTGATCATTACCTAATGGTTTGTTATTACTAATAATCCAAATGTAAAATAGAGTAATATGGTGTCGTTACGATAAATATCGTACCTGTGGCAACACTGCTTCATCCGCTTATTCAGTCAGCTGTGTAATAGTAAAAATTAAAACTTAACTTGACTTCCGTTTTAGTTTTCACGCTTCATATCCGAAAAAAACCCGGTATTCCGCAGACCTTAGCAAGCTGTTGTGCTTTTCCTCTACTGACCTTGAGTGAGAACAACGGTTAGGTCAAGAGGCGCCTGTTGTGGTTGCATTTTTGATGGTGGACTGAATTTAACCTATACATTTCCAACATGTTTATTACTTTATTTTTTCAGTGATTTACCAAATTAAGTAGGTTGTAGATAAAGTAGTGTATGCAACGATGGTATTCAGCATTTGGCTTTAAGCCACTTGTAATGAGAATGATGAGATATTTAGAACACTCAATGCCAATGCGCTCGTGTTCTTACTTGCATCTCACTCTTGGCTTTAAGACTCATAATACTGTACAATTCGTTGCGTAAAATACTATTTTAGCACAAGACCGAATGTCTAGAACTAAAATTTATTCATAATTACCACTTCGTAAAATATCAACAAAGAAAAACATTTGAACAATGTTTTGTGTGATGAACAGATAAACAGATTTTGGTTTGAACTTACGGTTACATCCTAGGTCATGGACAGTGAGGAACACCGCTCTCTTGTCCTGCTGGGAAACATCACCCTGGAAAATAGACGCAACTTCAACCATTTTTAACCTCGGTTAGGTGGTGAAATGTAGTTAATATGTTCATAAGAAAACCTAAAATAATAGTAGGCATAGTTTTAATTATTAATAAATCTAAGTCAGAGGGGATGGGAGCTGCAATCTTTATGAAAAAAACATACATTTATTTTTATCTCAACATTTTAAATGCTTGAAGTTTTAATTACAATTTAAAATTTACTTAACAAAAGTATACAATACCTAGGACTAATTATGATCTAACTAGTTTACGTGTTGCTCGAAATCGAGAAATTTTATCTGGACTATCCTATCTAACTGCTAAAAAAATGTTACGTTTAGTTTTGAATTAATAACCCTCTAACAATCCAATTGTGATCATCAGTGCCCAATCGCCAAATATACCCTTATTTACAGCTGTACATTTACAGATGTTTAAAATACTAAACCCAACCCCAATGTTTTTTCTAATAGGAAATTTGCAGATTTTTGTTTATGGATAGCGCGCCTTTAAGTCTGTTTCTCATCATTTTTGGTGGAAACAACTAGAGATCGAGCCCTATCCAACGACACCAACAACTTGGAAATTAGTTTAAATTTGTAGGAGTTCGAAATCACTAAGGAAAATCGTCGAAATCACTAAGGAAAATCGAGTTACTTTGCGACGTCACAGAGAGTAATATTTGTTAAATTTTCAAAATTTCCAGGTATGAGGGGTCTAATATAACTAGTCAACTAAACACTTACAAAGTTTAAAGAAAATCGGTTGAAAAACGGCGTCCGAAACAGGGGAATACAATACCATTATTTGCATTAAAAGCCGTGTGGTTAACATTACCGACTGCGCAAAAATGGGCTACTGGCCAAAAGGTGAAGATGGACTCTTAACTCAGCGGGGCCGATACAGTCAACGCACCACGCAAAGCACTTTAGTGACAGGTACAGTCAGTCATTTTACTTTCTCCCCCTATACCATAGTATATGGAGAAAGTATTGTTTTCGTCAAAATTTTCGAATTTGAGTTGTTGGTGGATTTATCCATTTTGGTTCCCCCTGAGTCCAAAAAAGTGGTTTTCGTAGTGATGTCTGTGTGTGTGTGTGTCAGGATGTATACAGAGCTAGAAAATGCCCCAATGGTCCGATTTTGGTGAAATTTGGTACGTAGGTCCAAACCCACGATAATTCCAGGCGTTTTTTTCATTTTTTTGAATTTTTGATTTTTAAGGGTAGTTTACCCCCAAAAACCCTCAAAAATCGTCGAAAATCAAAATTTCTCAAAAACGGCTCTAACGATTTTGATTAAAATTTTGTGGTTTATTAAGCTAAAAATGTTGAATAAAATGACACCACCCGCATCTCCGAGAAAATGCGCGTTCAAAAGTTATGGAGTAAAAAGTGTTTCAAAAATCAGTTTTTTGAATTTTCAAAAAAGCTGTTGCTTCGAAATAAATTTTACTTATCACCATTAAATCAAGCTCAAAAAACTGAATAATCCAGTATTTTAAATTATTGCTCTACGTCAAGTGGTTGCGGAGAAAATTCAATTTTTCGTTTAGCGGTAAACGCAGTACGTTGTTAAAAGTCACAGACGCACGTGGGGTCAAACGAGCGCTGCTCAGCTGGTGGCTATCCGACTGAGTCATCAAGACATTAATGTTTGGAGCTTTTAACACCTTTTTTATATTGTTGGGAGAAAGTATGTGTCAGTTAACTGATACCGTTTATTTTAAATGGTATAGTCAGTGATAAATTGGTGGGAAAGGTACAAAAAATAATGCCAGTCGTTTGAGGGAAAAGGTAAAATTTTTTTGTTTCAGGGGACACCAAAGTAAAATGGATGTTAATATATTTGAGAAGCAATTTAAATTAATCAAGATACCCTACGCGATAAATAACATTCATTAATTGTTTAACGCTGTTGTTTATCAGATAAAAATAAATGAATGCTCTTTTAAATATGAAGTGAATCGCAGTTAAAAATGAAAACTGATGTTCGCAAAGCATTTGTAGTACTCTTATTACAACTATAACTAACTTTTTGTGCTTATTAGAATTATCATTTGACTCCATTGCGAAGACATCAATAGTGCAGAACATTTAATTGATTTCAATGGATGTGTTAGCCTCATATGTTAATGTAATCTGCTTTTAATAACCTTTTTTCAAATTTTTGTGAAGTTAACATTGATACATAACTTTGTAGTTGTTTAAACAAATAAAATATTTATTATTATTATTATTATTATTATTATTTAGTTGAAGGCTTTAATTTTCAGTGGAATTGTGTCATAATAAATTTAGTTCTTGATAAAAAAAATTTTACTGTAGAAGTTGAACAAAAAAGATTTAATTAAGTAAAAACATTAAAAGTTTATTAAGTTTTTAACATTTGGTACCATACAAAAATAAGGTACTGCATGAATAAATTATTAATGTGTCTCAATTTGTATTACACTTCACTGTTATTGTTGAAATACGCATCACACGAGGGACAGAAACCTTACATTCTCATCAGATGGCGACATCGATCGCCCACGTGTCTCATCCAAGAGTCATCGAACTTTTGGAACAGCTGATCCCATTGTTGTGGATTACAACTCCCCCCCCCACTCCACCGACACCCGTATAACCTTGACCTATAATGTAGTTGTAAACAAACAAACGAACATGTACATCTTGAACTGTGTAAGCGTGATTTTACAGGGGCAATTAATTGTAAAATTGCATAAATACTCTTTACAAACATACAAACGAAACACGTACATCTTGAACTCTGTAAGCGTGATTTTACAGAGGCAATTAATTGTAAAATTACATAAATACTCTTTACAAACATACAAACAAAACACGTACATCTGAGCTGTGTAAGCGTAATTTTATCGAGCCAATTAATTTTAAAATTGCATAAATACTCTTTACAAACATACAAACGAAACACGTACATCTTGAACTGTGTAAGCGTGATTTTACAGAGGCAATTAATTGTAAAATTGCATAAATACTCTTTACAAACATACAAACGAAACACGTACATCTGAGCTCTGTAAGCGTGATTTTATCGAGCCAATTAATTGTAAAATTGCATGAATACTCTTAACAAACATAAAAACGAAACACGTACATCTTGAACTGTGTAAGCGTGATTTTACAGAGGCAATTAATTGTAAAATTACATAAATACTCTTTACAAACATACAAACGAAACACGTACATCTGAGCTGTGTAAGCGTAATTTTATCGAGCCAATTAATTTTAAAATTGCATAAATATTCTTTACAAACATACAAACGAAACACGTACATCTTGAACTGTGTAAGCGTGATTTTACAGAGGCAATTAATTGTAAAATTGCATAAATACTCTTAACAAACATACAAACAAAACACGTACATCTGAGCTGTGTAAGCGTGATCTTACAGAGGACATTAATTGTAAAATTCCATAAATACTCTTTACCAACAAGCAATTTTACAGATAAAAAAATATAAAGATGAAATTATTAATCGATAATATTAAAATAAAACAAGATAAATACTAGAGGATTCATAAGTTAAAATGCCAACGGTCTATACTTGATTTAATTTGAAATGTATGTATCTCTCCAATTGAAATAAAGTAAGCTACTTGAATCAGAACAAAAACAATTCAATAAAAAATTAAATAGAATATTTACCTGGACATGGATTACTAAATCTCCGCATCTCTCAGTCTTTACAACGTATCTCTGAAACATAAGAAAATATTACGTCATTTCCTTATTCTCATTAGCATAAAGAATTTACAAGTAAGTCACTGAATTTTGTATAAACCTATATTATCCTTTGCTTTTTAAATTACATAAATTGACTTATAGTCTAACATCAGGCATTTAAATATTTTCTTTAAATCGTAAAGTAAAGTTGCCTGTATGATATACAATATAAGAAGCGGAATTGATTATACAGAATGTATAAAGTTTACTTGGATATACATCACTTAAGGTACTAGTGTCTAAGGCAAAAATAATATACTTAAAAAAATAAAACTCTTTTTTCGGCGTTTTTTGCTAAAAATTGTATCACAGAAATAAAAACCAAATTTAAACGTTTATATTCATCTTCTAATGTTTACGTGGTTATGATAAATATTTCATTATTTTAAGAACATTTAACCATTGATTCGAGTATTTTTATCAAACTTATACAATAATAACACGAATTCGGTCCACCCCAGAGAAATTTAATTCTGGATAATTTTTTCTTACAAAATTAGTGAAATCAAGAATTGACCTATGAAAAATTAACCGTCCTAATACAGCATTAAGAGTCGTCTTCACCTTTGGGCTAGTAGCCCATTGTTGCGCAATCGTCAATGTTAACCATACGGCTTTTATGCAAAACATGGTATTTTGTTCCCCTGTTTCAGACGTCGTTTTTCAACAGATTTTCTTTAAACTTGATAAGTGTTTAGTTGAATAGTTATAAAAGGTCCCTCGTACCTCAAAATTTTGAAAATTTTACAAATATTACTTACCGTAATGTAGCAAAATAACCCGATTTTTCTTAATTTTAAGATGTTTTTTGTATTTATACCATTGTTTTTTACTCACATAACAGGTAAGAGGGACCTAGATCTAACCTTATTCTACTATAAAATAAAAAAGATTACCAATAAATATCCAAAAACACCGTCCGAAACAGAGGAATGCCGAGGCATGTTTTCTGTGTTTTTACACGGGTGAAGATGACTCTTAAGCTTTTTTACAAAAAAAAAAAAAAAAAAAAAAAAAAAAAAAAAAAAAAAAAAAACCGTTAGTGAAATCGGTGAGATATAGTTTAGTTTGATCAATATCTGCGGGATGACAACCTGGTGCTTTACCCATGACAGAGACCGATAATCTGTTCACCTTTGGGTCAGCGGGGTATTATTAGACCCCCCTCTAGCCAGCGGCCGGCGTTCCGAAACCGAATTGGCTTTTGTTGCTGAGAGTCGGCCAAGACTCGCAGCCGCCAGCATTGTCGACATCGTCGGTCAATAACTCACAGCCCTCGGCAAACGTTCAGTCGCAGTTTGTTTTGCGAATCGCGAAAACAAGTGGGAGTGAATGAAAACAACACTATACCAGCCGTCACGAAAGAAGTCCGTTGAGCTGTAACCAATAGGAATCAAGCGCGGTGTTGCCACATTGAACGCTGGTTACCAATATAAACGTAAATCATTGAAGCGATCACCTGATTATAAACGGTCTCTAATGTGTACATCTCGTGTTTTAAACATATAGCCTATTGTACATTGAAAACAAGAAAGGTTCGTAGTTAATGTGTTAATGTTTGGATATCATCATGCATTTACAAAACTACAATTTGAAAAACGATATTGAGGGTGAATAGCTTGTCATAATTTATCTTTTTTTCATGTCTTGAGTTATCTTGAAAACCTATGTGGGTACTGTCCTCTGTCGTAATAGGGCAACTTTTTACAACAGCGGCTCGTTTCCCGTGCGTTTGCACGGAAGCGCCGCTCCTGGTGGCGGGACCGGGAAGCGAAAGTCAAAGGATGGCTGCTGCTTGAAAAACCAAATGAAAAAAAAAACAGCAGTTTTATAGTTAAAAGGATCATTTTTCATCAAATTATTTATCTTGATGAGGCAAGAGTGTAGATCAAGGTTCTTGTCTGATTTTGAAACTCTCGTTTAGATAGTCTACGCGAAAGACCTCCCCCCTTAAAAGACTTGAGCGCCCTCATAGATGGCCGGTGCCTTCATTTGGATGTAGGTGCCCCTTTAGATAAAAATGTGCCAAGAAGTTCCTACACTACTTCTGTTAAAGTTACGTGCTCATTGGGGCGGTTCGGTACGGGCGTTCGGAAGGGCACGGCATTGGCGGATATCCCTCTTTTCTTTACATCGTCCTGAACATTCGCACGCTCCATCAAAAGAGATTATCAAAGGAGAGTTATCTAAGTAACATCATGTGGCCAAAAAAAATTATGGCCATAAGTTAAATTTTTTCAAGAGAAAGAATAAGATAAAAACAATACTTCCATTATGTTTGCAGGCCTATTATTGCGAGAGGATTCAAGTACTCTAAATGCCTCATAATGTTAAACTTGTAGTATTATCCATTTAAACTATATCAATTTATATATAAATAAATATTTAAATAAATAATTTAAATATCTTTGTAAAGACGTTTTCAAGTATGAACGACAATCCCGTATTGTCGACCGGAGGGTACGCGCACCGCAGGTTGCCGTATAGCCGGCATGGCAGCTTAAAAACTTCCTAAAATTCGCTCGCCCAACTTTTTGCAAGGCAGCGGAATGTGCAGATCGTCAGGGAGTGTTTGTAGGCTAGCTTTCTGGTTGCCTACAGCATTTTACTTGGACAGAATACCCTATAGTTTCATGATTTGAATGATCTTATTTCTACCGTGATTCATACTAACTAAAACTACACCAAAATTTCTAGAAACATAACAAATGAACAAATAACAAGTGTAGACCTACATAATTAGGAAATAAACAACTGCCGGCTTACTGAGCTAAATATAGGCTAGGGCCTAACAGTTAAAAATTATTTGACAAAAACAATAACATAACAGGAACATTAAATAACACAATAACAGTAAAAAAAAGAAACAGAAACATAATTTTGTGGATTTAATATTGTCGACTACTTGATCCTTTATTCATCATTGTATTGATGCTTGAATTCTTGGAATCAGAACATCGTTGCCGGACCTGCCGTGTTGCCTGCTCAGCCAAGGAGTGCCTCTCTCCTGCGCCGGTGGCCCTGTTGTTGCTGTTCATTTTCAAACAGTTTATCCAGTTGTATTACTGTCCGGAGATTTCCAATAATTGTTTAACTTTTCTGAGATTTTAATAGCAATATTTTAATCGGTTTAAGGGGGGGGAGTTTATCTAGTTAATGACTGGACACTTTCGTTTTCTTGATTTCCCCGGTGTTGAAAAAGTTGGTGTTGGCGACTCTTAAAAAACTGACAATATTGCCTACTTATTTAGTATGTTAACTGTTTTTTTGCACTAATCTTGCAAGCAATAGCGCATTTTTTTCAGTTTGATTACAATTAACACACTCACAAAATGACGGAAAGGAGAACGAGCTGTTAAAAAAACAATAAACGTACACTATGTTCCGTTCTGCACTGTTAACCGTTTTTTCCTTTTTTAATAGCAAGTGATGCGGGAGGTGTTTTTGATCCATATTGAAACAACCAAAAAATTTACACTAAACGAATATGATACTTAACATTCAACACTTACTCTAAAAAAATAAGGGTTTTAAAAGAGATTGTATTTTGGATTGTTTACAAATATATTGTTTACATTTGGAAATGTTATTATTTACAACATGTGATTTATGTAATTAGGCTAGGTGAATAACGGCAACATCGCTTGAATCTCATTCGTTGGTCCAAAATCACGTGACCGCTAAGCCCCGCCCTCAACGGACTTCTCTCGTGACGGCTAGTGTAATTAATATATTCAAGTGCACAATTCTACTCATTGAAATAAGTAAGAAATTTGCAAGTCTCTAATTTACTTCTTCGCACAATGGGCTGATTTTGTAATGTAGAGTTTAGTGTCTGAGAGACGCAAATACCACGATTTGGATGATAAAAACACCCTTTGAAGACTGTAGCACAGAAAAGTCTTTGTGGTTGTAGTTAGAACTTTATCCCCAACTCTTTTATTTCTCTGTCCTACTCTTTTGAAACAGTCCATGCTATCCTTAGACACAGGTTTTATTTATCACGACTCTTCAAATATACAGCACTTTATTTAAGTTCATTATTTATAACAGTTGTCTGAAAAGTACCACTGAATATTTCCAGTAGGTAGCGATTTTCAATGATATTACTGAACGGAGAGGCAAGTGAGCGAAGCGAACAAGCTAATTATGAAGATAGCGAATCACCAAATGGAATGCACAGAGCTCCCTCCGAACAAGCTGGCTTTAATTTTATTATTGAAATGTTAAAATGTTATTAAAATTTTTAACTTTTCGCGGCTAGACATGGATGTAAAAATAGACATATCAGTGGTGATAGGATTCGTAATCAATAACGCCATTAAGAGTTTTTGCACGATGGAAAACTTTTCTTCACCCTAATGTACTGTGAAAGTATTAAACAACTTGAGTGAAAATTTGAGAACCAGCCGACCCCGTGGCATTAAGGGGTGATGGAACATCTTGATGATGGATATGCGCGAGGAAAATGATAAGAGGGCTTTGGGAGTGGGATGGGGTGAGAGGTGAGAAAGGGGGGGAGATAAAGGGTGGGGGTGAGAGGGGGTCAGGGGGGCAACCTTGAAGAGCGGAAAGTGTTTGTCCACTTATTATGCCGTGACGTTAACATGTTAGGTACTTTGGTGTTGAGGAATTGTAATAATGTAGGTCAGTGGCATAAAGGCATTGTGAAACTACTCTTTAGATCCTTCGCCCTTAAATTATTTGACTAATTAATTTGTAAGTAAGAAAGGTTTTGATTTGCTTCTATCACTTAACTATTAATGAATTGTAACGATCTCCACCACAAAAAACTTTCGTTAATGTAAATTTTTAGAAATTTATTTTTACGGTATTAAAGTCAGCGGAATTTCGTAAAGAGTCAGTTTGAAGAATTTAGGGAAAGTACTTTTTATAGAGAGAGCATGTTATTTGAAGGAATAAAAATGTAATTGCGATGTACAGGCAAACATTATTGCAAAGTCACGCTGGTTATTTAAAAATGGTGTAGGTGATAGCTTTTAAAGTCAGTTAAACATCAACGCAAACAAACGAACTGACGACTTAAATGTTATTGTTAGTACTTCAGTCACAACTAACAAATGGACATGGCTGTTTAGATATCTAAATATATTTCGACTGAAATAAATGCTGCGTCGTTTCATATTTGAACTATGCAAGGTATTTAATTATCAATAACACTGCATAGTTATCTCAGATATAAAAATTTATAATTATAACGTGATTGTAATACACTAAACTGTATAATGAAAGTATTGTTTTTAGTTTTATCTGGCTTTACTTGTAAATTGAGGAGATTTTTCAGGTCTGCCAACATTAATCAAAATAAATTATCTCATCTGAATTGAGTGTAATGATGTCTTTTAGAAACTGTGTTTTCCGTAATAGGTTTGCATTCTTATCGAATGACAAAATAAAATGGCAAAATAATTTAAAATCTCTGCTCCCAGTCACTTCAGCAACGATAGCGTTATTTTGGAAAGTAACAAGGCAGTTGTATTAATGAAGCATTATTGAGGAAAACTCTTTACAGAAAAATATAAATAAACTTTAGATTAATTTAAAATATGCTTACTGTGAAATATTTAGAGCTATGGCTGTAAATTAAAATAATCCAAATTCTTTAGCCAGTAAAAAAAAACTGCGGTAGAATGGCGTGAAAATCACGTATAATTGCTAAGAACGCAAGATTCTTATAGATTCTTAAGAACGCAATCACAAAAAATTGAAACAGAATATTATAAACAACCATGCTATTTTATAGATTCTTAGCAAGTTTTACTAAACCTCATATCTTATAAAAGACATACCATATAGTTTATAAAAGTTTCTTATAATCATCCAAATGTTGGGAAGAGAAACTAAAGCAACATAAGTAATGTATTTCGACCCTTCCTAGCTATGTTAGTGTTTGCAGTTAATTTCAGTACATCGATAATAGGTGAATATTGATGTATCGTAAAACTTTGTTCATAAAGGCTGAAAGAAAATAATTGAAGGAACTAAAGTAAAACATTCGTGCGAGTACACAAAATAGCCAGGGTCAATGTTGTGAAGTCGTTAATGTAGATTTCAATATCTTTTTTTTGTTAAAACCCCACTAAATTCCAAGTTAAAAATGTAGACTCCAATCAGAATGAACAGAAGAGATGCGAAATAGATAAATCAGTCAATCAACTGTCGTGTGAATACGGCAAACAAGCAATCAGCTGGTATTGTGCAAGCGAGTGTTTACATAGAGTAATTAAGAGGCGGAGATTGCAGCAGGCAGGACGTCCTGCACAGAGCAACTGCGGAAGAAACAATTACTACATGCATGAAGACCAATTATTGCACTTGCCATGTGACCGGGGTCAGTGGTGGAAGATTCATAGCATTCCTGACCATGTCTTATTGTTGTTTAGTGGACTGCGTATTAGTTAGTAAACTGTAGTAGAATTCTGTTTCATTGTTAAGATCACATAATTCCCATGCAAGTTACTAAAATGATCAGATTCATGGAGATAATCTTTGAAAAGACTACAATACTGCATTGTTGTAAGCACGAGATAAGGTAATTTAAATCCCTCTGAGCTAGTAGGTTTTCTGCTCGCTTGGTCCTTCGAATTTCGGTTGGGTACCATGTTGAAAAAGAGTAGAACATAAGCGAAGAATAATCTAGTTTTCTACTGAAAAATGCCTTGCATTTAGTTTAGTATAGCTAGTTTCCTTACATGTTTCAAATAAATAAATTACTCGGCTAGGGGGGCCGTGCGCAAATTGCGCATCTTGTAATATATTCCTCTTTATTTGTGAGAAAATTACCTACAGTTCGAGGGAATTTTTACTTTTCAAATAATTTTTATGTTGATTATGTTCGTGACAGACGATATATTTTTGTTTACACTGACTTAAGAATTCATCTGAAGGTTATCAGCTGTTAATTTACAATTCACGTGATAGTTGGCCAACATTTTAAAGCGCCCGACCCTGTAGAAATAAATAAAAGGCTATGGGGGCGAAGCCCGAAACGAAATGACGTTTTAAATCACCATTCTCACACTATGTGCATCATAAGCTTTAAAATGACACCTCAATCTTAAAAATTGGTTGAGCAGGTCGGTAGGAAAGGGATGTAACAGACGAAACCCTTATGGAAGGAAGAAGATGGATGAATTTAATCTTTAGTATCAAGAGGTACGGCGATCACTAAAATTGAAAGTGAGTGTGTCACTGCGCTTGTAAAGTAGTCGGCTCCGTCAAACAAAGTGGCCGCAAGATTATCTCATAGTAGCTAATGAGACTTGAAAACTCTTCACCAAATTTCAGCGCTTCAAATTTACTTAGAAAGAGTAAAAAGTAGGTGCCTTTCTTCGGTGTATTATTTTTTTTAAGTTATAAGTATTTTTTAATTTGTTTAAACGAGTCTCCGTCCTTCTTTCAATACAATTTTTGCATCTATTCATTTTTGGAAGCCGTTGTGAATTAAAATTGACTTTAACAAGAGAAAAGAGGAGGAACGGAATAGATTGTCCGGTGATTTGTTTTTGTCATAAAGACAGCGCTGGGATTAGCCAAAGCGAAACAATCAAGTCCGAGCGCATCGATCGCTGGAGCGAGAGTATTTCTTCTCTTATGGCTCTGAAGTTACTCATGCGTGGTTCGCTTGGTAAACATTGTTAGACTAATTGGTACAAATTGATCTTCGCTTAGGCTAAGTCGAATAGTCCATTTTAACTTGATCTTGCACGAAAATTCTCGATTATGAAGTAAGGTGGAAGATAATAGAAGATTTTTAGTTTGGTAATAGTTTTAAAATAGTAAAAATTTCATCAACCAAATATAACAATTACCAACTTATGTATTTTCTACATTAACAAATAGAATTTACGGTACATTAGGAAATAGTGCTGCATCAATCAATCAATCAATCAATCATTTTATTGACACATTAATATTTACAATACATGGTAAATCTGGTGTCTCGTCATCTCTACATACAAAATGAATCAAACATAACAAAAAGTATCCTAAAGTGTGAAATGAGAAAAAAAAATAATAATACTAAAATAATACTAAAATCCCTAGGTTCCTCAAAAAAAAAAAAAAAAAAAAAAAAAAAAAAGAGTGAACAATAAAACTTACTCAAGATACTCCTGTATGGAATAAAACGCCCGCGAGCACAAGAATGTTCTCAGAGCCGCCTTGAAGCTCTTAGGCCTGTCTGTTATTTTCAACCTAATTGAGTCTGGCAACGTGTTAAGAAATTTTATACCCCTGTAGAGTGGACCTCTCTCAAATTTTGATGTTCTGTGAATAGGGTATGCCAGTCTGTTTCGATGTCGGGTGTTAATTTCATGAAAATCTCCTGTACTTTGTATTTCATTTATGTTCTTAGCTGTCATGAGTATTACTTGTTCTATATAAAGGGAATGTACTGTGAGGATTTGTTCTGTTTTGAAAATGTTTTTACAAGAGTGTTGAGGGTGTAAATTGTAGATAATTCTTATAACTCTTTTTTGGGATTTTAATACTTTATCGAGAAGACTTGATGCACCCCATGTTACTATGCCATACCTAAGAACACTTTCAAAGTATGCTCTATACACGCTCAAAATGGTTTCTCTAGAGCAGGAGGGTTTGAGGATACGGATGGCATATGTTGCAGAGTTCAGCTTTCTTAAAAGTTTCTCAACGTGAGAGCACCATGACATATTTCCATCTATCCATACACCCAAGATTGAGACTCTTGCATCACATTTTAAATTTTCATTTGGGCTTATATGTATATCAATGTTCTCTTTTGCCGGGTTGGACTGAAAATGAAAGTCAATGGATTTGGTCTTTTTGGCATTAAGGAGTAGACCATTTGCCTGAAACCATTCCTTAAATTTATTCATTTCTGATTTTGTGTTTTCGACCATCTCATTTTCATCCTCCCCCCGCACCAGAAGTGACACGTCATCCGCAAACATGAAGAGTTGGGATTTTGAGGTGTTACAGATATTAAGGTCATTTATGTACAAAATAAAAAGGATTGGAGATATAATACATCCTTGGGGAACACCTGTATTGTTTGATGACCAGGATGATTGGCAAGTTTGTGAATAATTTAGCTTTACCGCTTGCTGACGGTTTGACAGAAATGTACTGAACCAATTTAGGGCTGTTCCTCGAATGCCATAATGATCTAATTTTGATAGAAGAACGGAGTGGTTTACGCAATCAAAGGCCTTAGATAAGTCACAGAAGACACCGAGGGCCCTCCGTGACGTGTCCAAGGCCTGCAGAACCTCATTTGAAAAATCATAAAGTGCAGAGGAGGTGCATTTTCCTTTTAAGAAACCATGTTGACGTGGATTGAGAATTGAAAACTGTGTTAAAAATGATATGAGCCTGTTGAGAACAACTTTTTCGAAGACTTTTGAAAAGGTTGGGACAAGGGCAACAGGTCTGTAATTTGAAATCTGAGTTCGCTCATCTTTTTTGTGAAGAGGTTTAATGGTTGAAAACTTCAATTTGCTCGGGAAAATTCCTTGAAGTAGAGAATGGTTGATAAAATAAGCTAAAGGCATTGCGAGTTCTTCTGCACAAAATTTAAGAAGATTTGGAGAAATTTCATCCCAGCCACTGGAGTTTTTGTTTTTGAGAGATCGAATCACATTCAATACCTCTGCTTCGTTTGTGGGATGTAGGAACAATGAGGACGGATTAGGTTGTTGGGTGCTAGACAGGTGTGTCATGGCGTTTTGAGGTGACGGCTTCGGTGCGAGTGCGACAGGCTCATCAATAAAATACCTATTAAAATTCTCACTTATTGCTTGTGGGTCATCGATTACTTTGCCATTTTTTACTATTTTATGTATTTCATGGTTGTTACTGACCCTACCTGTTTCTTTTTTTACAATTTCCCACGTAGTTTTTGTTTTATTATCTGACTTTTTAATCATGCTGTCAAAAACCATTTTCTTTGATCTGTTTATGAGCTTTCTGAGAAGTTTAACATATTCTTTATAATATGCTATGAACTGAATATTTTCAGACAATTTTACAGCACGGCTCATTTCTCTCTTTCTTGTTAAAGATACTTGTAATCCCTTAGTTATCCATTTAGTTTTGTCACATTTATCTTTTATTCTCATCCTCCTTTTCGGGAAACTCTCTTCAAATGATAGTATAACTTTTTCCAAAAATATATCAAACTTAATTTCAAAAGTATTGTTTGATTCTATTATATTCTCCCATTGCACCACCCTGAGGTTTTGTTTAAATTTCTCTTTATTATCTTTGCTGTAAATTCTTTTATTTGTTGTTCTGCTCTTAGGGTAGTGATTAGTTGTAGTGCAGGGTAGATTTATAATTTGTGCTGCGTGGTCTGAAAGGCCAAGTTCAATTACTTCGGCTTTGTAAGATTCATTTAGATTGTTAGTTATTATGTAATCAATAGCAGTTTGGGAGGTTCTTGTTATTCTAGTAGCTTCGTTTACATGCGATACTAGCCCAAACGAGTCTAGCAGACAGAGAAGGTCTAGGGTTTTTTTGTGAATTTTCTAAGGCATCTATATTGAGGTCTCCACATATTATCAGATCCTTATCTCTAAGCTCCTTATGTAAGGCGCATAAAATTTTCTCAAAGCGGTCTAGGAAGGCTTGGGTGGCTGAGTTGGGTGCGTGATACATCGCCACAACCAACAACGGTCTTTGTCGATTTTGACCGGATACTTCTGTGGCTGTACATTCCAAAACTCTCTCTTCTGATAGCTTCTCAATATCTGTTCGATTTTTTGCATCAAGGTGTTTTTTTAACGCTATCAGAACTCCTCCTCCACGGCTGTTCTTTTCCCTGCCAAAAAATGAAACCGTTTGAAAATCACCCAGACGGTTTAAAATTTGATTACATTCGCTCGCGAGCCAGTGTTCACTCACACACAGGATATCTACCCTGGGCAAAGATGATTTTAGATGGTATACTAGTTCGTCTATTTTATTGGTGATACTTCTAATGTTAATGTGAAGCAAGAAAGACAATTCTGGACTAGTATTTAAATTACTTTTCTTGGATTTTACTTGACAGGGACCTTTTTCAACCAAATGTCTAAAAAAGTTGGTTTTTTACAATTCTTAATTAACAAGTCAGAAAAATGTTTACATATCAAAGATTTGCCCATGGAATTCAGGTGAAGCCCATGATTGGTGAAATGACTTCTACTTAAAAAGTTTGTATCTACGATTTTGACATGAGGAACCCCTGACAATACATCTTTAATTAAGCTATTTTCTAGGTTAATTCTAGTGTTACAAACTAATGAGTCGAAACGCTTAAGAGTGTTGACAAAGATTAGATTTGTGTGACTAGTAATGTCTGTGATAGCGTTGAGCTCAACACGAAGTCGCTGGTCGTCATCAGGGTAGAGATGGGTTGTGTCGTTGGAGCCCCCGATCACGATAACGAAGTCCTTTTTTGTAAAATCAGCCGTCTGATCGACAATGTCAGCCGTAACTTGTGCGATAGTGGCATTTGGTTTAGTAATGCCCGTAACGGTCATTCGTGGGCCGACGTTGTCTTGCAGTAAACCTGGTAGGGAGCGACCGTGGCTGCTGCCAAGGATAAGGACCCTGGGTGTCGCATTCAGTGTCTTTGTGTCTTTTCTAGGCATTGGAGCTTTAGCATGTTTGTTTAAAGTCTCTTCAGAGACAGGTCGCTTTCTGTTATTTTTGGTGGTACACTTCTTTGACTCGGTTATACGACCGATTTCATTGAGTTCTTCTGTGTTGTCTGATAAAACATCAAAAGTGTTCGATAATGAAAATAGAGGGTCAATGATTGATATTGAGTGATCTTCGTTTTCTGCGTCCGATTCTTTTGATGACAATTCCTGTGAATCCTGGTCATTATTTTTTGATTTAGACCTACAATGTGAGCAATGTTTACAACTATTCCTTTCGAGATCTCTTGTAGATGGAAATTTCTTATTGTTTTTTGAACTATTTTTAGCTGCTAATAGTTCTTTTTCTAGTCTGGAATTTATTTCCTGCAATTTAGCGATACATGAATCTTTATCGCAACTAGTAGATGTTTCGAGTGATGTATAGTGTAATATTTCAGTTTGTGTGGATTTAAAACTTTTTTGTGCAGTTTCAGTCAGGTTTGTGGAATCCAAGGGAAATATTTCGTTTGTGTATTTGAGAAGTCGTAAGTCAGATTCCACAGAATGGTCAAGAAGATATTTGATTTCAGTTTCTAATTTTATTATTTTCCCCTTTAATAAAGCATTTTCTTCCTCTAAATCGCAGGTAGTTTTTGACGGTTTAGGTGTGGATGTATACTCGCAGGTTGAGTCAGATTTTTCGATGTCAGGATCAGTAGCGACAGAAATGCTATCTTCTGAGGCTGCCTCGGACGACGTGCTGAGTGCGCCGTTGACTGAGGAAGGGCGCTCACATGCGGCTCCGAGACAGTTTGGCGTAGCTGGACTTATCAGGCGTGATATTGAGTCGTTGAGAGGGGCTTTATGATGATGGTCAATTTTTGATTCTACTATATTTTTTCGGTCTTTGTCCGTTTTAATATTGCTTGAACAGTCTTTATTACAGCATCGCCAAGAGATAGTCCCATTTGCCAGAAGGCGAGTTTCACGGAATTTAAACCCATTTATTACTAAGTACTGCTTTCCCGCACTAGATATTAATTTAAATTTAAGGGCCATTTTCTATGGGGATATAAACTGAAATGTCTTTTTAATTCCAAAAACAACCAAGTGGATATAAAATAATATTGATTTATACACCACCAACAGCAGGAAAAGTCGAAGTATTGAGTCGTATTGGTTTGCAGGATTTAGAACCCTGAGCACGATCTATTGGTGATTGTAGGAACTACTGGCGCGTCGCGGCGACACAGTGCGTGGCGGCGGCGTGACGCGGGCGTAGAGTGCACGTTTTGAGCGGCCAGCTTGATCTAGCGGCAATCACTGGAACTTCAGTGAAGTCCATCTAGTCCTTTAGAGTAAAAAGTTTAAACAGTTCAAAAGGTTTTGAACCGAGGTCTCCGGCATATTGGCTCGCAGTCGTTCCTCTGAGCTATGATGCTCTACTGACTGTAGCTGTGTGAGGTGTATCATAAGTCGTGCGGGTGGCGGATCACTGAAGCGAGCGTGGTTGGAATGGTTGTGTAGACAGGTTACTTTGAGGTTAGATAATACACTGCTTCATTACGTCTTACTTACAGGAAAATACGTCAATTCGATTGTCACAAAAGGTCCGGCCACCACTAAATGTTGCGTGCACTCAAATCATTTAGTTACAAAACTGTTAAAACTGACGATTTCTTTAAACATAATCTAAATTATATACTCCCGAATGTGTAACTGACTCATCGGGGTATCAGAAAATGTCGGTAAAGTAGATTAAGCGAAGTTTAGTTATATCACTCATATATCACTTACTACACAGTAATTCCCAAGCGAGAACTAAATCTACTTTACCGACATTTGATGAATTTCTGATACCCTGATGAGTGAGTGGGGAAGTACATACCAAACAAAAAAAAAATAAGAGTTATGAATGCCTTTTATTCTACCTGTTAGGCCATACTGTTGTTTTACAATTAATTGTTAGGTAACTGATTGTTTTGAATTGTTTGTTGTTACTTAGCGATTTTTTACATTGTTTGTTACTTACTGACCTAAAACTTTGGTTTCCAACGAATCGAGGTAAATTTCTAATTTTTAACTAATGTTTGAATTATCCCTGTAACTCCAACAGGATTTATGAGTAGTATTTATAATAATTATTCTTAAATTATAACATACATTTTTATTTTGCATCGTATAGTATTTTTGTGATTAGCCTGTAGCGGGTTCATAACAGTTTGTTCATGTTGTCCTATTTTTTCTGACGGTATTTATTTTTTCATTTAAATAATAGTTTATATAATAATTAGTTTATGCAAAATAGTTTATTTAGCTTAGCCATCCTACATTTTCATCCATTTTATCCAGATATTTTTTTCATACTTTTTGCGCTAGGAGGGTGAGGCAAGGCATGGCGTCACATCCCCTGACGACTAGTTTACTACAGTATAATTTCTTTTAAAATCTATTCTAGTACTCAGGTATAGTAGGTACGTAGAAACTACACATACACCCACACTCATAACCTAATCAGTACAGTTAGAGTATCAAACAAAATTAACAAGTTTAACTTAAAATCTGTACTAGTACTCAGGTATAATAGGTACATAGAAACTACACATAAACCCACACTCATAACCCTAATCAGTACAGTTAGAGTATCAAACAAAATTACAACGAGGGTTATGGGGTGGAGGCCTCAACTACCATGTTCAGTGCTTGAGATTTTTACGGCAATTAAAGAATAGGGGCAACTAATTTCTGGGAAAGGGGGTGGAGCCTCCATATACCATAATATCTAGAATATTTCCATAATCGATCATGATTTCACAATTCTCAATTTTTTTACGAACTAAGGAGAACTAGGATGTGGTTTTAAAAAACGAGCTACAGGCGATTTTCGTATTAGCCGGTTTTCTTACTGTCTTAGCGGGCAGTTCTTCGGTGGGCCTCACCTGCAACTCATTATCGGTGGATTTTTAAATTTTCTAATATCTTTCTTAAGTATTTTTTGTCTTTCATTATATACAGCGTACCTCAATTAAAACTTATAATTTTATTCCACTTTTATTCATTTTGAATACACCAACTACTTACATCATGTGGCCAAAATTTTAACACATATCAATTTTTAAGCATGATATCTAGAATATTTACATAGTCCATTATTATTTCACAACTCCATTCTATCCCTATTATTACTTATATTTAAAATAATCCCATTGAAGGTTTTGATTATTTTAGGTGAGATATTGCTGTACATTACATATATAAATATTTGTTCATTTCCCCAAATGTTTTTTTCTTTATACAAGAACCTAGATCTACTGTCTAAGGAGGCCTAAGAATAAACAATTATTTTATAAGTTTTCGTAAGTCATGATTTGACAAAACCATTGTCAATATCAACACTCTTTATCTAAAATAAGTTTTTCCATTTTTATTGGTGAATTTTACAGGCCGATTATTTTTATTATTATTAAGACCATGCACCTATAGTTTTATTTTATCCAAGCAGGGCATTTTAGTTTACAGTTATTAATGTGAACTTTTGCATCGATTTGGAAATGTTTAGAATTTTTTTATTTATTTTCCTAAGTGGGGACAGTTTTATATGAATTAAGAGACTAGGGAAAAAAGAAAAAAGCCATAAGCAATTTTCAAACTTTTTATTAGTATTAATTGTGAGTAAAGTTAAATTGGCAGTCCACTACTTCGGTGGTACTAACCAGTTTAATAATTTAGACTTAATTATTGATTAACAAGATTTTCTTAATTTTTATACGTTATTTCCTTTATTTGCGCTAAGTAACCAAGATGCGTGATCCCACAACTTTTTAACACATAAGTTTTGTTTTAACCGTTTCTCTACCTTTCAGGTTTAAATTTGTAGCATATTTGAACATTTGTAATGGCTAAGTTCTTTTCAAGTGAACAAATAATTTTTTTTTACAAAAATGGACCTTTAAACACATTTAATTCAAATTTAATGATAATTCGATATTTTTGTACTTTTTTCATTACACCAAGTTCTTAGTTGCGCGATGACGTAATGCCCCCCAACGATTCTTTTACCATTCTTTAAATATCAAAAAATTCTCACATATAAATTGAAGATAGTCTCGCAGCCTGTAAAAAGCTAAGATAATAATTATTTTATAATTGCTTTTTACTTTTAATCTCCAAGTAACACTATGTATCCCCCCAAATTAACACTAAGCTTTTATGAAATCTTGAACTTTGAGCTCTGGCATTCAAATTATAACTATGAAAGATATATCTATGACGTAACGACGACTCTAATTTGGGCTTTAACTACTCAGGGGCAACCCCTGAGGGGGCATGGGGGCGGAGCCCCCTATCGAGCCGTAGGCGAGTCTAAATTATATACTCCCGCATGTGTAACTCACTCACTCACTCACTCACTCATCGGGGTATCAGAAATTCATCAAATGTCGGTCAAGTAGATTAAGCGAAGTTTAGCTATATCACCCATATATCACTTACTACACAGTAATTCCCAAGCGAGAACTAAATCTACTTTACTGACATTTGATGAATTTCTGATACCCCGATGAGTGAGTGGGGAAGTACATACCAAACAAAAAAAAAAATAAGTGTTATGAATGCCTTTTATTCTACCTATTAGGCCATACTGTTGTTTTACAATTAATTGTTAGGTAACTGATTGTTTTGAATTGTTTGTTGTTACTTAGCGATTTTTTACATTGTTTGTTACTTACTGACCTAAAACTTTGGTTTCCAACTAATCGAGGTAAATTTCTAATTTTTAACTAATGTTTGACTTATCCCTGTAACTCCAACAGGATTTATGAGTAGTATTTATAATAATTATTCTTAAATTATAACATACATTTTTATTTTGCATCGAATAGTATTTTTGTGATTAGCCTGTAGCGGGTTCATAACAGTTTGTTCATGTTGTCCTATTTTTTTCTGACGGTATTTATTTTTTCATTTAAATAATAGTTTATATAATAATTAGTTTATGCAAAATAGTTTATTTAGCTTAGCCATCCTACATTTTCATCCATTTTATCCAGATTTTTTTTTCATACTTTTTGCGCTAGGAGGGTGAGGCAAGGCATGGCGTCACATCCCCTAGTTTACTACAGTATAGTTTCTTTTAAAATCTATTCTTGTACTCAGGTATAGTAGGTACGTAGAAACTACACATACACCCACACTCATAACCTAATCAGTACAGTTAGAGTATCAAACAAAATTAACAAGTTTAACTTAAAATCTGTACTAGTACTCAGGTATAATAGGTACATAGAAACTACACATAAACCCACACTCATAACCCTAATCAGTACAGTTAGAGTATCAAACAAAATTACAACGAGGGTTATGGGGTGGAGGCCTCAACTACCATGTTCAGTGCTTGAGATTTTTACGGCAATTAAAGAATAGGGGCAACTAATTTCTGGGAAAGGGGGTGGAGCCTCCATATACCATAATATCTAGAATATTTCCATAATCGATCATGATTTCACAATTCTCATTTTTTTTACGAACTAAGGAGAACTAGGATGTGGTTTTAAAAAACGAGCTACAGGCGATTTTCGTATTAGCCGGTTTTCTTACTGTCTTAGCGGGCAGTTCTTCGGTGGGCCTCACCTGCAACTCATTATCGGTGGATTTTTAAATTTTCTAATATCTTTCTTAAGTATTTTTTGTCTTTCATTATATACAGCGTACCTCAATTAAAACTTATAATTTTATTCCACTTTTATTCATTTTGAATACACCAACTACTTACATCATGTGGCCAAAATTTTAACACATATCAATTTTTAAGCATGATATCTAGAATATTTACATAGTCCATTATTATTTCACAACTCCATTCTATCCCTACAATTACTTATATTTAAAATACTCCCATTGAAGGTTTTGATTATTTTAGGTGAGATATTGCTGTACATTACATATATAAATATTTGATCATTTCCCCAAATGTTTTTTTCTTTATACAAGAACCGAGATCTACTGTCTAAGGAGGCCTAAGAATAATCAATTATTTTATAAGTTTTCGTAAGTCATGATTTGACAAAACCATTGTCAATATCAACACTCTTTATCTAAAATAAGTTTTTCCATTTTTTATTGGTGAATTTTACAGGCCGATTATTTTTATTATTATTACCACCATGCACCTATAGTTTTATTTTATCCAAGCAAGGCATTTTAGTTTACAGTTATTAATGTGAACTTTTGCATCGATTTGGAAATGTTTAGAATTTTTTATTTATTTTCCTAAGTGGGGACAGTTTTTTTATGAATTAAGAGACTAGGGAAAAAGAAAAAAGCCATAAGCAATTTTCAAACTTTTTATTAGTATTAATTGTGAGTAAAGTTAAATTGGCAGTCCACTACTTCGGTGGTACTAACCAGTTTAATAATTTAGACTTAATTATTGATTAACAAGATTTTCTTAATTTTTATACGTTATTTCCTTTATTTGCGCTAAGTAACCAAGATGCGTGATCCCACAACTTTTTAACACATAAGTTTTGTTTTAACCGTTTCTCTACCTTCCAGGTTTAAATTTGTAGCATATTTGAACATTTGTAATGGCTAAGTTCTTTTCAAGTGAACAAATAATTTTTTTTTACGAAAATGGACCTTTAAAACTTTAATTCAAATTTAATGATAATTCGATATTTTTGTACTTTTTTCATTGCACCAAGTTCTTAGTTGCGCGATGACGTAATGTCCCTCAACGATTCTTTTACCATTCTTTAAATATCAAAAAATTCTCACATATAAATTGAAGATAGTCTCGCAGCCTGTAAAAAGCTAAGATAACAATTATTTTATTATTGCTTTTTACTTTTAATCTCCAAGTAACACTATGTATCCCCCCAAATTAACACTAAGCTTTTATGAAATCTTGAACTTTGAGCTCTGGCATTCAAATTATAACTATGAAAGATATATCTATGACGTAACGACGACTCTAATTTGGGCTTTAACTACTCAGGGGCAACCCCTGAGGGGGGCATGGGGGCGGAGCCCCCATCGAGCCGTAGGCGAGTTTGAACTATAAACAGAGACTGTTGAACATTGGCGCATGCGCACCGACCCTCTTCAGTTGTGTTCATGCTGTATGCTGTAGATTAGCTCTCGTTGTGTTGTATATTGATTTAGTGTTTTGCTCCGAATATATCCTAGATGTCTTGCTATTAAATAAATCATTATGGCTTATTATTGTTGTGTAAATGAGAATAATGTGAAAACTATTATTATGGCAAGTAGGTTGGGGCTCGGAGGTTAGATCGGGTTGAAAGCTAACCTTTTCATAGATGAACCGAAAGAGTTAGGGAACAAAATTTCAACTTCTATTATTAAGGCACTTTAGTGATGAATGAGAGTTTTCCTTTTATTTTTATATGCTTTTTAAAGTTGACGAAACTTATATTAGGCCCGTGAGCCAGATGCATTCAAAGCCGTTTATCTATTGCATCGTTGAGTCTATTATCCAATAGAGATTGATCGTCCTGCGCCGTGCCTCTCGTCTATTAATAGAGCTTGTTAACGCGGTTGGCGAGCCGGTGAATCAGGCGCGCGACGCAATAACTCGACAGCTGTAGCTAGATTGCGTTCGGACGGCGCAGGCGCACCAACAAGTGATTAAAAGCATATTTTTTATTACTAGAGATCGCCTCCTGGTTGAAATTCAACCAACATTTTTCAGTTCATCTGGACTGTCTGGGCCAAATTTGTTAACACAATATGTTATAACTGAAACATCTGTTCTTCCTGATTGAAACTTTTTTTTATTACAACAAAAGATTTAGTCAATTATCTTCTCCCATACGATTAACATTGAAACTTTGAGAGCCTGTAGGGCACAGCCCTGGGGGCCGGTGAGAATTAAAACGCGATTCTGCTCATCTACAGCACAATACCTTTCTAACGGTATGCGCGGATTGCTCCTACGATGCACACAAGCTGAGAAAAAAAAGAGGAAATGAAACATGCTTGCCTATTGATATATAGATTACCGTTTCGTAAGATTGTGTGAGAGATATATGAGAAGTATAGTGGTTTTTTTCATGCTGATATATCATCGGCTTATCCACTTTTCATTATTATTTTATCAAACCTGATAATTTTAAAACAATCCTCAGAAATTGGATAAAGTCAAACAAACACTTAAGTGGTTAAAGGTAAGAACAATGTGAATTTCCACTAACCATCTGTCAACAAAATATCCCCTACAACAGGTGAAAGTATATGAAACGAGAGTTTTCGTTTAAAGATTAGTTAGAATAACGGCGTCGGCAATGTAGATTGACAGTCATTGGTTACGACTGAAGGCCTCGCGGTTACGTTGCCTTGGAAAAATAACTATTGTTATATTTTAAATTATTTGAACAATATGTTTGTTTTGCCAAAACAATTTTAAAATTGTAACTCAATTGTGCAGTTTTTATTGTACATATTGATTTTGTCTATGAAACTAATTTAAGTATATATAAGCACTTGCATTGTAATACGTTCTCGGTTGGTTAAAGTTAACTATTTTTATATTTATTAGATGGTTTTGTCAACAACCTTTATGCATGAAATGCTTACTACTTAGACTTGGTCAATAATACTCCATACCGTTATTTTTTGAAGGGTCATGCATGTTTGTGACCCTCGTTAATATCTCAATCATGCGGTTAAAATCACCGATTATGCTCGTTGATTAATCGTCACACGATATCCTTTTATACTCTAAATGGAATATAGATGTAGGTGAACTGTGTAGGAAAACCTTGCACACTGTATAGGGTCGTTCTTATTTTGAGGAGTTTCCTAGTAAAACCTTTTCAACTTTAACCTTAATATCTTATCTCATCTTAAACTATAATACCCCCGTCGCAGCAGACCTGCGTACTCAGCGAATTTCCAAAGAATTATTATTTCAACATCAAAGAACTTTGTGGCTATCTTATATAATTAATAATCTTTACAAGGAAATATAATATATTTTATATAATATATTTCTGAGTAAATTATTTTTATTTAATAATTTATATATTAATATTTATATTGCAATAAATGACTTTTTTAACAGTAATAAAAGTGCATATCCAAAGCTTCCATGCAAAAGGAATTATTTGTTTACAAATAACAAAACATAAACATTTCAAATTTGACAAATATGCAGAAGACAGCTGATCAGCTGATTAGGAATAGATACTTTATTATCTCCACCTCTCTTGCTCCCATTATACACTTATTTTCCATGAGAATACCATGGGATTTAGCATGTAGGTTTGCTGCCATCTGGGTTTTTTATCAAATCTTAATTACTCACCACCAAGTGAAGGTTCATAAAATTTTTTATTAAAATATGTTGATAAATAAGCGATATATAACTTTTTAAAGATTTACCCATAAGAATAACATGGGAAACTTGATTTGAATTTTCTCCATTACCAGTTAAGCTATTTTAATGATTAAAAATACTAAATTGTTTGTTTTTTTAAGCTCTTTTGAATGGTTTTAGTTAAAATTCATGAATTTTGAAAATTGAGGTCCAAAAATGCGAAAAACCCAATTTTGACAAACCCCATAAAACCCCGTTCCCATAACCCGACAACGCTGGTTCGCGAACTCATGAAAATAGATCTGGTCTTACACCTTCATAACAAATTTGATGAAAATCGGAGGTCCGCTTCAAAAGTTATCGGTACCACGGACACACATATATATATATATATATATATATATATATATATACATATACATACATATATATATATATATATATATATATATATATATATATACATTTTCATATATATATATATATATATATATACATATATATATGAAAATGAACGAACGGTGTTTTTGGCTTCTGGGACCTCAAAATGAAAAAGTAAAGTGGTCCCGGGCTTAGGTCTTACCATGGCTACTACCGTAATAGCGTATTCCCTATAGGGAAATTCGCTAAAACAAGCGATATTTGTACGGGTAAATTTTTTTTTTCGCTCCAAGTATTTTTTTTATTTTTTGGGGAATATGGGGATTTTGGCCATGGGAAATCGATTGGAGTTGGTCCCATAGCTGGGAAAAATCAGGTTTTCGTACTAGAGCCCTTCATAGTTCTTATGTTACCCTTGTGGAGATTTTTAAATTGAACAAAAATCACCTGATAACTGTAGATAAAATAAACAAATAAATGTGTTACAACTTTAACCTGTAGTTTAGGAAAATTATACCAAAGTCATCTTAAATACCTCCGTCGCAGCAGACCTGCATACTCAGCGATTTTCCAAAGAATTTTTGTTTTAACATCAAAGAACTTTGTGGCTATATTATATAATTAATAATCTTTACAAGGAAATATAATATATTTAATGACATTATATTTCTGAGTAAATTATTTCTATTTAATAATTTATATACTAATATTTATATTGCAATAAATGACTTTTAACAGTAAAAAAGTGCATATCCAAATCTTCCATGCAAAAGGAATGATTTGTTTACAAATAACAAAAAATAAACATTTCAAATTTGACAAATATGCAGAAGACAGCTGATCAGCTGATTAGGAACAGATACCTTATTATCTCCATCTCTCTTGCTCCCATTATACACTTATTTTCCATGAGAATACCATGGGATTTAGCATGTAGGTTTGCTGCCATGTGGGATTTTTATCAAATCTTAATTACTCACCACCTAGTGAAGGTTCATAACAATTTTTATTAAGATATGTTGATAAATAAGCGATATATAACTTTTTAAAATTTACCCATAAGAATAACATGGGAAACTTGATTTGAATTTTCTCTATAACCAGTTAAGCTATTTTAAAGATTCAAAATACTAAATTGTTTTTTTAAGCTCTTTTAAATGGTTTTAGTTAAAATTGATGAATTTGAAAATTTAGGTCCAAAAATGCCAAAAACCCATTTTTGACCCCTTTGAAACCCCATAAAACCCCGTTCCCATAGCCCGACAATGCTGGTTTGCGAACTCATGAAAATAGACCTGGTCTTACACCTTCATACCAAATTTGATCAAAATCGGAGGTCCGCTTCAAAAGTTATCGGTACCACGGACACACATATATATATATATATATATATATATATATATATATATGTATATATGTATGTATATATGTATATATATGTATATATATATATATATATATATATATATATGTATATATATATATATATATATAAACATATATATGAAAATGAACGAACGGTGTTTTTAGCTTCTGGGGACCTCAAAATGAAAAAGTAAAGTGGTCCCGGGCTTAGGTCTTACCATGGCTACTACCGTAATAGCGTATTCCCTATAGGGAAATTCGCTAAAAGGAAGAGGGCGAGTGAGCGGAGCGAACGAGCTTTGAGTGAGAAGCCAAAGTAATAATTTTACCGAGCATAACCTCGGTTTCTCTGGTACTTTTGTTTAAGCTAACACTTTGAAGTGTGATACTTCTCGGTCTCTAATATTGTTTATCTATACAGGGTGTTTCTTAGGAACCCTGACAAACTTTACCAGCTGATTCCTAACATCAAGACAAGAAAAAAAATGTCATATGGACATAGGTCCGGAAATCATTTGTTTTCGAGTTACAGCCAAAAATTTAATTTTTACAAATTTAAGTGTACTTATTTTACATTTGGCCTCTAGATTGAAAAATTACAGAGCTATTTTGATGAACCTTTCACATTTAGGTAGGTTATGAATTTGTCAAGTGGTATATGTCCTATTTTATATTGATATGTTAAATCAACTTGTTAAACAATGTTAAATTAACATGAATGTATGGATACCTTTATTAGTGATTTTTTCATGGAAAAACAGAAATTATTGAAGGGTAACGAAAAAGTCTAAAAGGAAACAATCGATAGTTCTTTTTGAGACATTTAACCTGTCAACCTGTGAGCAAATACGAATCGTACATTTTATACTATAACTTTGTTCCAATCTACTTCAATCAATTTTCAATTAATTGTTTGTCTGCTTATGATAGCAATTTAAAAACTGAACACGATGAACCTTTATTATAATAGCAAATAAAAAATCAAGATAAAAAATACTCATTATTATTTACATTTTGGAAATAAAAGTAAATCAATTATATTACACTCTGTTATGACGACTGGGTGGTATTGGAACATGAACTAGGCTACTTCAAGAAGTTCTCAAAATGCCCCCATTGTGAACTCAGCAAGCCCTAGCTCGTTTTAATTAGGAGGATGTGGCCGATTTTATCATCCTGGGATTATTTTTGATAGATTGTGAAACATTCAAGATTTTGTCCACAAGTTTCACAAGGTCTCTTGTTCGGGGTTTGGTATTGGAAACTTCACTTTTCATGTATCCCCAAAGAAAAAAGTCCATTGGAGTCAGATCAGGGGATCTAGGTGGCCAATTTACCGGTCCTCGGTGGGCGGTTACCTTGTTTCCATGACGGTCGTTAACAACCGCACCACACGATTGTCTATATGAGGGGGTGCTCCATCATGTTGGTAGTATAAATTCTGCCGGGTTTGCAGAGGAACTTGCTCCAAAACTTCTGGTAAAGAATTTTCTGAAAAATCAAAATATGTTGGAGCATTCAGCGATCCTTCTAAAATGAATGGCCCTACCAATGTTTCATTGATGAGGCCACACCAAACGTTCACTGAAAACCTTCTTTGAAAATGTGTTTCAACAGTTTCAACACATGCCCAAATATGTGTGTTTTTAAATTATTTATTCCATTTCGAGTGAACTGAGCTTCGTCGGTAAATAGTATGTACTTCAGTACCCGACGATTTGCCAAAACTAAACGACAAAACTCAGATCTTACAACATTATCACCAGGATGAAGTGCCTGCACTTTCTGATGATGGTAAGGAAACAAATTTTTACTATGTAAAATTCTCCACGCCTGAGAAGAAGATACGAGATGCTGGGCTGAAAGTCTTCTTACACTAGTACCTGGATCCTGATGAACCGAGTCAATGAACCGGACCCAGTTGCCATTTGTCATTGGGCAATTAATTAATGATGCTTTCTAACAACTGGTCGATGTTAGATAGTAACAAGACTGGGGTTTGGACAGTTCCCCGTCAAAACGTTAAAAAATGCCACTGGCGTAGAAACACCCAAAATAAAAATAAAATAAAATAATGTTCTCTTCAACTTCAGCAGGAATATGATCGGCACAGTCGGGTTTATTTTTGGCAACTAAGCCTGTCTCTCTTAATCCATTGAGAAGTTCAGTAAGTACTTGACTGTTGGGCAGACGTCCGTCGGGAAACCTTTTCCATATTCAACAACAGCTGCTCTGGAATTATCATTACAAAAACCATATACAAAATGCATGTCAGCATACTCACTATTAGAAAACATGTTCTTCCACTGATTGTAAACAAAGTAACAGAATTAAACCAACTAGAGATCGCCTCCTGATCGAAATTCGATCAAAATTTCATTTGATCTGGAACCAAGAAGCTTAAAAACATTTTAGAACTAAAACATCTGTTCTTCCTAATTTTCTAGCAGCTGTTTTTACAACAGCTGTCTAATGATTCATTCAATTCACCTTTCTCCATAAGATTAACATTGGAACTTTGAAAGCCTGTGGAGCGTAGCCCTGGAGTCCGATGTGAATTAGAATGCGATTCTGCTCATCTACAGGACTTCATCTTTCTAACGGTAAGCACGGATTTATCCTACGATTCACATGAGCTGAGAAAAATGGAGGAAATGAAACATGCTTGCGTATTAATATATAGATAAACAAAGGCAACAATGACTTTAATCAGCTGATTAACCTTACAGCTGCACTGTTAAAAATGGAAATGTATATGGAGTCAAAAATCTAGGAGTTACTGCTGTGGAGTAAAATAATTTACTCAATTCCGAGTTGAACTGTTGATTTTTCCATTCTGGAGTAAACTTAGGTTGGAGTCAATAAATTTGGAGTTAGTAGTACAAGGATTAACACCATATTGGAGTCCGACATATATTTTGGCGCATTATTTAACTCCGCTTGTAATTAATTTGACTCCAAACAAAGTTAGCGCATGCGCATTCCGTCAGGCTATCGCATTTCGACGTTGCGTTGGTTCAGTTTCTGGTTATTGGTGATACTGGCACTGGCGAAGTTGATGGAGCTTCCAGCAATAGCAACAAAAGTTTTTATAAGTTCTATAAGTTTTTCATCTTCTGTGCGTTGTTTGCAATGGACACTATTGAAACCGAAACGTACGATAATCCAGTCGATCTCATACTAACAAGTTGGGGCCTTCAAGCGCTCATACCGGTATTCAAAGGTAAGTCCACAATTCACTTTGACGGGCAATGATCACATTTTAGGCTATGTTGTAGAGTCTTGTGATTGTGATCCGTGTTTTTAATCTTTTGACATGAACTTAAATAATTTCGTAAGTGATGTTGTGTATTGCAGGGTTATGGGGAAAATTAAATAGTGCCGAATATTAATGCAATTTTATATTTACCTTATTTAACCATAACATTTCCTAACAACTAACACTTTCTACCAAGGTCTGCTGCGACGGGGGTTTTTACTTATTTTTTGCAAGTGTGGAGTTAATCCCTGCTATGCGCCCGATGTAGGGTTAGAAAAGCATACAGTAAACATTTTTACTGAATAATGAAGTACAGTATTTGGTCCTCATTCGTATTTTTAATTTCAGATCACAAGTGAAGAGGGAGAATCTTTGCACATAAGATCTGGGTCTAAAAGTGATCTTCCGTGTATGGACACTCCTCTACTCAGCATAAATATGAAATCCAGTATTGCCAATCCAATTTGAAAGGCATCAAGTTTATAATATCACTAAGTGGTTTGTAACTCCTCGATATTTTAATATTTAAATACTAAATTTTGTATTTAAGTTAGATCATATTTTGTCGTTTTGAATTTCATGTACCCCAAGTTACGTTTAATGCTATTAAAAAAGTGTATTCTATTATCTATCTATTTTTATTTCCCCTCTATGCACTTTAGATTCAGAAATTTTAATTACATTAAATTTGTGAGTTTTTACATGGAAAACTAAAGGAAATATAAATGACTCGATAGCTAACATGATTTTAGTAACTAATTATTGTTTAAAATAAATTGTTTTTATCATTCTGCACGAAATCAGCCTGTTTTTTGTTCTCTCAATAGTACCAAAACCGATTATTTTCTTTCCTAGGACTGAAAAATCATCTGGAGAATTTTTTAGGTCCTAGTACTGAAAAGTCAGCTGTTTGATAAGTATATTATTATTGATTTATTAATGTTGAGGAGCAGAATTTTGAAATTCAAACGTTATAAAGAGCATTGTTTGTAAATAACAGAAATGTAAACACTGCATATTACTTACTTTGTAAATATAACCTCGAAAATAGAACTTAATAGTTTATATTTTTAACGATCAAAAGTCTAATTTTGCATTATGATAAAAAACGTTGTTCATCACTCGGAGCAAAAGTGTCTTTTTGATGCTTAATCGTTTTTAAAAACTCGGCTGCGCCTCGTTTTTAAAACACGATTGCGCACCAAAAAGACCCACTTTTGCTCCTAGTGATGAAAACTACTATTTTATCATTCTGCACGAAATCAGCTTGTTTTCTGTTCTCTCAATTGTACCAAACCCGTTTCTTTCTTGTCCTAGGACTGAAAAATCAGGTGGAGAATTTTTCAGGTCCTAGTACTGAAAGGTCAGCTGTTTTCTAAGTATATTATTTAATGTTGAGGAGCAGAATTTTGAAATTCAAACGTTAATAAAGAGCATTGTTTGTAAATAACAGAAATGTAAACACTGCATATTAGGCCCTACTAACTTTGTAAATATAACCTCGAAAATACAACTTTATAGTTAATATTTTTTAACGATCAAAAGTCTAATTTCGCATTATGATAAAAAACGTTGTTCATCACTCGGAGCAAAAGTGTCTTTTTGATGCTTAATCGTTTTTAAAAACTCGGCTGCGCCTCATTTTTAAAACACGATTGCGCACCAAAAAGACTCACTTTTGCTCCTAGTGATGAAAACTACTATTTTTATCATTCTGCACAAAATCAGCCTGTTTTTTCTTCTCTCAATAGTATTAAAAACATTTATTTTTTGTCCTAGGACTGAAAAATCAGCTGAAATATTTTTAAAGTCGTATGACCGAAAAGTCTGTTGTTTTCTAACTGTATTATTCATTTAGACCTAATTTTGAGATGCAGAATTTTGAAATTCAAAGGATATAAAGAGCATTGTTTGTAAATAACAGAAATGTAAACGCTGCATATAACTTACTTTGTAAACATAACCTCGAAAATCCAACTTTATAGTTAATAGTTTTAACGATTAAAAGTGTAATTCTGCATTATGATAGGCATAAAAAAACTTCAATAACTTGCTTCATCACTTGGACCAAACTGTCTTTTTGATGCTTAATCGTTTTTCCATTATAATTACTCATTGTTTTTTAACTATTGTTTTTGTTTTAAGTCAAAACATTATTTCAATCAAAAAGCATATTTTTGTAGCTGGTCTTCATTCAATTTGTAATTAAAGTTAAAGTACAGTAATCCAATTTTTATTTTTAGGTTAAAGATTAACCTACAATTGAATTTATTTATTGGATTATTAGTATTTCTCTTAAATTAGTATACCCCAATGAGGATTACATTTGGTTTGTAGTAACAAACGTTACTCAATTGGGAGTGAGACTGGAGGGTTAAAACTTACTCCTCTGGAGTAAAAAAATAACTCCGGTGGGTGTTAAACTTAATCTCATAGAGTAAAAAGTGCCACTCCAGCCTGAGTTAATATGACTCCCTTTGAGTAGTAAAAACCACTCCAATCTGAGTTAAAGTTACTCCGTTGGAGTAATAATCTTAAATCCAATTAGAGTCAAGTTCACTCAGTCATAGGGTCAATTTTACTCCCATTCAGTGTGTTATTAACTCCTTTAAGAGTTAATGATAATCCTATGAGAGTGACTTACTTGAATCCAACTAAGGAGTATATATTCACTCAAAATCACTGGAGTTATTTCTACTCCAAATGGATTGGACCTATTGGGACTCCCATTTGGAGTTAATTTTGACTCCATTTCTTACTAGATTTTTAACAGTGTGAGCAGTGTATAGTAATGAAAAAAAACAAAGGCTATTAGAGCAAATTTAATAATATTGATAATAAACAATTGAATTAAAAACTAAAGAAATTTATAAAATTTATAAAATATTTTCAAAATTAGAAATATTAATGAAAGTTTGCTAGTTTCAAATGGACTTTATAATTATGTAAGCTAATTCATTGCCATAAGATTATTTTTCTTTGATAAAGCAGTTTTATGGTGTTAATTAATTTCTTATTATAAAATCTAAATACCTGGTACCTAAAAATAATTAATTAATCTCTATAAAAGCCCCTAGTGCTGTATGTATGTTCTGGTATCTATGTTCTGGTATTATTAATGTTCATTTAATTCACTCCTCAGTGTGACTGGTTGGATTGTTGACGTTTAAAACTTTTGTCAAATTTTTCAATAATTTCTGTTTTTACATGAAAAAAATCACTAATAAAGGTATCCATAAAATGATGTTTTTTTGTTCCTTATTAAATTTTACACCTTTTAGGAAAGTTGCAGCCCAAATACTTGAATAGTTATCATTTAATGTCTAAATGAAAATGAAAAATATTTTTGAACAACACAATTTTTTGAAAAAAGTATTATTCAACAATATTTTTCCACTTTTATTTAACATATCAACATAAAATAGGACATACACCACTTGAAAAATTTATAATTTACCTAAATGTGAAAGGTTTATCAAAATATCTTTGTAATTTTTCAATCTAGAGGCCAAAATGTCCAATAAGTACACTTTAATTTGTTAAATTTTTTCTGTTGTAACTCGAAAACAAATGATTTCCGGACCTATGTTCATATGACACAAGGAATCTAAAATAAATAAAGAAAAGGTAGGGGTCAAGACACGCAACGCTCTCTATGCACCAGGTGTTCTTTTGCACCTATGACGTCATCATTAGCATTAACAGTATTAGTAATTGATGATGTCATTATTTATTTTAGATTCCTTGATATGACATATTTTTCTTGTCTTGATGTGATCAGCTGGTAAAGCTGAAGGAATTAGCTGGTAAAGTTTGTCAGGGTTCCTAAGAAACACCCTGTTCAGTGGGATAAGCGAAATCCCACTGACCGACTCATCACGAAATCTCAGGAACTACCAAATGGATTTACTTGAAACTTTGAACATAGGTTCGTCTTGCCTCATAGGTGCTCACTAAAAACCGATTTTGAAAAATTCCTTCAGGGCTCCGCCCCACACGTCTTCAATGTTACCATGTTATTCATATGGAAGCAACATTTTTGTATTGGAATATATGATTACATTAAGAAATATTATTTTTTAACAGCTGTTCTTAATTAAATTACCAAGGGAAAATTATTAATAAAAAAACTAGAGGATAATAATATAGAATTGTGGCGAGTGAGCTTAGCGAACGAGCTAAACTTGACGGGGAGTGATTACTGACTTATACTGACTCATCACGAAATCTCATTAACTACCAAACGTATTTACTTGAAACTTTAAAAAAGGTTCGTCTTGCCTCTTAGGTGCTCACTAAGAAACTATTTTGCAAAATTCCCCCAGGGCTCCGCCCCACTTTCATTTGAAATTTCAATATCATGTTATTCGTATGGCCAAATTTAAGTAATAATTAAAAAAACCCTGCGGGGTTGAAATTTGGAGTGATATTTTTTCTCTTAGGTGCGCAATAAAAAAAAGTCTTTTGAAAATCCCCTTTAGGGCTCTGTCCCACAGGACTTCAATATTACTTTTGGGCCTCCAGGGTTTAAATTTGAATTGGACTTTCGTGTTTTCTCATACTGTAGTTACTTAATAAGAAACGGCTTTGCAAATATTGTTTTTTAAATTCTTTAGGGCTCCGCCCCACAGGTCTTGAAAATTACTCTAGGGTCCACGGAGTTGAAATTTGACATGGACGTTCCTCTTTGCTCATAGGTAACGTCCATCAATAACAAATGATTTTGCAAATTTCCTATAGGACTCCTCCCCACAAATTCTCAAAACCACCTACAGCCTACGGGTTCCTACGGGTTGAAATTTAACGTAATCGTTGCGTTTTGCTAATAGTTCATTAAGAAGGTTTTTCATTAAGTTTAGGTGTTCACTAAGAAACAGTTTTACAACTATAGTTTTAAATGTTCTTTAGGGTTTTTTTAGGTTCTTTCTCCGCCCCACATGACTTCAAAATTACTGTAGGGCCTACAGGGTTAAAATTTGACATGGTCGTTCCTATTTGCTCATAAGTTCTCAAGTCCTTTTCTATTTAAGAAACCTTTTCTCACTAAGAACAGGTTTTGTGAAATTCCTTCAGAGCTCCACTCTCGCCAATTCATTGTTTCAGTGTCATTATTTAAGAAGTAGATTTCGTTGCCCTTTAAAAAGATTTCATTACCAATAAAATAAATTAAATCACGGGCGAAGCCGTGACGGGCAACAGCTAGTTATTATAGTGTATGTACATGATAATTTACACTCTCAGATACCACTTACTTCAAGATTCATGATTCTGTTATCAAGCAATCGTTGAAATGGTATTGCATGTCTTTTACCCACGGAAGATCTATGTGATGGTAACAAGGTTATTCTCTCTTTGTAGGGATGTGGCGGGCGGACGCGAGTGCAGGTATAACTTTCGAGGAATGTTTGGTCGTTATGAACAACTGTAAAGGTGAAATTGCTGCTGAACCTATTCAGTCTATTATTATAGAAGTTGTTTTAAGAAATTTTTGTGCCAATTCGATGTCTACAAGCATAGTGCTCGCTAGTGATTGAACATGGACATCAATTAGACTTTAGTGTCGGCCATCATGATAAGCAATTGATTGTTATTTATTCTGCCAGTTTTAATGAAATTAATTAGTTTGATAAACAGCTATAGTTCTTTTTTTATATAATGACCTAAAGCTATAAAATTAGCACAGGATGTCTGTGCAGCAACAGCGTCAGTAATTATCAATTAAGTACCTATTACTCGATCGTAGTCCTCCACGTCAAGTTGTTTATTTCTTTAGCATAGACTTAATCATTGCGTTGTCAATCAAATTCAAATGTCTAGTTAGTTTAAATTTTAATGTAAACTTTATAAGTGAACTTTGTGGATATTTTATATAATTCGTAATGCCATAATGATGCACATTGATGCACAATGTGTCAAGGTCAAACATATTATATATTTTGAATACATTTGACCTACTGTGTAAGTCTTATAATTACGACATATTAAGATGCTTAATATAAATTTATGTGATGTCAATTAAGTTAAAAATGTTAATCTAAACGGCAAAATTATTTCGTTTATGCTAACTGAGCATGTAATCAGGAATGTAATTAAATAAAAATACGAAATTATTATAGATAATTAAAGTATCGTATCAGTTGGGCCTTCATTCCTTGCGATGTTCATTCCCCTAAAACAATCAAACCAATCTGATCATCATTTGGATTGAAACTATTCTTCATAGCGATTAGAAATAACTTCACTCGATGTCAATCTGAAAAAAAACATCTAAATTCTTTGGCCGAAGTAATGGATTTTGAATGGAGCTTCTTCACAGATTATTGAGCATTGATTGGTGCAATAGTAACAGTAAGCTAATGTAGCCAGGGGCAGGGCAGAGGTGGTGGACCCTTGCCAACAGACGGATGTCAAGCCCTGGCTCCACAACACTGGCGAACTCTTGCGGCCGGCAGTGGCGAACAGGGAAAGAAAACACAAGAGTCATCTTCACCCCTAGGCCAGTAGCCCATTGTTGCGCAGTCGGCAATTTTAACCATACGGCTTTTATGCTAAAACATGGTATTTTATTCCTCTGTTTCAGACGCCGTTTTTCAACCGACTTACTTTAATCTTGGCAAGTGTTTAGTTGAATACTTATATTAGGCCCCTCATACCTCGAAATTTTGCAAATTAACAAATATTACTCTCTGTGACGTTGCAAAGTAACTCGATTTTCCTTAGTAATATTTGTTAAATTTTCAAAATTTTGAAGTATGAGGGGCCTAATATAACTATTGCATTAAACACTTGCCAAGTTTAAAGAAAATGTTTGAAAAACGCCGTCCGAAACAGGGGAATAAAATACCATGTTTTGCATTAAAAGCCGTATGGTTAACATGGCCGACTGCGCAACAATAAGCTACTGGCCAAAAGGTGAAGATCTCTTAAATCACAATGCACGACTGTGTTTGATTTGCATTTTTCTGACTCATCGAGCCAGCGATAATAATGCAATTATTATTGCATTGCATAAAAATGCAATGATAATGTTTCACTACTACGGCATCTTAATATTGGAACTGATCCAATTAAGGGTGCGCTCCTCGGCGTCAAAATCGTCGAGCGAGATCGTTAACTGCCGCTATACGCGGAAACTCACATTATGGAACATATATGACGGGTGATTTTGCGAAATCGATCGGTGGTCTAATAACGACGTTTTTGAATTGCAGACCTTTCGCATCTCCCTTCTTGCATCGTTATCTATAAACTTTTTACCAATCTTATTGCAGATTATTGTTCTCAAGATTATATTGTACTCACGTATCGTCTTACTTTTTCTTAAAAAAATTTTTTAATATGTTAAAATTTTATACAAAAACGCTTATTTCTACATTATTAGTAAGCACCCTGCTTAGTAATTTAAATTAGTATCGAAATTTTAAGACGATAGCGGAGTACAAAATTATATTAGGAAAA
The DNA here is from genome assembly GCA_030545055.2 of Neoaliturus tenellus. Classification (NCBI taxonomy): domain Eukaryota; kingdom Metazoa; phylum Arthropoda; class Insecta; order Hemiptera; family Cicadellidae; genus Neoaliturus; species Neoaliturus tenellus. The sequence continues at coordinate 229,303,739 of CM061532.1, forward strand.
GAACGACACCAAAATATTTTAAATCGGTTTTCAACTGGGGCGACAAACACGGAGATTCTAAACCATTGCATCCGCGCGCGGAAACACAGATTATAGCACCACTACAATAAAATGTTTATACCAGCCGTCACGAGAGAAGTCCGTTGAGCTGTAACCAATAGGAGTTAAGCGCGGTGTTGCCACATTGAACGCTGGTTACCAATATAAACGTAAATCATTGAAGCGATCACCTGATTATAAAACTGTTTCTAATGTGCCGGTGACAAAGACGCCGGATTCCACGATTGAAAGACGTGACAACAGATCCGAATTGTGGTGTGTGCTTTATTGAGACAAAATCAAATGATTTTGCTGTCTTCTGCGATGGTTGGTGCCGAAAGTGGTACCATAGTGACTGTGTTAACCTATCGAGTGATGAGTATGGCATGATAGATAGCCTCGGTGATAAAAGTAAATGGTTTTGTGACCAGTGTGACTCTAACCTATCTAAGGTTTTGTGGTATTGTTGTGTTGTGATACCATTATGTGGAATGGAAAGGAGGTCGAAATAATTAACACGGCTTAAACTTTATAACTACCGGCAACCGAGACGCGGCCATCATGGAGGTGAGCTGGAGACTGAGGAAGAGTTTAGCGTGGTTGTAGGGGCCGTTTGGAAGGGATGTGGCGTGATCTCGGCGACCAATAGCATTTATTTAAAATCGTATGATCGCTGCGCTATGTATCGGACGATGTCCGTCCGTCTGTCTGTCTGTCGCAGCAGACTCACATCTCCAAACTGAGATATAATAATACATTGAATTTATAGATGTTTCATTAAATATATTACAATTCCTCCCCTCTAATTTTGATGTTAAATAGATATTCAAATTAGTACATCTGATATGGTAATGTCAAGTTAACACAATTATTTAATAACAATAATTTATATGAGTTGGGTAATAATTTTCTGTTGATGAATAATAATACGCTATCAATAATTAAAGGTAATACAGATTCCAAAGGACACTCAAAACAAAACACAACAAAAAACAAAACAAATTACAAATTCAAACGCTCAACAGGTTTCTTAATTCTAACAGGATATCTCCGAGAGGAGACAGGTGATTCAGTTTGTATATTTTGCCCATTACTACGGTTAGGTGGACTATTGTACACATCAGCTGTGGTGTCGCTGAATGGACTTCCGGGGGACAAAGAGCTGCGCGCAGAAATAGATCTGCGTACTACAGGAGTCCGAGTGACGTCAGGGCTTTTAATGTCATTGTTAGAGTGTGAGTGAGAGGGGCGATCAGCTGATGGGACTGACTGAGTGTGTGTCGGTACCGTTACATGCTCTGTGCTCTCTGGTTGTATAATTGAAGGAGTATTAATACCTATCAGCTGATCGATATGCCGTTTCCACAATATACCCGAATTTAACTTAACTAAGTACATTGTTGGACTTAATTGTCTAACTACAGTTCCTTCGATCCACTTATCTCTAGATCGGTAATCTCTGATTACAACTGGTTGGGTTGGTAGTAAGGTACGTGTTTTACTACCACGATAATGCTCACTTTGTTTCATTTGTTTACTCTCAACTTGTTTACTTACATCTGGTCTTAGTAAATCTAGTCTAGTACGAAGTGGTCTGTTAAACATTAACATTGCAGGGGTTTCATTGGTTGTACTATGCACTGAATTCCGGTAATCAAAAAGTATTCTGCTCAGCGCAACTGACACATTTACATTGTCTCTTAAAATACATTTGAGCTTATGTTTAGCATATTTGACCGAGTTTTCGGCCTGACCGTTTGACTGTGGATGACCAACAGGCGAGAGCGTTTGCTTGATACCATTTTGCCTTAAAAATTCCTTAAATTCCTCAGACACAAACGGACTTCCGTTGTCTGAGTGAATTGATACCGGTAAACCAAACCGAGCAAACAACTGTCTTAAATGATCTATAGCTTGTTTTGCAGAGGTCGAATTTACTTCTAATACCTCTAACCACTTTGAATGAGCGTCAACTACAATGAGATACATTTTACCACGGAAAGGCCCCATGTAATCTAAATGTAACCTCTCCCAGGGTTTATTTGGATAATGCCAGTGACGTAGTTCGCTTTTAGATGGATTGTCTCGTTCTAAAAGGCAGGAAGAACAACTGTTGGCCAAGGTTTTTATATCCCAGTCGATATTAGGCCACCAAACATAAGATCTCGCAACAGATTTCATTTTACTTATTCCCAAATGACTAGCATGTAATTCATTCAAAATCAAATTACGCAATTTAGCTGGTACAATAACTTTGTAACCCCACATTAATATACCTTGTTCAACAGTTATTTCGTCCTTCCTTAGGAAAAAAGGATACAGTTCAAAGTTTTCTTTTGCTACGTAGCTAGGCCAACCATATAGTACATAACCATAAACTTGTTTTAGCAAGGGGTCGTTTTGAGTACAATTCTTTACTTGTTCACATGACAGAGGGATGGAACTTTCTTTGATACATTGTAAATATGTGCCTATCCAAGGAGCATCATTATCATCAGCCTGTTTATATTTCAAAGACAATCGTGAAAGTGCATCTGCGCTGTTGTTACTGGAATTTACATACTGTATGTCAAAATCGTACCCAGACAAAAATAAGGCATATCTCTGCAGCCTACTTGCTGCAAATACCGGCAAACCTTTTTTGGACCCAAATATGCTAAGTAAGGGTTTGTGGTCACACCTTAAGGTAAAGTGACGTCCATACAGATATTTATGAAATTTTCTAACACCATACACTACTGCTAATGCCTCTTTATCAATTTGGGAGTAATTCCTTTCAGCGAGAGATAAGGTTCTGGAGCTAAAACTTACAGGTCTCTCAACACCTTGATTATCAACAATACTAAGTACACAACCGAGCCCTGTACTGCTAGCGTCAACTGTGACAATTACAGGCGCCTGCGGGTCATAATGTGCTAGAACGGGCGCTGTAGATAACATCTGTTTGACCTTGTTGAATGCATCGATGCATTCTTTATTAAATACAAAAGGCACATCCTTTTTCAAGAGATTGTACAATGGACTTAGAATGCTACTTAGATCTTTACAGAATTTTCCATAGTACGTTATTAAGCCAATAAAAGATTTAACCTCAGTTACATTATTTGGGATTGGCGCGTCAACAATAGCTTTTACTTTGGCTTGCGAGGTGTGAAGGCCGTTCTTGTCAATAGTGAACCCCAAAAAGTCAAGTTGCTTAGCAAAGAATTTACATTTTTCTTTCTTTACTGTAAACCCCGCGTTACTTAACCTTTGACAGACTTCCTTTAGTCGTTTTAGATGTGTTTCGTTATCAGGAGCAGAAATTAAAATATCGTCAAAGAACACAATTACACCTTGCAAACCTTGTAAAGTTTGTTCGATCTTTCTCTGGAATATTCCAGGAGCAGAGGAAATACCGTACGGCATTCTTTTGTATGCAAACAATCCCTTGTGGGTACTTATGGTACACAGCTTTTGTGAGCTTTCATCTAACCTTAACTGCATATAGGCTTGACTTAGATCAATTTTACTAAACAATTCACCCTTTTGCATTTCATTAAATAAATCTTCTACCCTAGGAATAGGGTGACGGTCAATGTCTAAATAAGGATTTAAGGTAACCTTAAAGTCGCCACAAATTCTGACTGTACCATCATTTTTCAACACCGGGACAATAGGCGTGCCCCATTCACAACGTGA